>BQKN01066376.1:504212-540056 GCA_022839385.1 Asparagus kiusianus | reverse complement strand
ATACATATCGAATCAGGGTGAGATGGATATTCCTAAGACCGTCTTTCTGATTCGATATGGATCTTTCGAGTTTCTTATCATGTTATTTAGGCTGACCAATGCCCCCATGGTATTCATGGATTTGATGAATCAAGTTTTCTATCCGTATTTAGACCAGTTCGTGATTGTGTTCATCGACGACATTCTTATTTACTCGAGATCGGAGGCAAAGCATGAGCAGCACCTACGGTTAGCATTGCAGACTTTACAGGAGCACCAACTATATGCCAAGTTTAGCAAATATGAGATTTAGCTATCAAAGGTTAGATTCTGGGGTCATGTTATCAGTCGGGAGGGCATTGCAATTGATCCAGCTAAGGTAGAGGTCATTCTTGATTGGGAGCCGCCGAAGACCGTTACAGAGATTCGTAGCCTCTTAGGTATGGCAAGCTATTATAGGAAGTTTATTCAAGACTTCTCAAATATTGCAACGCCACTTACACGGCTTACGAAGAAGGGTGTATAGTTTGTTTGGAACATAGAGTGCCAAGAGGCCTTTGAGAATTTGAAGGCTAAGTTGACTACAACGCCAGTTTTGATCATCCCGAGCAGTGATAAGACTTTTGTAGTCTTCATGGATGCGTCGTTATCGGGTCTCAGAGGTGTTTTGATATAGTTCCAGAGCTTGATGTCCTACATTTCAAGACAATTGATGGCTCATGAGCAAAATTATCCAACGCACGATTTGGAATTAGTAGCTGTAGTCTTTGCATTGAAGACTTGGAGACATTATCTGTATGGTGTGCAGTTTGAGCTTTTCACAGATCACCAGAGTCTGAAGTACCTTTTCTCCCAGAAGGAACTCAACCAGAGGTAGCGGCGATGGGTTAAGTTTATTAAAGATTACGAGTTCGTGCTTCAGTACCATCAAGGGAAGGCGAACGTTGTAGCTGATGAATTGAGTAGGAAGCATTGTCGCGAGCTTGCAGCTTTGAGGTGTTCGTTATATCGAGATCTTTACACCCTCAATCAGTTTGATTTTATGCCAGAGATTGGTGAGAGCAACGCTTTCTTAGGATCTCTATCAGTACAGCCATCTTGGATCGATAGAGTTGTCAGAGCTCAGCTAGAGGATTCTCTTGGATTCAAACCCGAAAGGGAAAGATTTCCAAAGAACCCAATGCTCATTGGACTATTAGAGCAGATAAAGGTCTTCGAATGAAGGGCTGATTAGTTATACCGAATGATCCATAGTTGAGAAAGGATTTACTTGATGAGGCGCATCGCATCAGGTATACAGTGCATCCAAGCACAACAAAATGTACAAGGACGTGAAGAGATATTTTTGGTGGAGTGGCATGCATAGAGAGATTGCAGAGTATGTAGCTAAGTGTTTTACCTGCTAGCAAGTGAAAAAAGAACATCAAAGAGTGGCAGGAACCCTACAACCTTTACCCATTCCTGAGTGGAAGTGGGCAGATATTTTTATGGATTTTATCATGGGTTAGCTGAGGTCGGGCAAAGGAAATGATTCCATTTGGGTGATAGTTGACCGCTTAATGAAGTCAGCATATTTCTTACCTATGAAGACGATTTATATGGTAGAGACGTATGCGAGGATTTTCATCTGGGAGATAGTCTGTTTACATGGAGTCCCAGTGATGATTGTATCAGATCGAGGCTCAGTCTTCACATCCCATTTTCGGAGGAGTTTTCAAAATTCTTTTGGTTGCTAGTTATCATATAGTAGCATTTTCTGCCCACAGATGGATGGCCAGACAGAGAGGGTGAATTAGGTGTTAGAGGACATGCTATGAGCATTCGTTATAGATTTTCAGGGTAGCTGGGAGGACCACATCCTATTGATTGAATTTACTTATAATAATAGTTATCAAGCTACTATCGGGATGGCATCGTATGAGGCATTATACAGGAGGCCATGTAGATCGCCTATTTATTAGGCAGAGTCAGAGGATAGCTTATTGCTTAGACCAGAGTTAGTGAGGCAGACTACAGAGAAGGTGGCATTGATTAAAGCGTGTATTCTTGCCGCTTAGAGTTGGCAAAAAGAGCTACGCAGATTAGAGGCAACGACCTCTGGAGTTCCAGGTTAGAGACTTTTTCATGTTGAAAGTATCGCCAATAAAGGGTGTTTAGCGATTCAGTAGACGAGGAAAGCTTGCCCCGAGATATGTTGGTCCATTCAAGATTGTTGAGCGTATTGGAGCTGTTTCTTATAGATTACATCTCCCAGCATCGATGTCGAGTGAACACGATGTCCTTCATGTTACGATGCTCAGGAAATATTTGCGCGACGAGGAACAGTAGAGAGTGATTGATGCACTAGAGATTGAGATTCAAGATGATTTGACTACCGTAGAGGTCCCGGTTTGTATTCTTGTTAGAGAGGATAAAAGGCTTAGAAACAAAGTTATTCCGTTAGTGAAAGTTCAATGGAACCGGCAAGGAGCTGAAGAAGCATCTTGGGAACTTGAGGAGGATGTACGTTACGACTATCCACACCTGTTTGAGCAGGTAAGATGTTGATGTTTGAGTATGCATATATGCATTTACGTTTATGTTATATTGTTCAGCCATATTTATATTTAACGCTAGAATGGGGTATTAACACTTAGCTCCTAATCACTCGGAACATAAGGTATATATATGAGGGTTCCTTAATTGGATTTTTTGCCCGACGTACTAGTTCTGTCTAATTAGGAATTAAGTAGGAGTGCATGCATTTTAAATTGGTAAGTTTAAATGTTTGCTTGTGATTCATATCAGGGGATTAATGGTATGATATATGTACGGGAGAGTTTCCATGTCTGGATTATCCCCTATTAGTGTTTTTCTCGTAATATTAATCTTTAAGATATGATTGCAGAATTTTGAGGACGAAATTCTTTTAACGGGGGGTGAATGTAAAACCCCATAAATTTGAATTAATATGTGATAATTTGAAATAATATGCGATTAATTGAGATAATTGGATATTTATCATGATAATGATCATTAAATGGTGTATGAGTATGATAGCAAGTGTTTTGAGTGCAAACAAGTATGTATATGTGAAAGAATCAAGTCGAAATATGCATAGATGACCAAACTGCACAAACTATTTGTGCACTGACCGGTCAACCACCGCACTAGGCGCGGTCGACCGCCAATCGTATTTCTAGTTTCCTGATTTCAATTGGAAATAGATATTTTGAGGCCTAGGTCCACTTTTATGTTATAAATACCTCTTGAACACAAATTTTTTTCATCTTAGTTCAGAGTTTTAAAACCCTAACAGCCAGCATCCCTTCTTCTAAACCCTAGATTAATTTTGTGAGAGTTCAATAGCTTTTTGAAGTGGGATTTCAATTAGGATTTGGTGTGTGACTTAGGGATCTATCTTTGTTTTACATTTTTTCAATAAGTTTCAGGCGAGTTTCATCTCTGCTAATCCTACTCCCATGTTTTTAAGTGTTTTAATGAGAATTAATATGGTTTTATTGAGCCTAATCAACTATTTTGAGTATAAAAATAGTTCTTTCGTAATATATAAGATAAAGATCAGATCTTTTCGTGTTTTGATGATTATAAACAAATTTTCAGACATGGTTTAAGATCTTAAATTATTTTAACAAGAGCTTTAACTTAGTATTGATGATTCTATCGACATTTTGATGTTTTCATGCATGTTTAGGGTTTACATGTAATATTTAATGTTGTGATTCTTGTTTCATGTGTTGAATAATCTTCAGAGATGTTAATATAATATTTGCAATGTTCTATACAAGTTTTGCAATAGTTAAACAAGTTAGAATCATGAAGCACAGACAAACACGAACCTACAGTAAGCACGCTGAGAACCTCGAGTCGGTTGACCGTCGCACAAGGCGCGGTCGACCGCCAGGCATACCTGAGCTTGTGCATGTTTTGTCTCATCTTCGCTGATTTTGAGGGATTTTCCCTATTTGTGTAAGTTATATTATGATGTTTATGGTTTGTTAAACACCTGAGGTGTATGTGAACACAAGATATAGGTTCGTACATTAAGATATGTGCACGAACACTTGAATACATGTTTTGAAATTGATTATACATGCATAGTTGAGATGCATAACACATATTTAAGTTGATAGTTGTTGGCATAACACATGAAAATGCATAACCTATCTGTTGGGGATGTTCAGTGTGGATGTTTACCCCATAATGAGACCTCGGCTGTACCACACTAGGAGTATTTGGACGTTTTCCCGTAATAAGACATGAGTGGTACTAATATTCGAATATGATTAGGGTGTTTCCGGATTGGGCTAATATGCCTTCATTCCTTTGTACGATCATCTAGATGTATCATCCGGAATAGAGGAGATAAAACATATTGCCCTAGAACGATTGAGTAAGGACGTTGAATCCACATTATATTGTGAGAAACTTACAAGAGTATCGTTAAGTGATAAAGACATATATACACAGTTGTAGTTTGCTCCCATGTTAGATTACCCGAGAGTAGGGTACACATTGAATACATGACATACATGGTATGGTCTATGGTGATGTTTGAGCTGGATGATATTTCCTTATGAATTGCGACAACTACCTGAGGGTAGTTTGAGATGTGATATTGGCTATATGGTTGAGGTTTGAAGTATTTTTTTCTTTTATGCACTACTTTCATTCATAGGTTTGGAGTTAGTATTTAGTGATTCACAATTTGAGACATGGTATATACATGAGGGTTTCCTTGTTTGGATTATTTCACTCGACGTACTAATTCCCGTGTTGTGAGTTTCTAAATACTAGTCTCCATTTAGAGTTATATGAATGATTTTATATCTATATGTATTAACATTATTTTCTTATATACTCATATGCCTTCCCTCTGGGGGTGGTGGAGATGATCTCGCTAGCGCTTTGACGCTCGTTGTTTTCCCCTTTTAGGCAGCAAGTCCAGCGCAAGGAGAGTCGTAGGTTGATGGGATTGCTTCTTAGATTCCATCTAGTGATTTATATTTGTAGTATTTCAGAGCTCCACAGTAGTTATTTATTTTCAGACTCTAGAGATTGTGATTTTACTTTGTAGAGGCTGAGTGCCTTAAAGAGATTTCATTTGACCCTTGTATTGAGACTTATTTCAGATTCAGAGTTATTTTATTTTAGTTAGGCCCTTATGGTGATTTTTATACAATTCTTCTGTGTATATTCTGTTTATTGTACTACTTCATTATTCTTTGTCTGTTTTGTACCTTTACCTGTTTGTTGATTCTACTAGAGAGATAGTAACTGCGATGGTAAAACATGTTATTACACGGTGTTGGTGCATGGCAGGTTTGACACTCTGGGATTCACCTTAGACTATAGCCTTATGTGAACCCTGGGGCATGACACAGGCCCTTGGACTTCTCCCAGAATTGAGGGTCAAGCTCCCCAATCCAATGGCAGAAAGTCTAGTCAAAGCCCACTTGCTCCTTGCCAGCTTCGTCCACCATAGATTCCAGAGGAGGCACTGCTTTCTCTCCAGCACCTCCCGAACTCCCGCCAAGCTCCTTGCCAGGCTTACGGGATGGCTCACGCCCAGAGCTCGGCCCGACGACCTCCATAATAGGAGCCCTAACTTTGGCAGCCACAACCGTTGGGGCCACATCCTTTGGCTTGGAGCAAGCATTATCGATGACGACAACTTCATCCGTCCAACTAGCTGGGACAACCGGCTACTACACTTTGGTCGGGTCGACCTGGACCTGTCCAGTTAGCCTACTAGGCCCTTAGTCCTTTTTGGCCTTCGTTTTCTTCACCTTCACCCTCTGCCCCGCCAGTTGGGCAGCGACCTCGGCCACCCGTGACCTCATGCCACCAACCTCCTCGAGGTCGAGATTCCCTCTTAACCTCTTCTGGGGCCTTGAGGCCAAGCCCGATTATTCCCCCCTCGAATTCCTCTTAAGGCTTTCTCAAGGGGGAGGGCCAACAGACTCGTCCTCACCTTGTCGGCCTTAGAGGGGTGACCATCGAGATGCACGCCACTCGGAGAGATGTCATCTCGAAGAGATTCTCTCTCTCCTAAGACCCAAAATAAAAGCGAATATTCTCCAGCTGTCACCTCTCCTTTGTGGTAAGGATGCATGGCTTCAGCGTGTCCTTGTTGATCTCGGGGTAGTTAGGGGAGGAGAGGATGCCTTCGGTACCAAAGACCCACACAAACTGCTCCTTCTAGTCTCGGTTTGACTCTGGGGCATCTAAACAAATTTACAACCCTCAGTATAGTGGAGGAAGTAGTGAGCGTCCCTCCTTGTTGACTTGACATCGACCGGGGAGGCGCATGCTCGGTAGAACGCTGACCTGGTGGTAGATCATGATGAAGCTTAATAGGACCCAAATTGCATTTGGGGTGAACTAAGAGGGGGAAACCCCCAGAGCGACGCAGACATCCCTAATAAAGGGATTGAGTGGTAGTCGAAGCCCATACTCAAGATAGGCGAGGTACAACGATGACCTATTCTGCCCATGGCAGTACACCAATTCGTCCCCGCTAGACATCATAAGCGTAAAGGTCTTGGTATATCATAGAGCTCGTAGTATCTCTCGAGCTCCAATATGCAGACCATAGAGCAGGTTGGCCAGAAAAGAGCAATCTTCTCCTCATTGCGGCCAGTGGTAGAAGCCTGAGCAGCCATTGGAGAATAGTGATTGAAAGGAAATTTGTGACAGTTAAAGAAGATAAGTACTGGAGATTTAGAGTAGGAGTTTGAGAAGAAAACCCTTCTTCGCTTCTAGTGGGATATTTATAGCACCCAAAAGGGACACGTTGAATAATCTGGACGGCTAACTCGTTTCAAAATGAATTAATGAGATACTCCTTGAAACCCCAAACGGTTCACACGAAACTCGAAGTGCCACCCTCTTTACTCCATGCCTCTTCACTCAAAAATCAAAACGACGCCATAACTCTGGCTTCTGACAACGTCATCATGTCGTTTCAAATAGTTGTGTTTCACCTGCCTAATAAAGGTTTCTAGTAACTCACCAAATAGCATCTAATCTATTAACAGTTAACCAGACCTAGTCGACTCTCAATAGCTGATAGTGGACTTAGAGAAAAACTCTCAGGCACTCACCCTAAGAACTCCAGATGCTAATTAGCAAAATTCGTCGACTCGACTGGCTCCAAATTAAGACAAAAAACAATGACAACATAAATAATTGCTTGAGTTCGAGATGTATCTTCTCAACAAAGGATGAGTCCCCTCGAGTCAGTAATCAAGTTCAAGTCTATGATAGAGCTAATTCATCCAGAAGATACAAATTGAGATTGTACAGCATAAGAAAAGTAATTCAGAAAAGTAGTTCTAACTCAAGAATCTCTCTTTATTCATTTATAAAAAATATTTACAAGGTGCACATGTATACATATATACAACACAAATACAAGAAACGTGAAAGTCATAAGAGACTAAGAGAGGTCCATTCCCACTCCTGGAGTCACAGGAAAGAAACCACTGGGAGCAGCTAGCGGAGGAGTCGAGCAATCTCCTCCTTCGTCCGACTCCCCCCTCTTCCTCTCTAAGATCGAGTCCCCCTTAAAGTGCTTCCACCTCCACTAACTCATCTAGACATTTGGCTACAATAAGAGGATAGTGGAAGCGATCAGGTAGGTTCCTCATCGCGACTGGAAGTTGCACCGAGAGGTAGTCATACCCGGTCTTGTAGGTAATTGCCACTTTAGTTTTTCCAGTTAGGCCCTGGCGATACCCCTCTATGATCTCCTGGCAGTAATGATCGAACTCGAGGTAGGCATTGCGTTGTTGGGCCACTGCCAGCGACTCTTGTAGGCGAGTGACCTCACCCTGAAGTTTGACAAGCTCTGCATGCTCCTTGTCCATCTAACGCTTCACCTCAATCGCCTCTTACTTCTCAACCTTGACCTACACCATAGCATAGTCCCTCTCCCGGAGAGCCTTATCCAGTCTCCTATCCTTTCTGTTGTTCTCGTCCAGCTCTCTCTTAAGCGTGTCGATCTTAGAACTTCTTAGAGCTGGCATCTCCACAGCCCATTCCGAGTTGACCCCTCTGCCGGCCCTTAGGGAAGCAACCTCCCCTAAAAGCTTAAGATATGAAGTCCGGATCAACTCCATCTTGCCGTAAATCTCTTACTTCACCAAAGCGCCTTGAACCAAGTAGCTCTGAAGGCTTAGGTAGAGACCGGCATTAGGAACCCCATGCAAAAACTCCTCATCCGAAGGAAGCCAGAACTACTCGACCACCCTTGACTGAGTCAGGAGAGAATCCGGGACTATCCCCCTGACGTCGAGATGGTGAGTAGACTAGTAGCAGTGCTCTAGGTTAGGCTCCTATCCATATCGGGGGCTGACCCCCAAAGTCCTAATGAGATACTGCCTCATCCTCTCCCACTCTTCTTCCTCGATCTTAGTAACATGGTGAGGAAAGGGGTACTCCAGCCCTACGGGAGGCGTCGTTTCCTCCTCGATCGGCTCCTTCCCCTAATAAGTTGATCCGCTATGGCAGATGGATGACCCTCCCACATTAGCAGGAGCTCTAGCCTCAGCTCCCTCTTCTTGAGGAGCCTTGACTGGATCTTCCGGGGCTGACTCGTCCAGATAGATGATGTCGGTCTCAGCCATCTCTGCCGATGGCTGAGGTTCTTGCTCCTCATCCCTCCAGGAACTCCTCCTTCATCTATGGACGAGGGTTGCAGAAGGCTCTACCTTAGTTGTCTCATCTTGCATCAAGTTAAAATCATGGTGGAGACGCTTCTTGGGCCTAGCAGATGGCCCTTCCCGTAGGTGAGCCAGAGAAGCAGTCGGCACCATTGCCTCTTACACTATCCCTAAAATAAGGGCTGAATCCCTCTCTTGGTCCTTAGCTGAAGGAGGAAAAATAGACACATTAACAACCCACAAGACCAATTTGTCAAGTAGATGCTCGACTTGATAAGAGCCAGCATACGCCTTGATTTGATCAAGCGCATCCCTCTCGGCGTCGAGCAAGTCACCCCCCATGAGCACCTCCCTCCATATTTCGGGCCAGTTCGAGCAACCTAACTCCAAGTCGTCCCCCACGATCTAGACAAACTTTTCCTTCCAGACCTTGTTAGAGTCAGGAAGGTCGGTGATGAGTTTATTCTTCCCCACTATTTGGAAGTGGAAGTGGTGTTCAATCTAGTTCGCTCTTCATTGTATTCATGGCTTATATGTAAAGTCAAGGCTAATTAACGACTCTTAACAAGTACGCATTTATTAACAAAACCTAAAATTATAAATTATTCGCTAATATCTTACATGATTTCAACATGCACATGGAACTAGACATCTTATGTTTTACAGGATAGAATTTTAACAAAATCTAATAATTGTTTAACTTTTGCTACATAATTAAGAACCTGTTAAAATCATTAGAAATATTTTTTCCAAAATAATCCAAAATGTACTAAATCACATCTAATTGTAAGGATTTTTAATATGAAAATTCAAGATTTAAAATTGGATCTATTTATCTGCAATTTGTTTACTATCAATAGCAATTTAGTTCAATACTACTTTTCAATATGAATAAAAAAATTAAAAAGCCTGTTCTTTTCATAAAAAATAAAAATAAAAAACAACCACCTTTCTGTTCACTAATAATTTAAATTCTGAATTTAGAGTTGTAAACCACTAACATATTCAATTGCAGAGTGCTAATTTATTATAATGGTAAATTCTTATTATAACGATGCAAGAGATTTGGGTCTTTCATCCTTGTGCGTGGACAAGAGAACTAAATCCAAGGAGGGAGGAAAAAAAGAAAAAAAAAAAGAAGACGAAATAATCCTTAACATTCAATCTTACAACATTTTCCTTGGTAATTGATTATAGTTTGCTAAGCCATGAGAAGTGCAATATAATTTAGATGTAATCGAGATAAACTGTGATGCTGCTGACAATGCAAAGAATTTTGGATGCACAAGCATCTAGAAATAAAATGGATCTCATTCACCTTTCTTTCAGAAAATTTACTACTTTTTTTAGTTAGGCCCTGGCGATACCCCTCTATGATCTCCTGGCAGTAATGATTGAACTCGAGGTAGGCATTGCGTTGTTGGGCCACTGCCAGCGACTCTTGTAGGCGAGTGACCTCACCCTGAAGCTTGACAAGCTCTGCATGCTCCTTGTCCATCTAACGCTTCACCTCCATCGCCTCTTGCTTCTCAGCCTTGACCTGCACCATAGCATAGTCCCTCTCCCGGAGAGCCTTATCCAGTCTCCTATCCTTTCTGTTGTTCTCGTCCAGATCTCTCTTAAGCGTGACGATCTCAGAAGTTCTTAGAGCTGGCATCTCCACAGCCCATTCCGAGTTGACCCCTCTGCCGGCCCTTAGGGAAGCAACCTCCCCTAAAAGCTTACGATATGAAGTCCGGATCAACTCCATCTTGCCGTAAATCTCTTACTTCACCAAAGCGCCTTGAACCAAGTAGCTCTGAAGGCTTAGGTAGAGACCGGCATTAGGAACCCCATGCAAAAACTCCTCATCCGGAGGAAGCCAGAACTACTCGACCACCCTTGACTGAGTCAGGAGAGAATCCGGGACTATCCCCCTGACGTCGAGATGGTGAGTAGACTAGTAGCAGTGCTCTAGGTTAGGCTCCTATCCATATCGGGGGCTGACCCCCAAAGTCCTAATGAGATACTGCCTCATCCTCTCCCACTCTTCTTCCTCGATCTCAGCAACATGGTGAGGAAAGGGGTACTCCAGCCCTACGGGAGGCGTCGTTTCCTCCTCGATCGGCTCCTTCTCCTAATGAGTTGATCCGCTATGGCAGATGGATGACCCTCCCTCATTAGCAGGAGCTCTAGCCTCAGCTCCCTCTTCTTGAGGAGCCTTGACTGGATCTTCTGGGGCTGACTCGTCCAGATAGATGATGTCGGCCTCAGCCATCTCTGCCGATGGCTGAGGTTCTTGCTCCTCATCCCTCCAGGAACTCCTCCTTCATCTATGGACGAGGGTTGCAGAAGGCTCTACCTTAGTTGTCTCATCTTGCATCAAGTTAAAATCATGGTGGAGACGCTTCTTGGGCCTAGCAGATGGCCCTTCCCGTAGGTGAGCCAGAGAAGCAGTCGGCACCATTGCCTCTTACACTATCCCTAAAATAAGGGCTGAATCCCTCTCTTGGTCCTTAGCTGAAGGAGGAAAAATAGACACATTAACAACCCACAAGACCAATTTGTCAAGTAGATGCTCGACTTGATAAGAGCCAGCATACGCCTTGATTTGATCAAGCGCATCCCTCTCGGCGTCGAGCAAGTCACCCCCCCATGAGCACCTCCCTCCATATTTCGGGCCAGTTCGAGCAACCTAACTCCAAGTCGTCCCCCACGATCTAGACAAACTTTTCCTTCCAGACCTTGTTAGAGTCAGGAAGGTCGGTGATGAGTTTATTCTTCCCCACTATTTGGAAGTGGAAGTGGTGTTCAATCTAGTTCGCCTTCACAGTCACCAAACGGCCCAGGACTCTCAAGGATGGATTTATTACCAGCCAATGGTAGATCATGACAAACCCCACCAAGGTGGCGATGGCGTTCGGATTCATCTTGGCAGACGATACCCCTAGTACCATAAAAACTTGCGGGAGGAAGGGGTGCAAAGGCAATCTCAGGCCAAAGTTGAAATGTTTCAAGTAGAGTGGGGCCCGATCTAGCCCATGATCATAGACAACCTCCGACCACATCGGAGCCATCAGCTCGTACTCACATGGAATATCAAATCTCCTATAGAGCATCCTCTTTTGTGCTTAGGACACATTTGGGTGGAACTCTGCTAGATGAGCACGTCGGTCTACTGGATCTGATGTCATCGAAGAATGAAAAATGATCGCCAGAAAGAGATGAGTGATAAAAGTTTTGAGTTCTCAAGAAGAGAATTTCAAAAGACAATAATCGCCATCTCCCTAGCTCTAGTTATATATATAGGCAGCTGAATCCGCAATTGCCAGAATCTAAATCGCCGAATCAAGCTCTGGCCAACGGCCAAGATTAATTCTCAGAATCTGAAGTGACACTTCGAGGATCAAGGCGCAACCCACTCACCTCAAATAGCCCACAATCAGCCACGAAAATCAGAGTTATGGTAGCAAAAAAGAATGTGTAGTGACGTCAGTCACGTAAAATATGACATGACTTTTCTGTTCCATTATTTAATGCACACCCACGTCCGTCCAAAACAACTCTCATTTCACTCGGACCAAGCTCAATCCGACTCCAAGTGAAAGGGGCCAACTGTTATGGTGTTTTCAGTCGCTAAAGTACACTCATTTGCCAGCAATGGACAGGTGTCCCCCTATATGCACCGCTCAAGTCAGATGAGGTCAAAACAACCAAGGATCTCGACGTAGCCGACTTGTCGAGTCGACATCTCCTTAGGTTGACTCGAAAGGTGGTACTTGTCGGTACTCTCGTCGAAGATGACTTGCAACGAGCCAACTCGACCAGCTATTCGATGTCTTGTGAGGTCGACTCAAAAGGCGTTCCTTCTCGACCAAGTTAAAGGACGAGTTCGGCGTTGAGCCTCTCCCACTGACAGCACGACGATGTCACATTTAATGCTTAGCGGACACATCATGCCTCCAGCCCCGATAGTCTTCATGACTCAACGGACCATGTCAGCACCGCCATGCCTCCGATCACTTATCATTTAATGTTGAGGTGATCTCTCATCCACTTGCCGACCGGCACGTTTAAAGTAGGTTCTGACACAGTCGCCAGCCCATACCTACTTACCGCCTTCCTGTGCTCGTCTGAAGTGATCATTTTACCCTTTTTCAGCACCACTACAAATAAAGGTACTATTCTTCTTTTTCAAGGATCTGACTTTTGGACCTCTGCTAAACAACTGATAAAGGCTAATTGATAAGCAATGTTTACATATTAAATTGCACTACACTAAAAAACTCACAGAGTTCTTCATTTTTCCACTCAAGTTCACCAAATTACTTGATCGTCGGAGGTACAACGGGGGAACCAAGCCCCGTCCTCTCACGAATTTCTATTTGTGCAGGCTGAAAGCTATTAAAGTCAAGACCATATATTTGGAGAAGTGAGTGGCACCTAATCAATCTCACTCTGATATATTGATTGTTTGGTTGCCCATCATCAACACACATAATAAGTTTGAAATAGATCATATTTTTCAAAAAATTATTATTTTCTTAAAAATAAAATTTTGTTGAAATTTATATTTTCCATAAGAGAAATTCAAAAAATAGTATATATAAAAGATAACGGTTTTTTAAAACTAATATATTTTTTAAAAAAAAATACTATTTTTTTAGAAAAATATCATTTAAAAACATTTTTGAATTTAAAATTCAAAGAATCTTTAATGGGAAAAAATATTTTTTAATGCTCTAGGAAATAATTTTTAAAATAAGCATATCTATGAAAACTATTTTTTAAAAAATATCTAAGATTTAATTTTCTGTAAATAATTATTTGTTTCAGTAATTAGTTATATGTATAAGAGTATGGGCGAGTTTGTCCATTCATAATTTGGTCAAAGCATTAAATCTCACATTCATTGTAGAAAAATTCCTTGTATTCATGGCTTATATGTAAAGTCAAGGCTAATTAACGACTCTTAACAAGTACGCATTTATTAACAAAACCTAAAATTATAAATTATTCGCTAATATCTTACATGATTTCAACATGCACATGGAACTAGACATCTTATGTTTTACAGGATAGAATTTTAACAAAATCTAATAATTGTTTAACTTTTGCTACATAATTAAGAACCTGTTAAAATCATTAGAAATATTTTTTCCAAAATAATCCAAAATGTACTAAATCACATCTAATTGTAAGGATTTTTAATATGAAAATTCAAGATTTAAAATTGGATCTATTTATCTGCAATTTGTTTACTATCAATAGCAATTTAGTTCAATTCTACTTTTCAATATGAATAAAAAAATTAAAAAGCCTGTTCTTTTCATAAAAAATGAAAATAAAAAACAACCACCTTTCTGTTCACCAATAATTTAAATTCTGAATTTAGAGTTGTAAACCACTAACATATTCAATTGCCGAGTGCTAATTTAGTATAATGGTAAATTCTTATTATAACGATGCAAGAGATTTGGGTCTTTCATCCTTGTGCGTGGACAAGAGAACTAAATCCAAGGAGGGAGGAAAAAAAGAAAAAGAAAAAGAAGACGAAATAATCCTTAACATTCAATCTTACAACATTTTCCTTGGTAATTGATTATTGTTTGCTAAGCCATGAGAAGTGCAATATAATTTAGATGTAATCGAGATAAACTGTGATGCTGCTGACAATGCGAAGAATTTTGGATGCACAAGCATCTAGAAATAAAAATGGATCTCATTCACCTTTCTTTCAGAAAATTTACTACTTTTTTTAGGGCCAACTACAACTACTTTGACGTGGTTGTTACACATAAAATAAGAGACCAAATGACCACCTTTACTTTTTTTTTCTTTTTTGGTGGTGGGGGGATGGGTGGGGGGGGGGGGGGATTATTCATTGGTGTATTTTTGGGATAATGGGGATAATTTATAGAATATTGCTTCTAGTGTTATTCATTGGGACATTGAAATTCCGGATTTTTCTTTTTGTGTTATTGGTTTGTTGGAGCACTTATGGGATAATTATCCACTTGGGATAAAATTGTCCCACTTCTATTGTACACATTTTACAGTTATTTTCCTAGAAGCTACATTAAAAATATGTTAATTATATGGAAATTACTTTTTATTTTAAATTTATACGTAAACCACCTTTAAAGTTGATTTTTGTAATCAACCACCTTCCAATATAATTCTTCACTTAAAACCCAAAATTACCCTTAAAAAACTCGCATTCAATGTATATGATTTTTGTTAGGATATGACTCATGTTATTTTGAACTTAAAATTTTAAGCTTATCTTTAGTTTTTTACTAAAATTTTGACTAGGTGATGGTTGATTGCTGAAAGTACTCTAGAGGGGGGGGTGAGTGAATAGAGTAATTGCTAATCTAATCTTATATTAATGCTAAATTTAAAACTTATTAACTAATATATCCTAATGATGTAATATACAATGAAATATGTAAGGATATACAGTTAAACAATAGGCAAAATAAATATGAACACAAGAACAAGAGAGATAGTGCACAACTGACAAACGCAAACACAAGGCAAATGATCACGGAGTTCGGTCAACCTACGACTTACGTCTCCGCTCCTCACCCTCGAGGAGAATCTCCACTATCTCAAAAATACTACACAATCGGTTTTCAACGCTCACCGATAAACGTTTACAACTCACATAATTGTCAATACCCAATACACTCCTCTAAGTGTTGGCCTAGCCCGTGTCACTGGAATTACTGCCTCTCCCTAGGATTTACAACCAACGCCACTCCTCTTGAAATTGATTCCGTCTCTCACCAACCACTTCTCTAAGTGTCATTGTATATTACAATGTGTTCTCTCAACAATAAGCTCAATATAAAGGATTTGTTCTCTAACAAGAATGAGAACAAAATTAAGCTCACACTCAATGAATCACTCACCACAACCCAAATTATACTTAATGTGAAATACTAAAATCTCAATAGGTTGTGTGTGCAATCAATGAGTAAAATAAAATATAAACTCAATTTAAATCTAGCTTATAGAAATAATAATCAAAAATATAAATAGTTAGATATTGAGTTTAGCAAAACTTCTCTGAAAACAAGGGAGATAGAGATATGAGAATTGAAGCTCAAAACCGAAATGATCTCTTCCTCTTGTGAAATTCTCTTCACATAAACAAGACACTTAATTTTCTTTAAAAACTCTTAAACAAACTTGCAAAATTGTTTAAAAACTCTTCTTGGTTGATTCTAAGTATTTAGTATAAAGGGGTATATATAGGTTCTTAAAACAAAGCCTAAAAATAGAGAACCCCCCCCCCCAAAAAAACAATAAAATCCCTGAAAATCTGAATCTAGCTATTATAGTGCCGTCGGTCGACTGATGTATTGTTCAGTCGACTGATAAGTTGACCCGTTGGCTAAAACTGGAAAACTATCGGTCGAATAAAAACACTGTTCAGTTGACTGATTGAGGTCGATTGACTGAGCAGAAACTTTTCAGGAATTGTAGAGCAGTTTTTTGGTCGACTGATGCATAGTGTCGGTCGACTAAAAACATTGTTCAGTCGACTGATGAAGATTAATTGACTGAGCAGAAACTTTTCGACAATTACAGAGCACTTCATCGGTCGACTGATGAACAATATCAGTTGACTGAAAACATGCACATCCCAATTTTGAATAGTAATTCTAATTTTTAAAGAGCTTTTAAAAATAGCAAATAAATTTCAAAAATTATAAAACTTGGGGAAATATTTATAAACATGAATATAAACATGTTAGAAAAGAAAATTTTGAAATACCATTCATCGTTTGTGAAAACTCATCATTTTACAAAATTTCAAAAATACGGGTTCGTTTAAACACTTGATTTGACAAAATGATTTAAACCAAGCTTTGAGACACTTTAAAATAGATTTATAAACTTGAGAAGATATATAAAAAATGTCATTAACTCTATAGTCTAAAAACGACAATAAATCAAAAATAGATTTGTGTGTGTATGAATCTTGAGCTTTAACGTATTAACACACAAAATATAACTCCTAAACTAATATACCCAAGTTGATTTGTGTATGAAGCTCGAACCTGAATTTTTGACTTGAATTGCATTGGCTCCATTTAATATCGTCGTTACGGCATAAATCCACTCAACCTTAGTACTTGTAGGAAAAAAACAAAAATACTAAAAAAACACGATTATATATTGTTTGTTAATCATCAAAACTAGATTAGACAGTAGACACATAAACATGAGTCCTAACAATTGCAACAAAAACCAACTTTAAAGATGGTTTACGTATGAATTGTAAATAACTTCTATATAATTACCCTATTGGTAAGATGTATTTAAGGAAGAAACTCAAAATTTTATCCCCAACTCAACTTTTACCCCTTTCTCTTTATGCTGGGATAATTTATGAGCAAATGAGATAATTTAGAAACACTCATTGTAAGACCCCGTTGATTTTGACAACTTATAAGTGTGAATATGAGTGAACAAAGATATTTAATATATATTATAAATATCTTTGTTGTATGGTCATGCATGGAAAATGATATTTGAGCTTATGAGCATGTGTATATGCCTCAGGTATGAGGATGAGTTGCAAGTTTGCAAATCGTGTGCAAAAGATATCGAAGTATGCAGATTTTTGTTCATGAGTCGACTCATAACATGTCATGAGTCGACTGATCAGGTTGAGTCGACTTGCGCCTGTCATAAGTCGACTCATGAAATCGAGTCCTGTTTCAATTTTCTTCTGCTGAGTCGACTCATAAAAATTATGAGTCGACCCATGACCATGAGTCGACCCATCATAAGTCATGAGTCGACTCATCGGGTTTTTCTGGCCTTTTTCAGTTCGGGTTTGTGGGTTTCGGGTCGGGTTTCTTTGGCTCTTATATATTGTTTACACCCGAAAACACCCATTTTCTGAAGAGATCTCCCCAAAAACCCTAGCCTCTCCCTTCTCTCTCTAACCCTAGGTGTTCTTGGTGATTTTGGGGGGCATTTCAAGGGGGATTTCAGCGTTTCTTTTGGATTTCAACAAAGAGGATAGTCTTCCACCACATCTAAGGCGAGTGACATCTCGCCAAACTCCTCTCCCTTGTTTTTATGTTTTCATAAATGTTTTTCACGAATTTTGTTGAGCCTAAGATGTATTTTCGAATATAAAATGATGTTCTTACTAGTGAAAGTTCAAGATCACGTGTTTCAGATTTTTAAAACTTCCACCAACAAGTTTTGATGAAAACCCAGATCTGGAATTTTGTTTAAAGAATAAAAACATGAGTTTTTATATTAATTTGGTGTTGTCCTTCATGTTTAGGGATTTAAATGTTAGTGTTAACATTCAAGTATTTGTTTCATGTGCAATATATGTTTTCTCACTGTGTAATAGTCTAAAAATGAAGGCTAGATGTATGTATACTTGATAAGAATGAGATGTTGGACGAGTAGCACAAGTTCAGTTCATAAAAATACAGATTTCAGCTCGTGAGTCGACTCACGACTCATCATGAGTCGACTCATCATGTCGAGTCGACTCATGACTAATCATGAGTCGACTCACAAAGTCGTTCCTATTGTCTTTTATCTTCTGCTGAGTCGACTCGTCAGTATACGAGTCGACCCATGAGGCATGAGTCGACTCACAAGAGTGCATGAGTCGACTCATCCGAGATTTTCCTGTTTTCTTTATGTTTTTGTTTAATCACATGCTGTATACACACATATAGATTGAACTCATATGTTATACATGTAAGATGACTTTTCCTGATACAAAGTTTAGAATTGTATAGCAAGGCGTATAAGAGTTGAATGGACACTCTATTACTAGTGGTAACTTCATAGTTCACGTAAAGTCCTCGTGTTGGACTATAAGCGACTAAAGTCCTCGTGTTGGACTATAAGTGACTAAAGTCCTCGTGTTGGACTATAAGCGACTAAAGTCCTCGTGTTGGACTATAAGCGATTAAAGACCCCGTGTTGGGCAATTTTTGCTGGACCTTGAGCATAATACACATTTGGGTATTTTAGTATGACATTTTTATGTAGTTGGACATGATAGTGGCATGAGCTGTGCATAACACTTATTTCGACTACGAGATTTTGACATAGATATGTTTATTGTTAGAAATGGGATTGTTATCTTTTCTTTATTGTTCATGTATTAGACTCCGGGCTTGGTGTTTAGGGATCTACAATTTGAGATACAAGGTATATACATGAGGGTTTCCTTGTTTGGATTATTTCGCTCGAAGTACCTATGCTCGTGTTGTATTTCCCTAAATACTAAGACCCATATCTGTTTGTATAATGATTTAATGCTATTATACATTACTGTATTTTCTTATACAACGAGCCCTATCCCTTGGGGTTGGTTGTGATGTTGCTCGCTAGCGCTTTGACGCTCGTTGTCCCTCCCCCTTTCAGGTCACGAGCCAGGAGCACGGAGAGTCGCAGGTGGTTAGCGGACTACTTTAGTGTCCAGCTTTTCATATTATCTATGTATTATTTTCTTTGAGCTCCACTGTAGTGTTGTCAGACATTTGAGAGTTTATTCTAGAAGTTGTAAAGACTGTGTCGCCTTATTTCCTTTACTCAGACTTACTGTATTTGAGACTTGTAAGAACTCCAGTTTATTTCATTTCAGACCTTGACTATGTTCTTCAGTTTATTTCGTTGATGAGATGTATTATGTTCTATCATTTCATCCAGTATTGTTGATTCACTTTTTACTTGCTTTGTACTTACACCTGTTGTTGATTCCACTAGAGAGATAGTGATTGTGATGGTGAAACGTGTTATCGCACGGTGTGGTGCATGGCAGGTTTGACATCCATGGTTTCACCTCGGACTGCAGCCGTGTGTGAACCCAGGGGCGTCACAGTCATATTAACTAACTAATAGATGTTAGTTATACTAAATACTTAAAATAATTAAATAATATATGTAAATAATATTAAACTTGTTATAATATGATATATTAATTATGATATAATATACTATTTTGTACTATAATATTAAAAGTATATTATATTGCAATACATTATATTGTAACATTATTTTTTATATGTTATAGCTAGATATGTTATAAAATAATATTTCATTTTTATAATATTATATTAAACTTCACCTGCTGTTAGTATATTAAATTATATTATATTACAATAGTATTATATTGATTTTGATATAATAATATACTATAATATTTTTAGTATACTATTATATAACATAATGTTAACATTTATTAATTAAAATCTATTATGACATAATATAATAAATTAACATAGTATAATATAATATAATGTAATATAATATATTGTACTATAATGTAATGCATTTTAGATACTCTTTATATATTATAGTAATTATCATAAAATATATTATTATATTTAAATAACATCTTATATAAATAAAATAAAATATATAATATTTTATACAATACATTATAATCTATAATAATATGTTCTGATATATTATAAATATTATATTTTATAAATATTATATTCAAAATATTTTTAGTAAATTATACAAAAATTATATAATAATACTCTATTGTATTATAATATAGTATATTAATTAACAATGTTAAGCATAGTTTTAATTAGTTGGTAATTATAGTATAACATATTATGGTTTTAGGATATATTAAAATAATATATTATGTTATAGTAACATACTAAAAAATATAGTATACCAATTAGATAAATTAATTTATTAATTGATAAATAAATATTATATGTTAATAAGGTGTCATGTCATCAATTATCCTACATAAATTAGCAAATCAAAGCTTTAGATTGTCCTAATATCGTAACCTATTCCATTTTATCTCACTCAAAATAATCTAAAGGCAAAAAACTATCCATTAGAATAATTATCTCACTTGACCTCAACTTATCGTAGATACTACGTAATTAATTTCATTATTTATTTGGTACGTAAAACATTCTTTTTAGGCATCAATGGTAGCTAATTAGCTTTGAATCTCATAATCTCATTAGATCATTGTAGGCTGTCAAAAAAATCACAACAGATAGTTGATCCCCATCAAACACCGATGATAGAAGTTACAATTTGACAGCTTCTAGAAGGCTACAATTTGAAAACTTTCACGTAGATCGATAAAAGTTACAATCTGATAACCTTCACTACAACCGATGAAAGTTCTAATCCAATAGCCTTCACAATCAACATCGGGAGTTACAATCTGACAACTCTCATACATCAAGGAGCCAAGACAAAGATTACAAGATGACGATCTTTGTAACACTCTGACGAAGGAGATTACAAGCCAACGATCTCTTCAGTCCAAGATGCAGAGCTCATCTCTGCACCCCAAAAATAAAAATGCAAGTGGCCTCGTTCTAGAGTCAAAGCGCTACCAATGCAGCTCCAAACTGCTGCCAAACGCAGCTCCAAACTGCTGCCAATATAGTTTCCAAAAGCTGCCAACGCAACTTCCAAATGCTGCAAACGCAGCTTCCAGATACTATAAACGCAACCCCCAGACGCTACAAACATAGCTTCCAAATCGCTATAAATGCAGCTTCTAGACGCTGCGTTCAAGCTTCCAAATGCTGCGTTCCAACGCAGAATTCATGTCAGAATGTGGATTTTGTGTTTGACTCGTTCAAACACGAGCTGAACGGTTTTAAAATCGTTTTCCATGATCTGAGGAGATTACAACTCTACTCAGGAGTGATTTAAGAGGCGATTACATCCCATTAACCCCACAAAGGAGCGATTTTAGGGGCGGTTATACCCCCTAATCGCCTATAAATAGCTGAAAGATCAGTTTAGTTCGGATCTTTGGATCTTTGAGCATTTTCGGATCTAGAGATTAGCAAAGAGCTTGGAAGCTTTCTTTAGCAGCAGAAAATCTTTGGGGATTTTCTACTTGGCCTTAAAACCGATTTTTGGTTCAAATTAACTCTGTTACAGAGTTTAAAACTCATCCCGAGTTCATAAACTCTTAAGAGTTCTTTTCATACTTGCCACGCAAGTTAATCATTCTAGTAAAGGGAAACGTTCAGATCGTCAACGGAGAGCAAACTCGATGCGAGTATTCGAGGGAGGCACTCCATCACCACCGTGAAGAATCTAGAATTAAACAAAGGGGAGGATTTATATTGATCCTCTTCTCTTTTGTAATCGGAAATTCAAATCATAATCAATTAGAGATCGAGAGAATTGTATTCATTCTTTGTCTGAGCTAGTTAGAGAGATAATACAATACATCATATTCTTAATTTTCTTCTTTCATTTTTCCCATAAACAAAAAATGGCGACTCTGCTGGGGACGAGCTTTTTCACCGAATGAAGAAGTGGTGGCGCAATCCAACATCAAGCTCGCTGGAACGACCATCGAAACTCTTATTGTTGAGTTTGATCAAGCCATGTTTGAGGAAATTCTTTCCTTTGGATCCCTTAGCCCCAAGGCTATGCGCAAGATCCACAAAGTCTCCAAAGGGACTAAAGATCCAACTACTCCAATTGTAGCCGAATCGCCCAAGGAAGACCTCTCCTTTGGGCCAAATTGCTCGGACAGCCCCTCCTCCGATGGAGTGGGCTTAGCTTCAGCCAAACCCGTGTCAAGACAACGGGTATCGGGTCACAAGAGGCCCATTGAGGTGACAAACTTGATCAATACAGATGGTGATGTCGCTACAAAGGCATTGAAGTAGGCAAAGAAGAACGCTGCTTGATGAAGGAGGAGATCCTTACGACGAGCACATCTCCGAGAATGTCGATCCTCAAGTCAATATGAGCTTTGTGTTTGTGAGCCTAAACGCAACTCTGTGCTCTGCGTTTCTGCTTCAGAAAACAAGCCTCACGTCTATGAGCCTAAACATAGGCTTTGTGAGAATAAGACTGAACGTAGCCCTCAGTTGCGCGTTGTATAATCAAAATGCAGCCTTTAGGGGTGCGTTCCACAAACTAAACGCAACTCTCAGGAGTGCGTTTCAAAATTAAAACGTAACTTTTAGGAGTGTGTTCCACAAACTGAACGCAACTCTCAAACATACATTTCAGAACCAAAACGCAAATTTTAGGACTGCGTTTTACCAGCAAAATGCAGATTTCAAGACATGTGAGACCCCTGAATACTCTGTGTAGCATGACTAGATTGAGAGGATGGATATAAGAAGTCCATGGATTCAATGCATCTTAACCATATCCATGTTCACCAAGAGCCAGTCTTATCCAATTATGGGTAGAGGGTTCTAATTTTAACCTCACGATCAGTGAGTAATTTTTCTCGGATCTTTGCAACAGACTTGAGATAGTTCATATCAAGAAAAAGACCAATACGAGTCACTTGTTCATGCCAATGCGAATGACTGATTTATGCAGTCCTCTTGAGATCTCAATGCTACTCACATGCGGCCAAACCATTGGTATTCGACCAATTAACAAACGTTGCTTTGCGCAACCAACGACGATGTTCGCACATGAAGAAGACCTTGGAGAATGAATACCTTGGGGTTACTTCCAACATGATCGGTAGAAGGAAGTCAGCAATCCCTAGTCCTGATGAGTTAGAGAAAGATCAGTCTCCTAGCTTGAAAGACCACCTAATAGGTCCGATGGAATTTATCAACATACTTGGACTCTGAAGGGGTCATACCACCCATCGATTTTCAAAAGTTGACTAAAGGAATTGGGCCCGATGATGAATATTCAACCATCACATAAACCCAATCTTCTAGTTCTTTCGAAGAACATGAGAGCCATGCTTATATGACGGGAAACCATAACGATCTTGTGAAAAGACTTGATGAGCAGGAGGTAATGCTCAAAGCACAACAGAAGACCATCAATGAATACCAGATCATGATGACTCAATATATAGTAGACAAGGGCAAATCTCATAAGACAGATTTACCACCCAGGCAAGAATCTTCTCAAAGAAGAGGAACATCTTCATCCCAACCTCTCAAAAACAACAGGAAGGAAAAAGTGATCGAGACTTCTGATCAAGAAGCTCATCACATAGAATCCTCCTCTAAGGATGTAAGAGAGACTGAGAATGAGCAGAATCTCAAGTCTTGAAAAATAGAAGAGCTGGAAGCCCGCCTCAATTCCATGGCCAACAGAAGCGAGCTCTAGTATGATGGAGTTGTCAGGCCCTATCCTGCTGAATAGGATACAACCCCTTATCCTCCAAACTTCGAAGTCCCGACACTATAAACTTTTGACGACACGAGATCACCGAATCAACATATCTATCAATTCAAGTCACAGACTGAGAATGTGATATCAAACGATGCCATACTGGCTTGATTATTCATTGGCACCCTTAAGGGGTTTGCCTTTGAATGGTTCATAAAACTTCTTGCGGGATGTATCCAAAAGTGGGCGGATCTAGAGAGACACTTCCTGTCAATATTCTTTGAAAAGGATACAGAAGTCTCCATCCATATCCTTCTTACCACTAAGCAAAAGAAGAGGGAGTTCGTCAAAGTCTTTGTCAAGAGGTTCCCAAGCATGACTCTCCGATGTTCGTCAGGTATGACACAGTCTACCCTAGTAGAGACCTGTCAACACAACTTACAAACCAACCTTCTAGCACAAATGAGGGTTGCAGAATGCCGTTCTCGGAGACAACTAATCTCTCAAGGTGAACATGCTCAAAAAATTATTGCCATGGTCAAAGCTGAAGAACAAAGTAAGTAGGATCAACCCGAGCAGTGTGACCAAGACTAATCTTCCCAATCAGAAGGGGAAGATACTACGACCACTGAAGCCAATCCTCTGTAATAGGATGGCGGGTCCACTAAATTATTAAGTTAACAATACACCTATGATAGTCCATTCCCTTCAAATTCTCCTGCCAATCCTCTTCAATAGGATGGTAGGTCCACAAAACTATCACTTTAATAGTTACCTCTGATAGTCCATCAACTTGCTAATCCTCTTCAATAGGATAACAGATCCACAAAACTATTACGTTAACATTTACCTCTGATAGTCTATCAATTTGTCAATCTTCTTCAATAGGATGGTAGATCCACAAAACTATCACGTTAACATTTACCTCTGATAGTCTATCAACTTGTCAATCCTCTTCAATAGGATGACAAGTCCACAAAACTATCATGTTAATATTTACCTCTGATAGCCAAACTCTTTAGATAGCAACCTGCCGTGGAATGTGCCTCTATTCTAATCATAGTCATTACACTCCAATGTCACTGAACGAGTTGACAAATAGTGGTATTCTAATCATAGTCGTTACACTCCAATGTCACTGAACGACTTGACAAATAGTGGTACACTAGGCGATGTGCCCTGTCTACCCCTTTTCCCCTGTACTTGTTCAAGACGGGGGGGGTTATTTGTGGTCCACTGGATTATAAGTAATAAAATTTGTAAGTTATCAAATTCAACAAGACACCTCTGTCTACAAAATTCTTCCCCTGTTAAGTCTTAATCAAGACTAGGGGTTGGTTACATAGAATCTTCTGGATTAAGGGTAACGAATCTTTCACATCGTCGAGTTAACATTATACTTCTGATGATTAACATCCCCACGGAGTATGAATTCTGTTTACATCACTCCTAATTTGTCATGTTAACAATACACCCTTGACAATCAACTTATTAATCCTCTTCAACAGGATGATAGGTCCTCAAAATTGCTCAAATCTCAATCTTCTCCAGCAAGACGCTAAGTCTTCAAAATCTTGTTCAAATACAAGTACAAACTTCTATCACGTTAATATCACACCTCTGGTAATCCACTTATCAATTCTCTTTAATAGGATGATTAATCCATAAAGTTGCTCTGATCATAATATTTTTCTGTCATGTTAATATCACACCTCTAACATCCAACTTATCGACTCTCTCCAATAGAGGGATAGGTCCTCAAAGTTACTCCGATCGTAATAAATTCCTGTCACGTTAATATCACACCTCTGACAATCTACTTATCAATCCTCTTCAATAGGATGATAAGTCCACAAAGTTGCTCTGATCGTAACATTTTCATATCACGTTAATATCACACATCTGACATCCAACTTATCGACTCTCTCCAATAGAGCAAGAGGTCCTCAAAGTTGCTCTGATCGTAATAAATTCCTGTCACATTAATCTCATACCTCTGATAAAATTAACTTATCGACTCTTTCTAATAGAGTGATAAGTCCTCAAAATTACCCCGGTTGCAACAAATACCTGTCAAGTTAATATCACACCTCTGACGATAAAATCAACTTATTGACTCTCGTCAATAGAGCGATAGGTCCACAAAGTTGCTCTCATCGCAACAAATTCCTGTCTTATTAATCTCACACCTCTGACAAAATCAACTTATCGACTCTTTCCAATAGAGCGATAAGTCCTTAAAGTTGCCCCGGTTGCAACAAATACCCATCAAGTTAATATTACACCTCTGATGATAAAATTAACTTATCGACTCTATTCAATAGAGTGATAGACCCATAAAATACTGTTAGATTAACATCATACTTCTAATAATCAAACTCTAATGAACTTGTTAATCCTTTTGTAACAAGAATAGCAAGTTTTTATTATAAAAGCTCTAGCGGATTAAAGATTTTTTGGAATTATCCAAGTGATAATGAAGAAAATTTCTAAATTTAACTCTAAGTAAAAATTCATGCCAAGTTAATACTATACATCTGGCACTTCCAACTTTCTTTCAGTGTTTTAAGTGAAAATAGAACACAGGAAGAAACAACATCAAAACCTACGTATTCAACATCGTATCACCAAAATCCATGCCTTACACGCATGGGAACTTTATCTCAATGCCTAATTAGAGATAAGTCTACGCTTAATACGCGTTGCCCGGTAGTCCATTCTCGTAAAATTGACCAAGTCTATGTATTCAATGTTTGCGTCAAAAGTTGTTGTTTTCATTGCTATCGAATCTATTACAACTTTAGTCATTACAATAAACTCGAATAAAATATAAAGTTGATCTTTTTATAAGATCTCCTTACACAATAAAAATAAAACAAGTTTACAACTTTATCAAACAAACGCAGGGAGATCGTTTATCGGTCTTCTGCTTGCGTGGGTGTCTTTGCCTGTGCCGGGGTTTATCCGTGGACCACCTTAGATCTGGATCCGGTTGATGGAAAATTGGGCAGAGCTTCGCCTTCACCGGGGGAATGTTTGATTTGAAGCGCTGAAATCGACCAAGCGAAATCAGGGCTCTTCTCGAGATTAAGACCAAGCCTAATCTCAAGGGACGGACGGAGTTCAGATCCTTCGAATAGTTCCTTCTTTATGCCGAAGTTCGTCGGGATCTGATTTACCTTCGCTGAAATTCGTGCTCCTTGACTCCTCAATCCAGCAGCACCTCTACGTCTTGATAATAACTCCGCCCCTCAAAATGGAGGCCTTTGGCTCATATTTATAGGCCCCGGATGCGGTTATTTTGAATGAGAACAAGTGATTTGGCTCTATCTTCAGTTAACAACAGCCTAACCATGTTTGGGGATGATATCAAGTCAGTTGGGAACCCCTGAAACCGATAAATCCTGTGAAAACAACTTAAAAACCGTCAAGACACGTTTCAGGTTCTGGATTGCGCGCTGCGGGTCGGATCAGTCCGACCTGCGCTTGCGCAGGTCGGATCAGATCCGACCTGCACTTGTGCAGGTCGGACTAATCCGACCTGCACTTGTGCAGGTCAGATTGATCCGACCCGCGCTTGCGCGGGTCGGTTTATTCCGTCTCGCGCTCGTGCAGTTTTACCGACTTATTCTTTTATGTTTCCTTTCTTCCGAGATTTGATCTTTTCGTGTGTTTGGCCAATTTGTTGACTTGTATGCTTTGCCGCAAGACCGACCGTCGAACGCGCTTTAGTTAATATACGCGTGTTGATCAATGCGTGCGGACTAATTGGCGTGCACGCTTTGATCGACGCGCACGAGCTGGTTGACGTGCACGCGTTTGACTGATGCGCACGAGATGATTTGACGTGCGCGCGTTGACCGGCGCGCACGAGCTGATTTGACGTACGCGCGTTGACCGGCGCGCACGAGCTGCATAGGTGAATCTTCTTGACTCGCCAATTCATTGCTTCGAGTTTCGTGCGGGCTCTCATAGGCAATTTTAGACGCCTACAGATACCCCCTCCAAAGTGTTTCAGTGAGTCTGAAATGCTTTGGATATGATGGATCCCCACCTTCAGTCAGTGTTGAGGGACCTACATATGATTTCGATTCTTTACTTCTCCATATTTTAGCATATTCCGTGTTCTCTCGAATAGCTAAGATTTTCCCGATGCTGCGTTTATCGTCTGACCGTTATTGAAGCCTTGAACCAAAATTGGTGAGTAGACTTTGACTCGTGTTATTGAATTAACTTTTGGATTAATTATCTGCATCGCAACGCGCTGACCGGCGTTGACCTAGAGCTACGCGTTGCTTCGCGTTGACTTTAGGGTTTTGAATCGATCGGCGTTGACTCTCATCGTAACGCGTTGACCGGCGTTGACCTAGGGAACCGGCGTTGACCTTAGGGTTTTGAATCGATCGGCGTTGACTCTCATCGCAACACGTTGATCGGCGTTGACCTAGGGCTACGCGTTGACCGGCGTTGACCTTAGGGTTTTGAATCGATCGGCATTGACTATCATCGCAACGCGTTGACCGGCGTTGACCTAGGGCTACGCGTTGACCGGCGTTGACCTTAGGGTTTTGAATCGATCGACGTTGACTCTCATCGCAACGCGTTGACCGGCGTTGACCTAGGGCTACGCGTCGACCGGCATTGACCCTAGGGTTTTGCATTAACCTGAGGAGAACCAGTTTATACTCGTGTACTTCTGGGAGTTTCGGGAATCAGTTTAACCTCATGTACCCGTCGAAGGTTGCCAGGTTATCCTTAAGAATTATTATATGTAATATTCTCCAGGAACTTCCTGTCAAAATGGGAAACAGTTTAGACTCATGTACCCGTTGGAGTTTGGATTTCGAATATTCCGATAATAGGCGAAAATATCGTAAAATCACCCAAAATATAAAATTGGGTCCTGAATATTTTGAAAATAGGCGAAAATATCGCGAAATTATTCAAGAGATGAAATTATACTCCGAAAATTCCGAATCTGAGTGAAAACATCGCGAAATTATCCAAACTTTAAAATTGGGTCCCACTATTCCGGATATAGGCAAAAAATCACAAAATCACCCAAAATATAAAATTGGGTCTCGAATATTCTGAAAATAGATGAAAATATCTAAAAATTATTTGGGAGACGGAATTGAACTCCGAAAATTCAAAATCTGAGTGAAAATACCGTCAAATTATCCGGGAGGTGAAATTGAACTCTGAACATTCCAAATATGATCAAAAATGCCATGAAATTATCCGGGAGATGAGATTGGACTTCAAAAATTTTAAAAACGGACAAAATCAGGCGAAAATACAGCAAAACGAGCCCTGAACTGGGTCTGACCCGCGTTCACGCGGGTCAGATGTATCCGACCCGCGTTCCGCGGGTCGGATTGATCCGACCCGTGGGCACGCGGGTCAGACACAAGTCCGACCCACGGAATGCGGGTCGGAACCTGGGAGAGAAATCTCCGATTTCCCCTTTTTTTTTGTTCTTTCATCAAACTTTTCGGACCCAGCTTCTTCTCAAAATTTTCGGTTCCTTCTTCTCCTTCCCCAAGCTCATCCTCTTCAAGCTCCGGTCCTTTGAGAACTCCCCCGCTTCAAGAATTCGAACCAGATTAGAACTCCCCAAACCCTTCAAATCTCTCACCGATTCCTTCCTCATCTCTTCCGACTTGGATCCGAGCAAAGGGGGAAATTCGAGCTTAGGGTTTCGGCGATTTGAGGTCTTCTTCCCCCTTTAAACATCAAGAACTTGGGTAAGTCTTTTCTCATGGCTTTGATTCCCTTACCTTGATTTTTTAGTTAATTCCCTAAGCTTTGATTCAATGATTGAAAACCCTAGTTCTTCAAATTTTGGGGAAACTGAAATTTGCATTGGGTTTGAGTGATTGGCCGAAATCTTAGACTGTTCATGGCCGAAATCTTGGACTGTTCATGGCCGAATTCTTGGACTGTTCATGGCTGAAATTCCGTTGAGCTTTTGGGATTGATGGTTGGCCGATAATTGGCTTGAATTTGTACTTGCATCCTTGCATGGCCGAAGCCTTTAGATTCTCGGTTGATGTTTGATGAACTCAATCTGTGCATAGCCGAAGTCGGTTGAGACTGGTTGATGTTGGTCGAGATCTGATATTGATGCCTGAATATGTGGTTGAACAGCTCTTCGAACCTATATATGGCTGAAATTTTCATCTTCGTGGTTGATGATTATGGATTTGGGTGTCGAACTCGTACATAACTCGACTTTTGACCGAAATTTTTTTTTGTTTTGTATGGTTTGAACTTGCACATAATTGGACTCGTATGTGACTAAATAGAACTTGTTATGCGGCCGAATTATTTGAATTCGAGCTTGTGTATGGTTCGAGCTTCGTATATGCCTGAATTCGTGCATAAACAAACCTTTGTATATGATCGCATTCTTGTATGGTTCGAACTTGTACATAATTGAACTCGTATGTGACTGAATCCAACTTGTATATGGCCGAAATAATTTGAATCCAAACTTGTATGTAGCTTGAGAACCTTATATGCCTTCAATTTGTATATGTGATTGGACTCTTGCATGTGGTTGAACTCTTGTATATGTTTCAAATTCGAATTTGTATATAGTCGAACCTTTGTATTCTTGTGTATGATTGAATTCAAAATTCTTGTATATGATTGAATTCTCTTGTATATGATTGAATTCTCGTGTATGCCTCGAATTTGAACATATGTAAAGCCGAGAATTGATTTGAATTCAAACTTATATATGGTCGCACCCTCGTGTATGGTTGAATTCATGTATACTTTGGATCCAAGCTTGTGTACGACTCGAGAACTTTATATGCCTTGAATTCAAACCTGTACCTGATTGAGCTTGTGAATCCACATGTTGACAAGCTCGAGGCCTTATATTTGACTCTGTGACACTTAACTTGAACCGAGAATGTCGTATAGGTTTAATTGGACCCTTAATTAGAAAATTCCATTTTGTAGAATTTCAATTAAAGATTCGCAATTTCCCTTTTAAGCTCTGATTCATACATCTTGATTTTTGATCTAACTGAGCTGTTGATCTTTGTTACAGATTAGCCATGTCGACGATTTGGACCGACTGGAGCGCGAATTCCGACGGTTACAAGAGTTGAAGACTGCCGGTACTTCAACGTACATAGCCATCCGGATGGAATCTCGTCTACAAGCATGGCACGACACTCGGGCTTCTGCTGGACTTGAGATTCAAACGCCACAAATTCAGGTGGATCAAATGGAGGCCGTCCTTGCTGAAGAGGAGCTCAAAGCAGAGGTGGAGGCCTTGGCTATCTTAGGGACGACGAAGGATGACTTGGAGCGTTCACAAGTTGTGATATCCGAAAAATTAGAGCTCTCAAAACAGAAGTTAGCCAAGATCAAACAAAAGGCTGCGAAAATATTATCCCTAACCGAGGAATCCTTCTAGGTTGCATTGCAGTGTGAGCTTGAGCGAACTTATACAGAGGAATTGATTAAACTTGAACAGCAAGTCCGTAGTCACAAACTTCATGTAGATTGATTGTAACTCTTGTACCTGCAAACTCAATTTTATTAATAGAAGATATGTCTTTTTTCATTCGTTATGTCTCCTTTATTATGATGTCTTAATCCGTATGTAATAATCAACCATAATACTTGTGGGATTTTTGGCAAACCCCCAGCCTTCAACGGATTTGATGTGCCTTTACCGATTACCGTTTGAATCGGGCTAGTGTGCGGATTATTTTGGATCCGTTCCGCACATAACGTTGCGCTAAGAGAATTAATTCACTTAGACTTAATGCTATGACTTTGAATACATAGATTTCGCCATTTCTTACGGAAATATGGCACCCGACAACGCGTGCTAGGCGTTGACTTACCCCTTCTTAGGCTTCGGGATAAAATTCCCCAGACTTAGACTCTGGTGTCTTTTTTACTCGGTGAAAGACTAAACCGGCGACGCGTGTTAGACGTAGACTTAGGATTTTTGGCAAACCCCCAGCCTTCAACGGGTTTGATGAGCCTTTACCGACTACCGTTTGAGTCGGGCTAGTATGTGAATTATTAAAACCCGTTTTACATGTAACGTTGCGCTAAGAGAGTTAATTCTCCTAGACTTGGTGCTATGATTTTGAATACATAGACTTCGCCATTTCTTACGGGAATAGGCTACCCGATAACGTGTGTTAGACGCTGACTTATCCCTACTTAGGCTTCGGGATAAAAGTCCCCAGACTGAAATTCTGGTGTCTTTTTCAATCGGTGAAAGACTAAACCGGCGACGCGTGTTAGACGTTGACTTATCCGTCCTCAGTATTCGGGATAAAATTCCTCGGGCATCAAGTGCGTGGATTTAAAGTTGAAAATTGTGTCTTTTCTTAGGGTAAAGACAAACCAGATGTTGGAGCAGAAGAATTTTATATTCTTGGCCCCAGGTCTTGCTTAGGGTAAAGACGAACCCAAAAATGAAAGAGGAAGAATTTTATATTCTATCTTTCAACACTGAAGAGGAAGAATTTTATATTCTACCTCCAGTTGGAAAGAAAACTCGAGGTGGGATCTCTACCCCCAGAATCTGGAAAGATGAAACTAAGAGTGGGATCTCCACTCCGAGAATCAGAAAGACTCAAACGACCCTAACTTTTATAGGATTGGTTGTTTGATTCAAGAAAAGAGTTCCTCATTTATTGAGGGGAAATTCCAATTTCGACCCTAACTTTTATAGGTTTGGCTGAAAAGGAATTTATGGAAGTTTTTCGTTTATCGAAAGGGATGAATTGATCTTAGTCCTAACCATCTGCAGGTTTGACTAAGAGAGGTTGGAGACAATCCTAACTTTTATAGGTTTGATTGCTCGAATTGAAAATGGACCTCTCGTTCATGGAAGGAATCGAGAGGAGAAACTGGCTTTGGTTCTAACTTTTATAGGTTTGACCTGAAAGCAAAGAGCAGAATACATGTAGCAGTAGAAATACTAGTTTGTACTAGCCACTCGATGGGGGATTTTGATGTTAAGTGATTAGGACTTAACATGTCACGTTTTGAGAATTGCCGTGAATTGGCGGATAAAAATTTTGGTGGGCCCACCATCAATTGACTCGATCAGTGGGGGATTTTATGGTGGAAGATTGTAAGTTGTCAAACACCAATAAGAGTTTTGTGAGAGAAGATTGATCCAACGAAGTGATCGAATCTCATCTCAGCAAGAGAGTGTTCAGAAATCACGGTGGGAGTTTAGTGTTTATCACTTTGTTCGTAATGACCGGGTTATCCCTAAGAAAATTACATGTAGGATTCTTTTGGGAACTTCCCGTTACACAAATCACCCACCCCCAGCTTCCTCTGCGGAACTGGATCTGACATTATACTCAGTTACATGACCGGGTTATCCTTAAGAATAATATGCATAAAAAATTCTCCAGGAAATTCCCGTCAAGAGTGGGAAATAGTTTAGACTCGTATACCTATTGGAGTATTGAGAAGTAGTTTATACTCGTATACTCTTCGGAGTGTTGCCATTCTCATTCGGCTTATTCCAGCGTTATGACGTCGGCTTCAACCAAGGTTTGGATGCTATTCTTGAGAGCAAAGCAATCCTTAGTGGGATGAAGGACCCTTCTGTGATACGCACAGTACTTTGGATCCGCAGTATTGTCAGCTTCCTCCTGATTGACGATAGGTGGTAGCTTGATCTTATTATTTTCAAGGAGGGATTCGAGGATGGCTGGAACGTCTTCGTCCTTGAAAGAGTACTCTTTTTGGAGTCTCAAATCCGAAGTGTTTCGCTGTCTTCGGGGTTGCCGTTGTGACGTTTGATTAGTGTCAACAACTGCTGCAGGTGCTTTGTCCTTACCACGGGAAGCGCAATTTGAGTTCGGAAGATTAGCCGCCGGTTGGCTCCTCTCAGCCTTCTTCCTTCGGAGGAAGCGTTCGGCCCGCTCTCCGCACGTCTTCAGCTCTTTCTAGGTATCGGAGGGTGCGACTCCCATAACTTCCAATATCTCAATAGATAGGTTGTTATGGCAAGTTTGAAGGATGAAGTCTTCTGTGATCGGATCTCGGCAGTTCATTGCCTTATTCCGGAAGCGTTTGACGAAATCGTCGACCGTCTCGTCGTCTTCTTGCTTCTCATCGAAGAGTGTCCTGATTGATACCTCGGCGTCATCATCAAAGTAATGAGTGAGGAATAGACTCTCCAGGTCGTCCCAGTTGTTAATGCTTCCAGTCTTGAGACGGCGGTACCAATCGAAAGCGGGCCCGCGAAGGGTGCCAACGAATGACCGAACCATCAAGGCTTCATTACCGGAGATCATACCCAAATGAGACTTGAAGTAGATCAGATGTTGTGTGGGCGAACCCTTCCCGTCAAACGGTGTGAAGTTAATCAAGTTAAACTTCGCCGGGTACGCTATTGAATCCCACCCCTTTGGATAGGGACACGGACTGCATGTCCTTTTCACCTCTCGAGCAGACATCAGAGCGTTGATTTTGCTCTCGAGATCTTTCATTTTCTCATCCTCGCTCGTATCGGGGCTTAGACAAATTGAAAGAGGGATAACGGGGCCACCCCCTGTATTATCATTATTGGTAGGACCACCCCCAGCATTTTGGTTAACAGGAGGGTTCTCAGCATTGAGAGGTTCATCCACATCTGAATCACTACCTACTTGGTCAGCACGGTTACGACGGCTGGATTCACCGAACTGATTAGACAGAGCCCGAATTTGTTGATCGTGCTCTTCTCTCATCCGTAACATAGTCGTTTCCATTTCGATTTTGAATGCTTCTTTCTGTTTGGCTAAAGCATCCTCGACCATTTTGGTCACTTGCTCGGTGTTGATCATGAATGCTTCGTGGGATTGACCTGGGCTGGAGACCGTATTATCAGAAGCGACCGCAGAGTTGGAATCTGGCACTTCGTCATCCGAGGATAATCATCTCTGCATTCTTTGATAATCCCTTTGTCTTATAGTTCCTGATCGTAACCGAGTTAGACGATGCGATACAAGCGGGTCAGAGCTAGAAGGTCGAATCGATTTTCCCTTATCAACCATATTGATGGTAACCTCTGGGGGTTCGTCACCTTGGTCGATCGATCGTTCCTTACGGAGACGCTTTAGGTTGGACTTAGTCTTTCCGTTGGAGATCCTCTCGAATACCGAGACCCTCCGTAGAGCGGTCTTGGGGCAGCTACACGCTGATAATACTGCCCTGATTAACTTGGCGCATGGGCAGTGAGATTTTGTTTCTCGGGTATATTTCTTCCGAGACTTGTTCGTACCCCCAACCCGATAGTACAACTCGTCGGTCAGATGACCGGAGCAACCTATCGTGTGTTGGCACAACTCCCCAGGTATAACGTTATCATCGTCAGATGAATACGTTTCTTTCAGGGGATTTGCCGCTTTATTAGCGTTCTCAAGAGTCACGTGTTTAGAACTACGCTTTTGGAAACGCAAGATTTCAACAGGCTCCTGGTTTTGAATACACACCCCCAGACGGGTGGAAACTGGAGTTTTCCCTTTATGAGAAGGCTTGTTATTGTTACGAGGGCGTGTGCGACCCCCAGCTCGACGAGTTGCTCGGGGTTCAGTCACCGGACCCAAACGTTCTTCGCTCAGAACTTTGCCTCGATTCTCTTGCAAAGGACCCAGACGATCGACTGTCCTCACCTTGAATCGGGACAAATCCACGCTGTCACGGTGCTCCGTTGGAAGTGCGGAGCTCGAAGGGATCGATGAAATATGTGCATAACGTCTTCTGTCTTTACCCTGACGCGGGTCAGACTTGAGTGACCCACGGGTCGGAGGGTCGGATTTGGGTGACCCGCAAAGTGGAGGGTCGGATCCAAGTGACCTGCAAATTGGCGGGTCGGATCTGGGTGACCTACGAATCGGCGGGTCGGATTGGAGTGACCTGCAAATCAGCGGGTCGGATTGAAGTGACCTGCAAATTGGCGGGTCGGATCGGAGTGACCTACAAATCGGCAAGTCGGATTGGAGTGACCTACAAATTGGCGGGTCGGATTGAAGTGACCTGCAAATTGGCGGGTCGGATCTGGGTGACCTGCAGATTGGTAGGTCGGATCTGGGTGACCTGTAGATTGGCAGGTCGGATCTGT
>BQKN01066376.1:466467-503141 GCA_022839385.1 Asparagus kiusianus | reverse complement strand
TCCGACCTGCACTTGTGCGGGTCGGATCAGGTCCGACCTGCACTTGTGCGGGTCGGATCAGGTCCGACCTGCACTTGTGCAGGTCGGATTGATCCGACCCGCACTTGCGCGGGTCGGTTTATTCCGTCTCGCGCTCGCGCCATTTTGCCGACTTATTCTTTTATGTTTCCTTTCTTCCGAGATTTGCTCTTTTCGCGTGTTTCGCCGATTTGTTGACTTGTATGCTTTGCCGCAAGACCGACCGTCGAACGTGCTTTAGTTAATATACGCGTGTTGATCGATGCGTGCGGACTAATTGGCGTGCACGCTTTGATCGACGCGCACGAGCTGGTTGACGTGCACGCGTTTGACCGATGCGCACGAGATGATTTGACGTGCGCGCGTTGACCGGCGCGCACGAGCTGATTTGACGTACGCGCGTTGACCGGCACGCACGAGCTGCATAGGTGAATCTTCTTGACTCGCCAATTCATTGCTTCGAGTTTCGTGCGGGCTCTCATAGGCAATTTTAGACGCCTACATTCAATATTATAGCATTAAGTCTAAGAGAGTTCATTCTTTTAGCACAATGTTATATGTGGAATGGACATAGACAATCCACTTGCTAACCCGACTCAAATGATATTCGATAAAGCCTTATCAAATCCGTTGATGGCTGAGGGTTTGATAAAAATCTTACGAATGTTTACGAGCCCATCAGCTGAATGGATGTGAGTCATGACGTGACTCATGAGTAGCTTGTACCGTCACTACAGTTTCTCTTCGAAGCTCATCCTCATACATGTCCTGTGTAGCAAATCCCTTCAACCAAGATGCCTTTGAAGCGGGTGCAAAGAACAACTCCTTTATAACAAGGAATCAATAGCTCCGAGATCGGAATGAAGATCCAAAGTATTCCAAAAATTTATCCCAGTCAACCACGAACATTCGAAAACTTTGGAGGGGGTTCTATATGCTATCAAAAAAATCATAACAGATAGCTGATCCCCATCAAACACCAATGATGGAAGGTATAATTTGATGGCTTCCAGAAGGCTACAATTTAAAAACTTTTACGTAGATCAATAACAATCTGATAACCTTCACTACAACCGATAAAAGCTCTAATCTAATAGCCTTCACAATCAACATCGGGAATTATAATATGACAACTCTTATACGTCAAGGAACCAAGGCGAAGATTTTAAGATGACGATCTTTGCAATGCTCTGACGAAAGAGATTACAAGCAAATGATCTCTTCAGTCCAAGATGCAGAGCTCATCTCTGCACCCCCAGAAATGAAAACGCAAGTGGCCTCGTTCCAGAGCCAAAGCGCTGCCAACATAGCTTCTAACTGCTGCCAAACGCAGCTTCCAAGCTGCCAAACGCAGCTTCCAAACTGCTGCCAATGTAGTTTTCAAAAGCTGCCAACGCAACTTGCAAATGCTGAAAACGCAGCTTTTAGATGCTGTAAATGCATCCTCCAGACGCTACAAACACACCTTCCAAATCGCTATAAACGCAGCTTCTAGACGCTGTGTTCAAGCTTCCAAATGCTGCGTGTAGAATTCATGCCAGAACGAGGATTTTGCATTTTACTCGTTCAAACACGAGCTGAACAGTTTCAAAACCGTTTTCCATGATCTGAGGGGATCACAACTCCACTCAGGAGTGATTAAGGGGCGGTTACATCCCATTAGCCCCACAAAGGAGCGATTTTAGGGGCGGTTACACTCCCTAATCGCCTATAAATAGCTGAAATATCAGTTTAGTTCGGATCTTTGGATCTTTGAGTATTTTTGGATCTAGAGATCAGCAAAGAGCTTGGAAGCTTTCTTCAGCAACGGAAAATCTTTGGGGATTTGCTACTTGGCCTTAAACCCGGTTTTCGATTAAAAATGAACTATGTTACATAGTTTAAAACTCATCCTGAGTTCATAAACTCTTAAGAGTTCTTTTCATACTTGCCATGCAAGTTAATCATTTCAGTAAAGGAAGACGTTTAGATCGTCAGTGGAGAGCAAACTCGACGCGAGCATTCGAGAGAGGCACTCCATCGCCACCATGAAGAACCCAGAATTAAACAAAGAAGAGGATTTATATTGATCATCTTCTCTTTTGTAATCAAATATTCAAATTGTAATCAATTAGAGATCGAAAAAATTGTATTTATTCTTTGTCTAAGCCAGTTAGAGAGATAATACAATAAATCATATTTTTAATTTTCTTCTTTCAATTTTCCCACAAACAATCATAAATCAATAATTTATCACTATACTAATATGAAGCTTTCTTTGGTGCTATAAACTTTTTTAAACACGTTTACTAACCCTTTTGAAATAACCAAAAAAAAAAGAAAGATATGAACAAAAAAATAAATTACACTAAAAGTCCCAAGAACTTTTAGCATTTTGTAGAAAAAACCCATATAACTTCTAAAATCGCACTAAATCTCTAATAACTATTGAAATTACTGAAAACCCTTATAAGTTTCTATATTTTGCATATAATCCCATGACGACGTCAGTCCACATTCATGATCTAAATGTCTCACCAACAAAATATATGGACCGACGCCGTCATGGAGTTTTTGTGCAAAATGCTTAAACTTATTGGGGTTTTTGTAATTCCTATAGTTATTGGGGTTTTTAGTGAAATTTTAGAAATTATTGGAGATCCACTGCAAAACTCTGAAAGTGCTTGGGGTTTCGAAAAAAAAAAGAAGAAAAGTTTATTATCATGGAAGTAGGGAGAAAGCAGTAAATGAACAACACATATGCCAACCAGCAAGCCTCGTTCTGTGGGTTGACCCTCAAATCTCCTTCCCACGTGATACCTGCTCATTCATTATCATTTTTTTTTTCTTCTGAAAACAGAAATGCAAAATTTTAACTTCCTTTAATAAATCATTTCCTCTTATTATTATATTATTACTAATTACTAATAATAATGGCTCCAAACGCCGTATGCCAGCGCTCACTCTTTTGCTTTTGCTCTACTCCTCTCTCTCTCTCTCTCTCTCTCTCTCTCTCCTCCTCTCCCCCATCCATTGCAAACGAAGCTTCTCCAGTTCTCCTTCTTCTTCTGTCAATGGCTCCTCTCAACAGAGCGAGGGAGAGAAACCCAACATCTGTCCCGATAAACTAATTCAGATATTAAAAAGAGGAGTATTTTTTTTTTTGGTTTTTTTACCACCATTGTGGATTTTTGTGCTTGGAAATCAACCTCACTGCAGTTTCACATCTTGGGTAGTAGAGAGTTTTGGTTGTTTGTTTCTGCGGAGAGGATTCAAGCAGAAGTTTCAACTTTTTTGGTCCCTATGCGAAGAGATTGAATCATCAAAAGGGGTATCTTTTTCCCCCGAAGTTTTGATTTTTCCAGTTACTTTCTATTCTTAGTGCCATTAAGTGTTTACTTCTCTGTTATGGCATTGAATGTGAACGGTTACAGAGAGGTTTTGATCGGATTTTTGCCCCGTTTTGTTGACATGCCTCATTCCTGTTGCTTGCTAATTTGAGTCATCAGGTGGAACTGTGAAATGTATCATCTTGAATATAAATGCCAGCTGATTTTTTATCTTCTGTATTCAGTATAATGTTGGGAATTTTTTTTGGAAATTTTCCAATTTTGTAAAGCAATAACCTGACATCATCAAGGAGCTTGTCTACTGAGCGTGAGGCTTGACATATCTCTTATCAGCTCTATTCATGTGGAAACTTGGCAATTGTTATGTGGTAGAATGTTTAATCTTTTAAATGTATTGTTGTTCCCGTTATTTTTGATAGCCATGGTAAGTATTTCCCTTAATAACTCATGAGAAAGAGTTAACCTTTAGAATCTCTTTAGTAACTTTGCATCATCTCATTTCTTTTCCAACATAAGCTAAAGATTGACAATCTGGAGCTTATCACTAAATTAGTAATTTCTATATTTCAATTGTAGCGTTCGTTATCTTTTTATATGAATAATATCACAGTAATTTGCAGTCAAAAACGCCCATATCTGATGCTACTCTCTCTTTGCGACACAGAAATCAAAATGTCGGAAAACTTAAATGTTGAGTTGTCCCAGAAAATGCCAGTCGTCGGCCTTAAACTTTGGGTCTTAATTTGCATCTGTGTATTTGCATTGATTGTGGCCGCCCTGTCCGTAATATCCGTATGGGTCGCTTGCCGGAGAAAGACAAGGAGAACCTATGACAAGTTCCCGCTTTTTCAAATTCCTGACGTCTCAAAGGAAATCACAGTCGATAGGGTTTCTGGTCACACCTTAGCTCAAAGTTTCCATGACCGAGAAGGTCCTTATTCACACGATAACTTTAGTGACAAGGATTCTAGAAAAACATTGGCACACCTTACAATGAGTAAGTCGAGTGATGCTGATAATTTGAGTCAGTGCAGCTCAGTTTACCACGTTGATAGGGCCGGAAGTTCACACTCTGGTGATGATGGTAGCTCAGGAGCTACAAGGAGACCACCATATTCTCCTCATTTACTAGTATCTGCCTCCCCATTGATTGGTCTTCCAGATGGTTCTCATCTCGGGTGGGGCCATTGGTTCACTCTTAGGGATCTTGAATATGCTACAAACCGTTTCTCAAAGGAGAATGTCATCGGTGAGGGCGGATATGGAGTTGTTTATAGGGGACGGTTGATTAATGGAACGGAGGTTGCTGTTAAAAAATTGCTTAACAACATGTAAGTTCTTTTGTATCTCTTTTCTTGTTTAATTTCAACTGCTTATTTGGGGTATTGGCTAATATGACTGTATTTTGTAGGGGGCAGGCAGAGAAGGAATTTAGAGTGGAAGTAGAGGCTATTGGTCATGTCCGACATAAAAATCTGGTGCGGCTGTTGGGGTACTGTGTTGAAGGGATTCACAGGTGAGGACTTTGTTTGTTTGTTCTGTTGTTTCAGTTGCATCTATTTTCTTTATGTGTGCTTTGGAGCTTGTTGCTTATGCTTGTCTAGTTGAGATGCCAAAATATGAAATATAGTTGTCACTTTTACTTGAACTTTGATATTATAAGAAAATGTAAGTCTTTTCCATTGGCACTTAACGAAATGCCCTTGAAGCAAAACTGAAGGGTGTATTTATGATTTATCATGTATCAAAGCATGTGAAATTACTGAAATTATATGTATAGAATAAATTTCCGAAGAAGTACAAGTAATAATACACAACACTTTTTAAAAATCCATTTGCTACGATGGTGACAATCATATGTAGAAAGGCAGCAGCAAAAGACCAGAACGAGTTAAGTGAAATGAGATCTTACCCATTTTTCTGGCAAGTAGGGTTATATATCTTGATCATCTATTTGACGATCTGTACACTTTTCTAAAATAAGTTTGTACTAAAAACAGTAGTAGTATTTTAGAATCAAGCAAATATAACATAGTTTATTGTAGGTAGTCAGCATTCAGCAAGCTTAAAGATAGTAGATTAATTAAAAAAGTTCCTCAATGGAAGTGAAAATATGACTTTTGAATCAGGCAAAGCAGCTATAATCTAAATGAATGTACCCTGAGCTTGAAAATGATGATAAGCTAATAGTGTCCATGGTCCCTGAAACAAGAAGTATAACTGACAGATAAACTCACTTACATCCTTCCAAGATGAATAGAAAATACGATTCAAAATAATTGCTGAATAACATGACCTGATCTTTTTCATGACATGTCAAGAATCAAAAGTCAGTTGAGGTATTTCTTCAGTATGCTGGTTAATTTAATATACTAAGAGGATAATCAAGATACAACTAATATTTTAACTATTAAAGAAAGCAAAAACAGTTGTTTTTTATGCTCTTTTCCCTCACTTTCATTATGTTATTTCTGGTCACCATATGGGAATCTAGTCATATCATTAGTGCAGGTTTCATTCCATACAAATCAAGATTTAACTAGATTGAGTCTTTCAATATGCAATACCAATTACGAATAGCAAAAATCATAGTTATTTCTGATATTACTGCAGAGCACATAGATTTGATTAATTAGGCAACTATATCTCAACAAAATATGTACGGCTACTTGTTGGAATGTGAAGTCACTTAGAGGAGTATGTTTTCTCTTCCCTTTTTCTTTTATTTTATTTTTTATTTTTTTGGAAATAGGTTGTAAACTGATGTAATTCATACCCTCGGCCTCTTCCCGACTGCATAGAGGGTTTACATTATACCTCAATAGCACTCGCCATTAAAAGGGAAACTTTGGTATATTTAACAAATCCAGGGGGCCCTGCCCCCTTGGTAGTTGTTTATAAATGAAAGAATCCTACTTAGTTTAGTGTACTAATCTCCAAAATCCTACTTATAGAGATTCTTTCTATTTACAGTTTAAATTTTGAGCATCAGCAGAACATAGAAGAACATTCACTTGTGAATTGTGATTGACTCTGGTCTCTTATTCCATGTTCTGTTTGTTCATCCTAGTTTAAATTCTTAGACTATTAGATGTTTGAATTCTAATCAGTTATATTTTTTTAGATAATGGCTATATTTGAATTTTGCATTAGTTTTAGTATTTTCTAATGTACATGTTACAATTTATTTGTTTATTATTATTAGGATGCTTGTATATGAGTATGTTAACAATGGGAACTTGGAGCAATGGCTTCATGGAGTTATGCGTCATCATGGTGTTCTTAGCTGGGAATCCCGCATGAAGATTATTTTAGGCACAGCAAAGGCGTAAGTCTTCATTTTTTACCTCTGAATACAAAATAAACATGTTTTACTTTTATTTATGCAAATCAAATAAGAAAATTAATTGCTGCAGGCTTGCTTATTTGCATGAAGCAATTGAGCCAAAAGTAGTGCACCGAGACATAAAGTCAAGCAACATATTAATTGATGATGAATTTAATGGCAAGATTTCTGATTTTGGTTTGGCCAAGCTCTTGGGCTCAGGGAAAAGTCATGTGGCAACCAGAGTAATGGGGACATTTGGGTAAAGATCTTCTGTATTCCTTTTCGGTTCATTACACTTTGTATGTGAAAGATCCCTTGAACTAAAATGACTGTTGTTTCAGATATGTGGCACCCGAGTATGCAAATACGGGATTGTTAAATGAGAAAAGTGATGTTTACAGTTTTGGAGTACTGCTACTTGAAGCTGTAACAGGGAGGGATCCAGTAGATTACAAGAGGCCCGCAGATGAGGTAATTTACTAAATTTAGATATATTTCGTACAATGTACACTTTTTCCCTTTAGTCTATGTTACTAAGAATTGCTATATGCAATGTGGGGTTTAATTTGTTGGCATATGCAGAATGCAGGAGTTAGTGGTGGATGGATACATAGAATTTATTTCTTTCAGCTGGAAGTTATATAAATACAGTCCACAGTCTTGTTCATATGACTAATTTTTATTTGAATCAGTTGCAGTGTCCTGTTTATTTTATGTCAATGAATTGAGCTGTAATGCAGCCCCTAGTACTACTGTGTAACCTTGTGTATGTAAATCGTAAAAAATACTTTATTTTCTTAGGTTCTTGAAATGTTTTGGGTAAATTTCACAACCCCCCCCTCCCCCCCCCCCCAAACTTTGGGGATTTCACACAAAACCCTTACAGTTTATAAATCCGGGAAACCTTCTGAACTTCCAAATTATACTGAACGGCTAGAATTTAGCGAATCTCATAGATAACATCATCACATCATGTAGTAAAATGGATAAAAATGTGACTTGAATGTTGTATCATGTTCTCCCATTGCATCACATTCAAAATTTTCATCAGTTGTTTCGATGGTTTTTGTGAAATTTACCCATTGTTATTTTAAATGATTGCTATGCTTCTCTGCCTGATTTTCTTTAGAACATAAGTAGATTTTAGACTTTGACTGAAGCCCTCACCTTGTTACTGTTTGCTTAGGTGAATCTTGTGGAATGGTTTAAATTAATGGTGGGAAGCAGGAGAACCGAGGAGTTGGTGGACTGTGAACTTGAGGCCAAACCCTCAACGCGAGCTCTGAAAAGAACCCTTATAGTGGCTCTGAGATGTGTTGATCCTGACTCTGAGAAGAGGCCTAAGATGGGTCAAGTTGTTAGAATGCTCGATGCCGAAGATAGTCCATTTCGTGAGGTTGTCAACCCTTAGACCACAACGTTATACTATGAATAATGCTAACTATGCTTCTCATTTCATACTACTGTGACACAGGTAGATATAAGCATGTAAAATTCTATCTCGCAAAATTCAATCAAGACCCCATATCTCTATCTCTGGAAATGATTTGAGTCTTCTAGTACCAAAGTAGTGCTGTTAATAATATAGTTAGCACTATCTCCTATTACAGGATTGTAGTGAATTATTTATGAGAAATGTTGACTCCACTACTAATCTCATTGCTACTTTGTTAATGAAAGACAAACATGCAATTCATAGTCCACGTATCCCTATTTTTGAAAAATGTTCTAAGTTTGTAATATTGAAATAGAGAATCTGTAGTGTAATTTAGCATTATTCTTATAATATTATTTCCCATGCATTCAACTTTTATAGGATTACAGTGAATTGTGTTTTCATTATTCGCCAGGATCGAAGAAATCGAAGGAGCCACATAGCAAGCTTGGACATCGAACCCTTAAGGGAGAGTATAAGTTCTGCCGATCTTGACAACAAAGCAGAAACATCGGCATCATCACAAAGCTGAGCAATTATAGACATTTTCTCTTTGATAATGAGCTCAAGGATTTCCATTAACATTTGAGTGACTTAGATTTTGAGAGTGTTTGAAAGGAAGTAGATAGTACTTTGGTTTAATTTGTGGGTTATTGGGTTATATTTGCTCTTATTCTTTCTTTTTTTAACTACCATTGAGCTGATAAGAGATTCAAGGGTCAAAGACTCCTCATTTTACGCAATTGGATCTTTTATTGTACAGATATCTGCATTATGTTTTGTTTAAAAGAGTTCATCAAATGGTTCAAAGAGACTGATACTTTTATTTATCCCACAGCTAACTGTAGTTTTCTCTACTGTATTAATACTTCTCCAAACTGTAGCTGCTTATGATTCTATTAGCTTACTGGTTAGTGCAACTGTATCTGATTCTATTAGCTTACTGGTTAGTGCAACTGTATCTGTTTAGTATAACGCAAATTACAATTACATTTGTAGTTTACAAAATATATAGTTGCAATTCTGTGGCAACTTTTTTCCGCTGTACATGCAGTTGCAAAAACAATCTTTTTTGTTTTTATAGCAAAGATGAGTTTTAACCGAGTTGTCTGCATGTCTTTTTTTCTTAAAATGAAAAGAGAAATGAGAAATAAAAAGGAAAAGAAAGATATAAGGTTCAGTTTTACAATTGCTATCACAAGAAAAACTTTAATGGTGATAAAACTAAATAAATATACTTGTTCAGTTTTTTCACTACACTTGTGATTGTTATAGGGGATACAGGCAGCTATGACTATTAACTTCTGTTATGCAAATTGCAACCGCACGTTACAATTTCATGCGACCAAACAAGACAATATTTGCTACTTCTATATGGTTATCTAGGTCGAACTGTTGGTCTGCATGTGTGGTAACATAGAAGATTCCTATCTATGGGGAAAGTCACTCATAGAAAAAACATATATGCATTACCATTGGTTATCAGTACAGTTATATTTTCAATGGGTATAATTGTTGTCGGTGCAATTTGCACGTCTAAATGCAGTGATAGCTAGTAGTAAAATAATATGTGCATTAAGATTCATGCAAATTGCACTGATAGCTAATCGTAAAGTAATATGTAGGTTTAAGATTTGTGTTAGACCAGAAGATGTCATTCTTCTCTCTATATATAAACTTTTGTTGAAGACCATTATGGCATCTTTCTTCTATACATCACACCAACCAACCAAACATCGCCTTTTCCCAAACATCAGAGATGTGTAGTGCAAGGAAAGCAATGCATCTTTAAGAAATAATCGAAGCTTATCTTCATCAATTGAAATTTTTTCATGTGAGGAGCAAAAAGGGCCATGGCTTTGCAAAAAACGTATCTTGTGGTTGTGCTTGTATCTGGGGACAGGAGCTGCCACTTATATTCTCACCATCACGTGGATGAACAATGCCAGCTTATAATATAATGCAAGGAGTAATTCTCAGGTGCAAGGGTTTTCTTAGCTTTACACTCTGGCTTTGGCTCGTTTGTCCCTCTTCGCTTCAGGTTCATCATTTATCACCCTCATATAAGGGACACCCATCAGCTTTCAGATTGTGGAGTGTTGCTTCCAAAATTTGTATAAATCTTTCTTATCGGTTTATACATAAATGATTAAAATGAGCCGTGCCAACATAAAATTGTAAGCTCAATTTAGATTGTTGAGTTTTAATGCAATGAAATAGACTTTAACGGATTTGAAAATCAATGCTAAATTATGTAGCACATATTTATTAAAAAATATTTTTATACCTTTGCATTGACAATCGGATTTTTATTGTCACAGATAGACAGTTATATGACGCAGCTGAAGATTAATTTGTGTTTCTGACATAATTCCTAATAAAAGTGAATATGTTTAGTTAATAATAAATAAGATTTACCTATTCCATCTCAACTTTAAAAAGCGAAAAAGAAATCTCTTTCTTGAGTATTACTGACCGCATTTCGTTATGCGTTCAGCAATCTTGGATTTTGATTCGAAATTGTTCTCTCCCAATCTTGGATTTTGATTCGAAATTGTTCTCTCCCAAATTCTCTTGGGCAATTCCTAGTACAAACTTGAAAATAAATTACCCTATAGAGGTCTTCCTATTTAAAATTACTAGAGTGCACCATGTGTGAAGCACGTGTTAGGAGTTCGAAACAATCAAATCGAACCATTGCCCTTCCAGACCTTGTTAGAAAGTTGAGCAAGAAAGAAATTCATCACAAATCAAAAATAAAAACTTGCAGAAATAAGAACAAGGGAGAACACACGAATTTAACGAGGTTCGGCAACATGTCTATGTCCTCGGGAGCCACACCATACTATCTCTTTGATTAATTGAAGAAGGAATACAAGCACTCAAACAAAGGATTAATCTCTCTGAGATTCTCTCTCTTTTCTCTCTTTTTAATGGTTTTTTACGTTTGTCTTATTAGCCCTAGAAAACATATAAATATATATATGAATTCCAGCCTAATCAGAATTCAAAACAGATTAGGAAACTGCCAACTCATCTAGTGGTCGATCGCCGAACCAGTCGCGATCGACCGGATAAACGATAGAAACCCATAACGCCTACAGGGTATCTCCGGTCAACCGCAGAACCCATCGCGGTTAACCGCGAAAAGTCCAGAGACTTTTCACAGTTGCGTGCACATTCGTGATCGGCCGCCGAGAGCACCGCGGTCGACCGCACTGCAGTTTTTCTGTTTCCTTCGTTTTGCTTCATCTTATTGATTCCGGCTTCGGCTTCAGCCTTGGGTCTACACTTAGACTAACAATCTCCCACTTGGAGACTAAAGCGCCATCAACGAATTCACTCGAACTCTTCCCTTCTTCGCAAGTATCTTCTCCTCCCTGGAAAATCTTTTCTTCAATCATCAACATCCCGACAATCTCGTCGATACTCCTAGTGTGGTTCCGCCTTCATCTTCTACTCGTGAAGGCCAACTGAAGTTACGCACAACTCCATTTTCTCAATGGTGACTGCTTTCATCAACATGTGCATCGAATTTTGACTCCCAAAAATCATCATTAAGTGTAACTTTCCTTCTTCAATCAACGAGCGTATGAAATGGTATCGTACGTCGATGTGCTTTATTCTGGCATGATAAATTGGATTCTTGGCAAGATGTATAGCGCTCTGGCTATCACAATAAAAAACTCCTCTCCCTTGCTTCAGATCCAACTCTTCCAAGCACCCGTTCAACCAGTCATCTCCTTGCTTGCTTCAGTCACCGCGACATACTCAGCCTCGGTTGTAGATAATATCACAATCTTCTACAGACGTGAGACCCAGCTCACTGCTGCCAACGCTAAGGTATAAACATATCCCGTGGTGCTTCGCCTCGTATCATGATCACCGGCGAAGTCCTCATCCATGTATCCCTGCAGCACCAGCTCCTTTCTCCTGAAACATAGTGGCTTGTTAGTTATCCCTCTCAAGTATCGCAATATCCACTTCACGACCTCCCAATGCTGCTTCTCTGGATTGCTTGCAAACCTTCTCACAACTCCCACTGTATGGGTAATGTCCTGTCTCGTGCAAACCATCGCGTACATGAGACTCCCAATGACCGAAGAATATGACATCCTACTCATATGCTCTCTCTACATCTGTCTTAGATGATTGCTCCTCAGATAACTTGAACTGGCTTCCAAGGGGTGTGCTAACAATCTTAGCATTCTGCATATTGAACCTCTGAAGTATGTTCTCGATATATTCAGTTTGGCTCAACCTCAACATTCCTTCAGCTTCATCCCTACTGATTTGCATCCCTAGAATCTGCTTTGCTACATCCAGATCCTTTATTATAAACTCTTTTGCCAGTTGCTTCTTCAAACTGTTTATCTCTTCTAAACACGGTCCTGCTACTAACTGTTAGTCTTGTTAGGTCTCATGTTTATGAGCCTACTTCCTAATCTTGTTTTGATGATCACAAACAATTCCTAACAATGCATGTTGAGTGTTTGCATTTATTTTGTTAGGTAATCTACATAAATATCCAATTTAGAGGATGAATGGAATAGAGCTTTCATGATCATATCCATTGGAGGATAGAAGGAAATTATGGAGTGAAGAAAATGTATTCAAGTTAAATATTTAAGTTCAAGCTTTATCCGTAAGTTTACCAAGAAGAGCTTATCGGAGATCAAGATCATAGCTTGGATAATTTATTTTAGGAGTTTATACTTTGTGTGTTGGTACTTTAAGCTCATACAAATCACACACATGTATTTATTGATTTTATCAAAATTTAGGTGTTTTTGTGAAAATATTATTTTATTAGTTTATAGACTTCAATATCACTATACACATATTTTATTAAGTCTATAGAATCATTTTGTAAAATTTTAAAATATGGTTTAGCTAAAATATCAAAACAAGTGTTGTTCATTTTCATGTTTTGGATATTTTTGCAAAATGATGAGATTTCACAAATGGAAGGTGTTTTTTTAAAACCAATTTTTGTAATATGTGTATTATCATATCTATAATCATTTTCCAAAGTTTCATAATTTTTGGAATTTGTTTGCTATTTTTAAAGGTAGTTTAAAAATTAGATTTACTTTTTCAATCAGGCTGATAATGTGTTATCAGTCGACTGATGAAAATGTTCAGTCGACTGAAGAAATCACTTGGAATGTTAAAAAGTTTATGTTTCTATGTTGGTCGACTGACCAGTCGACTGATGAGGTCGTCAGTCGACTGATGAGGTAGAAAATACCTATAACGGTCAGCTCATCAGTCGATTGATGAAACCCGTCAGTCGACTGATATTGTAACGGCTAGTTTTTTTTTGCATGTTCCAGTTTTAGGTTTTTGGTCTTTTTGCCTTGTTTTCTCTTGCCTTTGGGGTTCCTATATATGCCCCCAGATATCCTCAGTTTTATTTACCCAAAAGAATTTTAAAAACAAATTTAAGGGTGTTCAGTTTGGTTTTAGGTTGTTTTAAAAGAGTTTGTTTGTGAAGAAACTTTCATAAGAGCAAGAAGAGATTATCCTTCGGTGTTCGAGCTTCAACTCATCTCTCTCTCACTCTTGTCATTTATTGGAGAAGTTTTCTAAACTCAATCTAGTTTTTCATTTATATATAATTGTCTGATTATCATTTTTCTAAGCTAGAGTTTATATTGTGTTTAGTTTGATTTTGATTTATTGAATCTTATTGTTACACATACCCACTTGAGCTTTTAGTATTTACATACATAGTATAATTTAGGGTGTGAGAGATTATAACCTTGAGTTGTGCTTAATTGAGTTCTCACATTGTTTAAAGAACAATCATTTGTTGTGAGCTATTATTGTGAGGTTCACTTTATGTTACACTAGTACACCGAGAGGAGTGTGTGGTAAGAGACGGGGTCATCCTAAGAGGAGTGGGTTAGGTGGTAATACCTAGAGAGATGTTGTAATTCCTAACACTTGAGGGAGACACAGGCTAGAGACCAACACTTGAGATGGTAGTTAATGTGTTTACATTGTGAGTGATTGTAAAGTTTTTGGTGAGCTAGAAAACCGAGTGTGTGGTGTAAATGTTATTCGGGTGAGCGTAGAAAACCTGGTGTGATAGTAGATTTCTTCCCAGGAGTGGGGAGCGGAGACGTAGGACGAAAGGTCCGAACTCCGTGATCATATTGCTTGTTTGAGTTTGGCTTGACGCACTTATATTTGTGTTCATCTTTATTGTCATTCTCTCATTGTTTATTTCATCCACTATATTGTCTATGTTTATATTACCATTGTTTAGTTTAATATCCTTACACATATATTTGTAATATATTATTCTTGCTAGGATATATTTGTTAAAAAGTTTTTATTTAGCATAAATCGGATTAGATTAGCATAAACCCTATTCATCCCCCCTCTAGGGTTCCTTCCTAGTGATATTAGGGTGTTTTCACTAACATGTCATCAGCATATAATAACAATATAATAAAGCTAGACTCGAACCTCTTGAAATAGCAGCAATGATCCGAATTACATCTTCTATAGCCATTATTTTGCATGAAGTTATCAAACTTCTTGTACCACTGTCTCGGAGCCTGTTTCAAACCATATAAGCTCTTTTTGAGCTTGCACACCATCTCTTCTTTTCCTTCTTCAATGAAGCCAATATGTTGCTTCATGTAGATTTCTTCATCCAAGTTACCATGAAGAAAGATAATTTCACATCTAACTACTCAAGGAAGAGGTCTTCTACAGCCACCAAGCTCACCACCACCCTGATGGTTGTGAGCTTTACAACAGGGAAATATTTCTGTGTAGTCCACTCCTTCCCGCTGCTAGAACCCCTTTACAACTAATCTGGCCTTAAACTTCTTACTTCCATCACTGTCTTGCTTGACCCGATAGATCCATTTGTTATGCAAGACCTTTTTCTGTGCAGATAGCTAGGCTAATTCCAATATCTCATTAGTGAGTAGAGAATCCATCTCCTCCTACATTGCATGCTCCACCTGCTGAGATTTACTCACTTGCATAGCCTCCTCATAGCATTCCGGTTCACCACTATCTGTCAACAATAAGTAATTAAGAGATGAAAGATATCTAGGATTCGGTTTGGATACCCTGGATGACCTCCTAAGCTCTACGTCCTAGGTGGTTGCTTCTGTACCTGGAGCCTCCTCCGTTTTTCGGTCAGAACAAACACATCACCCCTATCTAAAAGTTCCTCTAAATCCATGTACTCGGATCCACCTGCATCCGAAGTGCTGCTCCCACTATTTTGTCTATCCTTGGTATTTTTTCTATCCTTGTACATCACCTCCTCATTGAATATGACGTATCGGCTCCTGATGATCTTCCTGTTCTTCTCATCTCAAAGATGATACCTGAACTCATCAATACCGTATCCAATGAATATGCACTTCTGTACATGGTCACTAATATGAACATAAGCCACACAACCAAATACCCGCAAGTGTGAGAGATTTATCTTCTTTTCACTCCAAACATCCTCTAGATCCTAGAATCCAATGGAACTGATGACCCATGATTAATAAGGTAAGCCGCCGTATGCACCGCATCTACCAAAATATCTTAGGCAGACCTGCATGTAATCGTATGCTCCTATCACGCTCCATCAAGGTCCTGTTTATCCTCTCCGTAATGCCATTCTGCTGTGACGTCCTTGGAGTAGTCCTCTCTAAGCGAATACCATTCGTAGCACAGAACCTCTTGAACTCCTCCAGCTCATATTCTCCACCATTGTCTGATCTTAAACACTTCAACTTCAGATCTGTCTCATTCTCCATCATGGCCTTCTACTTCTTAAAGACTCCGAACACCTCTGACTTGTACTTCATGAAATAAACCCACATCATCCTCGAGTGATCGTCGATAAAGGTAATATAGTATCTCTAACTGCCAAAAAAAGACACACTAGCTGGACCCCATACATCTGTATGAATCTGCTCTAGCTTCTGAGCCTTAGGTGGCCTTCCACCCTTCTGGAAACTAACTCTCTTCTGTTTCTCAAAGATGTAGCCTTTACAAACCCCGACTTCCACAGAGTCGATCCCAGTTAGCTTTCCCTGTGAATGTAAGATCTCCATCCCCTTCTCGCTCATGTGCCCTAGCCTGTTGTGCCACAGATATGTACTCTCTTTACCAGCTGTAATTGTGAGGGTGTCACTCGCATGTTAGGTGAGGTAGAGAGTCCCTAATTTGTTGCCTCAGGAACCTACCATCATACCGTTAGAGATTCTCCATGAATCCCCTGTGAATGTCGAAACATAGCCTTCTGCTCTAAGCTATCCCACTGAAACAAGATTCCTTTTCAGCTTCGTTATGTGTCTCACGTTCTTCATGTTCCACTTAAACCCCTTCATCTGAATCTGTACATTGCCCTTTCTAATAATATTATAGGGCTCATTGTCCCTCAAATACACTTTTCCAAAGTACTCTGCTATATAATTCTGAAGAAGCTTCTTATTAGCAGTGGTATGGAAAGAGGATCGTGAGTCGATGACCCAAGAAACCGAATCACTGTCCATAGCAAGGATCAAAGCATCCTACACGATATGAGTCTCTTGCTCACACACATCCTTCTTTGGACTCTTGCATACTGAAGACATATGGCCTTCCTGACCACAGTTCCAACACTTTTCTTTGATAGACCTACCCTTCGAGTTCGACCTCTTCTTCCCTGACTTCGACCGATTTTTGTTCTGGTTTCTTTTCTTCTGGCTTCTGCCTCTCTGCTCTAAGTTGAGGGCTGAACCTAAACCTTCGATTGGGATGCTTTTCTTCTAACCTCCTCGGATAGAATCATACTGACCACCTCACTCAGCTTTAACTATTTATTCCCTACAAAATTGCCGATTGCCATCACACAACCTTCCTAACTATCCAGTAACTACGATAGTAGTAAAAGGGCATGCACTTCATCATCGAATGTGATGTTTACGGAGATAAGTTGATCAACAATCGTGTTAAACTCGTTGAGGTGCATCATAAAGGACCGTCCTTCTGTCATCTTAAGGTTGAAAAGAGTTTTACCAGATGCACCTTGTTTGCTACAGACGGTTGCTCGTACATCTTCGCGAGCGCTTCTATAAGCCCTACCGCCGTCTTCTCCTTCAAGATATTATGGGCTACTGTCTTGACGAGCGACAACCGGATTTGCCCTAGAACATTCCTATCCAGTATCTCCCAAGCATCGTCTGACTCCTCTTTCTTTTGTCCCTTATCCTTGCCTATTAATGGGCGATACAAGTCCTTTTGGTATAGTTAGTCCTCCATCTGCGACTTCCAGTAGGAGAAGTCTAAACCGTTAAACTTCTCGATCTTAGATTTGATTTCCTCTGCTATGGCTTTCTCACAAATTGATGAACGAAGCTCTGATACCAGTTGTTAGGAGTTCAAAACAATCAAATCGAACTCTTTCCCTTTCGGACCTTGTTAGAAAGTTGAGCAAGAAAGACATTCACCATAAATTAAAGATAAAAACTTGTAGAAATAAGAACAAGGGAGAACACACGAATTTAACAATGTTTGGCAACATGTCTACATCCTCGGAAGTCACACCACACAATCTCTATGATTAATTGAAGAATGAATACAATCACTCAAATAAGGGATTAATCTCTCTGAGATTCTCTCTCTCTTTTCTCTCTTTCTGATGGTTTTTCTCGTTTTTCTTATTAGCCCTAGAATATATATATATATATATATATATATATATATATAGAGAGAGAGAGAGAGAGAGAGAGCAAAACTTCTGTCAACTTAAGTGGACGTCCACTAAGTTTCTTATCCATTGATGATTACTTGATTGAGCTACATTGTGGATGATCCGTTCCGTTCAACTTGATCTACATATTCTAAAACCCCAACACACCAAATTTGGGGTGAACCCGTCGTAGTTTGACCCTTCATCCACTCGTATCAATTTTAACGGTTTCGAATGAATAGAACTTTTTACATGGCTCGACGGAGGGTCAAACCACAACGTGTTCACCCCAAATTTGGTGTGTTGGGGTTTTAGAATATGTAGATCAAGTTTAACGGAGCGGATCATCCACAATGTAGCTCAATCAAGTGATCATCAATGACTAAGAAACTTAGTGGACGTCCACTTAAGTTGACAGAAGTTTTGCTCTATATATATATATATATATATATATATATATATATATATGTTTGCGACCTCATTTCCTGTATCAATTATGCAATCCTCTTGATATTATAAATATCTGGATGAGGACGTGGTTGAGGTAAAACTCATACCCAGAGAGCTAGACAAGCAGAGCCCGAGTCGCAGCATGCTCCACAGTATTTGATCGACTTGGTAATGCCGATTTTAGAAGTAGAGACTAGCAACACTCGAGGAGCGAATAACGAGCCAGATTACACTTTCGAAAGTTCCACCACCATTCGTACTAGTCATGCTTACTGAAGAGACAATATCGATGACTACACCATGTTTTCGGTAAAAGTTGCCTTCATTGTCGAACTCATTATAATAAAGTTTGCTTACAAAGAATTCGAAATATTCAATAAGAAAAAGAATGAAAGATTACAACTTTTCGAAAATAACGCAAGATCCGTTCGTCGTCTCTTGCTTGCGTGGGTCTTTAGCCGGTGACGGGGACGTTGATATCCGTGGACTACCTGGCAATCAGATCAGATCCAGAACTTTGTCGATTCGCGAAGGAATCTAGAAGCAGAAGCGCTTATCTCGGCAGCGGCGAGATAATTACTCTTCTTAGGATTACCGCAACGGGATAATCCTAAGGAACGGATGCGGGTGAATGCAGATCTGACGAATCTCTCTCTTGCGTTGAAGAACTTGATCACTCTTCAGTCCGACAGGGCTTCTCCAATTCTCCAAAATTCCAGCTCTAAAAAAATGAGGACCCGGGGGCTCTATTTAGAGGCTTTACGGACGTCCGGGCGGTTAAAACCGCCTAAAAGGCCATTTCTACGTTGGAGACACCTCAGGGTGTCTCAACCTGGGCCGAGACACCCTAGGGTGTCTCGTCCTTGGTCGAGACACCTTGGGGTGTCTCGGGTGGGCCGAGACACCTCGGGGTGTCTCATTCAGGCCGAGACACCGTGTTATGTACACTTGTTCGTTTCCGCCGTAACTTCTTCGTCTGAACTCGGTTTTGAGTGATTCGAAGTACGTTAGAAAGCCGACGAGGAGTTCTATAAGATCCAATAATTAGATTATCTGTGGAATAAATGAGACACGGAGGATATTTTGCCGTTTGTGAACGACACGAGGTGCCCGATCAGTTCGTTCCCTTGTTATTCTGAAATTCTGTTAGTTCACGTAGTTCGTCGATTCACTTCAAATGTTTACCGACACCAATCAAACTTCTGTGACTTGGATAGTGATGTTCGTTGTCTTTTCTTAACGCTGAGCTGTTCGTTGAGACCTATAGGCAATTTTCGATGCCTACAGATACCCCCTCCAAAGCGTTCCAGACTCGTTTCTTTTATAGAAGAGGCTGGAATAATTTAGATGTGATTGGTCCAGCCTTTGATCGGTATAAAGGACCTGTAGTTAGCTTCAATTCTTGACTCCTTCGATTTTCAATCTATTCGATGTTTTGACGAATAGCTGAAGTTCCTTCGGCGTTGCGTTTATCGGCTGGCCGTCGTCGAAGTCTCAAATCTAAAACTGATGAGTTGAGTTTGGCTCGCATCGTTGAGTTGACTTTGAACTGACCACCTCCGTCACATCGGCTCTTTCATTGCAATGTACTGATTGGCGTTGATCTAGGGTTACGCGTTGACCGGCGTTGACTCTAAGGTTTTGAATTGCCTGGCGTTGACTTTTGATCGCAACGCGTTGACTAGCATTGATCTAGGGTTACGCATTGACCGGCGTTGACCCTAGGGTTTTGAACATCGTACGTTGACTTTTTGATCGTAACGCGTTGACTAGCGTTGACCTAGGGTTACGCGTTGACCCCAGGGTTTTAAACGTCGTACGTTGACTTTTTTATCGCAACGCGTTGACTGGCGTTGACCTAGGGTTACGCGTTGACCGGCGTTGACCCTAGGGTTTTGAATCGCCTACGTTGATTAGTGTTGATTTTGTCGAAACATCCAACAACCGGTGAAAAATGGGCGAATTTGGGCTTGAAAAGGGCATTTATAGGCATATGGGGACCAACCGAAGACCGAGACACCCGTGGGTGTCTCAACCTTGGCCGAGACACCTAGGGGTGTCTCGGTTCAAAAACCGAGACATCCCCCCCCCTTCTCTCTTTTTTTTTGTTTGTTTCCTCTTTTGTTTTCCCCCTCTTTCCAAAATTTCAAATAGACTTCTTTTCCCCCTAAACTTCTTCCTCTTACCCAAACTCTTCTTCCAAACCCATAACTTCTTTTCTTCAAGAGTTCTAAAACCCTTCAAACTCTTGCTCTTTAAAACCCTAAACCTCTCAAAAGAAATTCGGATTTTTATCTTCTTCATTGGCCGAAAATTTTCTCCTCTCAAAGCTAGGGTTTGTTGCATCTTCAAGTTCAAGAGTTGGACTTTGGAATTGGGTTTTCAAGCTCTTGATTTGGGTAAGCTTCTCTCCAAGAATCCTCTTTGTATGCTTGCTTTTGATTCAAGAATCTATAGATTTTGTAGGAAAGATTGAAACTTTATTCTTGTAGTGTGGGTATGTAATCAAGAATTCATGAATTTGTATGCAAAGAATGTGGCTTTTTTGCCCTCATGAATTAGGTATTGTGAAAAAGAATAAATCTTAAAGATGGGTTTTGAAAGTGGCCAAAATTTTGAGGGGTTTTTATGCAAAATAGGGCTGAAATTTGTAGGGGCCTTTATGCAAAATAGGACTAAAATTTTGAGGCTTGGATTTTATACCCATTTGGCCACAACTTTGAGGGGTGTTTGCATGCAAAGAATCAATATTGTTTGAGGAGTTTATTTGCAAAATCAACCCAAAAATTATAGAGGGGTTTATTTGCAAAAAGAGCTAAAATTTTAGGGCTAAAACTCTAAGAGTTTAGACCACAAACCCATGACCAAAGTTTTGAGAAGGGTATGCGGAAACTAGACCGAAATTTGTGGAGGGGTCTATTTGCAAAATTGGCTAAGTTTTACAAAAGGGTTTATTTGTAAGATTAACCAAAATTGTGGGATATTGGGGGTGTTAGATGAACAATCGTGGTGATCATGATTCAACTCGGGTATGTCCTTGACTATAATTTAGCCTTGAACACGAGGGGTATTTTGGGTATTTCACCAAAACTTATCATGAGGGTTTACACCGTAATATGAGCTCACGGTTTTGCATGTACGAAATTCATAGGTTTAATTAGACCTCAACCATAAAATCCTATTTATTTTATAGGGTTTAAGTTAAGGTTCTTAATTTTCCTTTTAAATTTCGGACGTTCAGATTTATGATTGTATCTGACCCGTTGATTTTTACTGCAGATTCTCCATGTCTCCACACCGATCCCGATTTCATAGGAGTCGCTCTCTTTCCCAGCATAGCGAGAGGGAGGCTCCCGCGGCATCCTCTTCGGCGGCATCTTCTTTCGGGGGTGAGCACTTATGCTTTACATATCCCCAATTGATCTCTTTGCGGGTCATTCGGGAAGAACCGACATCCTCCTTCGCGGGGATCGAGGTTTCAGGAAATTTGTGGCTCTGCTGTATCCTCGCTTAGCCCCTTCGTGGGTCATTCGGGAAGGACCGACATCCTCCTTCGCGGGGGTTGAGGTTTCAGGAAACTCGTGGTTCTGTTACACCCTCGTTTGGCCCCTTCGCGGGTTATTCGGGAAGGAACGACATCCTCCTTCGCAGGGGTCGAGGTTTCGGACTTGTTTTGCTTGGCCAATTCAAGTCTTCTGGTATATTGGGGCGATTTAGTGTTGTCTTACACCTTGTAGGTCGGTATATATTATCACGTTGTTTACGTGATGATGTACACCGTTCTTCAATTGTGAGACACTCAAAATCGTCTCTCCAATTGCCCCATGGATAATCTTATCTCGCTCTCTTGTGAGATGGATTTAATCCTTGTATAATTCATGGATAATTTTCTGACTGTACTCTTATTTTTGTTGCAGTCGAGTTCTCTGCGGACAGTCTTCCTCCTCATGCTGCTACTGGCTGTAGTGGGGAGGTTTTCTCCTCTGTTGCCATCAGGCAGGCTATTGGTCCTCTTCCTCAGTTTGATGGGAATCGTTCCGATGAGTCCCGCCGTTTGATACGAGAGGGGGGGGGGGGCGTCATTCCTTAAGCCAGCTGATCACGGATGCTCCTTTCACTGCAGACTCTATTTCTACTCAGGCTTTAGAGAAGCCTAGTTATCTGTTTGGGGATTCTGTTGAGGATCCGCCCAGGTTGAATCTGGATGACGAGCATTGGCTGAATAATGATGAGGGGGCTCTCCTTTATATCCCCTCCATTCCCCATCAGCACTCCTTTACTCATTTGGAGGGGCAGGCCGTAGAGCGTCAAATGTCATGGAATCTTATAGATGATAGCGATCGAGTTCACTGTGGATATATTTCCTCTCATAAGACTCCAGGCTCCAATGGACATCATTATATTCGCGGTCTTCGACCAGGGATTCTGGGTCTTGATACTGCACCCCCAGGCGAGATGTTAGCAGCTGCTCCTACTGTGAAGAACCGCCTGGCTACACTTGGGAGGAAGTTACCTCCACCAGAGTTCAGGTGTTTTGGTTGGGCTTACTCGCAGCCCAAGGGATGGTGGACCCGTATGACCAGTTATGTCTTAGGGCGTTGGGAGAGTGATCTGAAGAGCAGTGGGTTGTACGCCCCTATACGAGCCACTATGTACGGATTCCCGGTCAGCTTCCGCCACTTCTTGGCATTGTTAGAGACGTATATCCCCGATAGTAACACATTTATGACTAGCGGTGGAGAGTTAGGGTTGGCCTTGCACGAGATGCACCAAGTTTCTGGTCTTCCCATGGGGATTGTCCGTACCAAGAGTACTTTCCCTCGAATCTGCAGTTGGAGTGGTTAAAGAAGGATACTCCCGATATGTATGATACTCTTTGGGATCTCACATGCCATTACCATACTTCTCTAGTCAAGGTTACCCCTCGAGCGAAGAGGAAGAGGCAGATCAGCTTGAAGCAGTTCGCTGTTTATTTATTCCAGAATTTGGAGGGTAATTCAGGCGAGCCCATTCGTGAATTAGATGTTTTGACACCTTCCGCCGCTAATGAGTTAATGGAAAAGGCCGAAGCTTGCTCCTACACGACTGCCAGTGCTGAGGGAGGTTTTCTTGCAGGGACCAAGTTCCGGACATTCCTTTGTCATGCACAGAAGTCCATTGAGCCCAGGACCCTGCTTGCAGGCTATCTTGCCCTCTGGTTGAAGAAGTGCGTCGTTCCATATCAGTTTTCGGACGCCTTACCCCTCGAGGTGCTTTTCCCCACCGTTTAGCTAGCTTATGGGAGGGAGCTTTCCCTGCTTCCAGCAATGGTTGCTGACATCCATTGTGGGCTCAGGTACTTGGTCGATGGTTTTGCGCAGGTAGGCCCTGAACCGTCGATCGAGCTTGTTTCTGTAAAGGTCGAGCTTCCATATACATACCTGATGGCGTGACTTGTTCTTCATCGTCCTGACTTGATGTCGGCGCCTAGTACTGTTGATGTCCCCGTTCCTTTCGTGCAGTTGCTGGAAAGGAGTAGATGGCTCGGGAAAACGTTCACTGATGAACAGCGAGAGCTTCAAGTTCGTAAGAGCTGGGAGTTCTTCAAGTGTTTTCCTCACTTCTCGGGTCATTATGATGATGTTTTGATTGATGAGGAGAAACCCAGAACTGGTCGGACTACCCTCGACGCTGGTTGTTTCCGTTGGTTGGTGAACATCCGCATTGGGTATCTTGTTCTTCGGGTGAAGGATCATTGTCACATAGAGCCTTACCTTCCGTGACGTTTCGCTCGCCAGTTCGGCTACGACCAACTATATGTTGGGAATCCGAGCCGTGGTTTGAAGACTGAGGGAGGGCTTATTGACGGCGTTCGGGCATGGCTTTGGACTATGGTGGGCTGTACTGGAGCCTATTTTGCTCTTCCTTCCTCTAAGCGCAAGCCGCTGCTTACTTTCCTTAGCTGCAAGTGGTTCCTTTCTGCTAACGAGTTTCTAGGTGTGAGGAGTCTTTCAGAGCTGCAGGCTGAGCACTTGGCTCAGGTTACTATCCAGGCTACTCGTAGGGCCGAACTTTTGAAGAAACAGGGTAAAAAGCCTGCCAAACCCTCTCTTTCGAGCAGAGACAGGATAGAGGATGATGAAGAGCTTCTTCCTACTGGTGATGAGGACGAGACTTCTGAGGAAGAATATGTGGACACAGATACTGACAAAAAAGAACCTAATGCAGGTTTGTCAGAATCTTTCTTTTCAGAATTAACTGATCTGGCCTTCTTTCGTTGGCATCAACGTCATATCCTTTCTAGGTCTCAATTGGCTTTTCAAAAACCAGAGCAAAAGGTTTTATTCACTTATCCTAACAAGATGACTATTATCACCCCAGGTAGAATGAATGATGAGCATGAGTCACTCGCTTCTCGCTGTGCGAGATCCCGGCCTAGTGGCAAAGCTCCCGTACAGGTCGAGATGCGGACCAAGTTCATGCACGAGCGGCCTATTGGCTCTGTGAGAGTTCGCATCCCGAAACGGAAGAAGACCGTTCATAAGCCCCATACTAGTCAGCGTGCTCATAGGACAGAGTTGGGAAGCACTGCTGGTGGGGAAGAGGGTAATACCCATTGTCTTTATTGCTTTAAGATGATTCGCCTTTTGGGATTCACTAAACTTAATCATGTTTTATATTCCAGGAAACCATGAAGAAGGCGAACTTTTACAGGATTCCGTATTCCCTGATTCTGATCGTTTGGATAGCTTCATGCAGCAAATGTGTGATGCCATTCACGATGAGCCCATGGATGTTGACACGAACATTGATACTGAGCAGATTAATAGTGTTGAACCAACAATTCTGCGCTCAGGTATATCTAAATCCGATGATACCGTACTCGAGTAGCATTTGGAAGAGTTAGGAAATTCAGGATTCATTATTTCCGTGCTTTGCTTTCTTTCAGACAACTTGAAGAATTCAAACACAGATATCAGGGAAAAGGAATCTTCTGCCCCTACTGCAGGTACATCTGAGCTTTTCCTTCTTCTCCTATCTTTTTCGTATATATCCAACACTTAAATTATTCTGCAGAAGCCATATTAGAGAGACCAGTTGAGGATGAAGCCTTTCATGATACAGGTCTTGAGGAGCAAGGGTATGTCTCAGCACCAAGTTTTTCAGGGTCCGATATCAGACTATTAGTCGATATGCTGGCTGAGCAGGCCACCAAAGAGGCCGCAGGACCACCCTTTGAGAGTGATTCGTCCGCAGGTATATATCTAGTTCTCTTCGTTTTGCCCGATCTTTTACCTGACTAATGTTCGCGGGAAAAATGGTTTTCTTCATTGATGATTCCATTGCACTCTTAAATAACAACTTTTTTTTGTGTTACAAAAAGATCCGGTCTTTTTATAAGATCCGGTTACAATGAAAATCAAACAAAATGAAAATTACAACTTTCCTTATTTGTCGAACAAATCACGAGCTCCTGTTATCCGATCACTCGCTTGCGTGGATTGCTTGCCTGCGCCGATGGTTGATCCGTTGACCACCGCACGATCTAGATCCGAACAGATCTACGCAATATCATTCTCTTGGTTATTCAGAACATTGACTCATGCTTTTCCATCTCTATATAGGAGAGCGTGAGAGAGCGAGATGAGTCCCGATCCCGTTCTTGTATCTCCTGGTGAGCCTGACCCACTGCCCCATGTAGAGAGGCCTACAGGGGTTGATGACATTAGGGAGGATATCGATGTAGGACCTGATTCTGCGAATCCAGGTACATCTACCATTGACAATGTATCTTTTAGATGGCACATAAAGGAATTTGTGCATCCTCTAATTGTCTCTGTACTTCTTGCTCTTTCAGATAACTTGCAGGAGACGAACGTGGGTTTTGGAAATAAAGAGGCTAATGCACCCGTGAAAGGTAATTCATTTATATTGGTTGTAGTCTCTTCATTCTTCTTTGGTACTTATATTCTCTTGTGTCAGACTTCTCGATTGATGATTTTGATGATGAAGGTCTGTTTGCGGACACTCCTATGCTGCACTTCATGTATAGCTCCCCTCAGATTGATGACCAGCTACCTGGAGATATGTTTTCTGAGTCCACATTCGCTAAAAATCCTGAGGATGGTTCCTTTGAAGGTATGTGCCTCCTTCTAAGTTGATTATAGGACTAGCCAATTTTGACTAATGCAGCTATAATATGATGCCTCTACGAATTCCGTTTTGAATTTGACAGGAGCTTGTGTTGAGAATGATCCTGTTGAGCCGGCTGTGAGACCAACTACACCAGTCGATACACCCGCAGCCGTTGCATCTCCACTACCCCCAGTGACTCAAGAGGGTACGAATTAAACAACTGAGAATGTTATTTCTTCTTCCTCAAGGTCTTTTTCTGACGGATTTCTCCTTCTTTGTGTAGGGCTTTCTTCTCGGCTCCATGTCCTTGTGAAAGAGTTGCTATCAGACGACGATCCTGAGAAGATCGTTCTCTGCATAGAACTTCACTCCTTCTTCTCCTTCGTGAATGCTATGATTGGCAAGCTCTTCCACGGTGGACTCTTCCTTTGCCAATTCAAGCCTTTTCTTGATTCCAAAGTCAATTTGATAAGGGAAGCAGGATATCCAGATTTGGCACAGGCTATAGTTGATGACCTTGATTGCCTAGAGCATGAGCTTCAGATGTTTCGTGAGCTCCGAGATGCAGGCACCTCCTCATTTATTGCTGCCGAGCTGGACACCCGCTTACAGTCATCACGCGAGACTCGGATTCTTGCTGAGCTCGAGATTCAGATGCAGCGGGACCGAGTAGATCGAGTTAAGACCAGCCTTGCTACTAGATCATCTTCGCTTGCCGAGCTCGATCTTTCTATTACCTCCTGTGCGACCGAGATAGACCAGCTCAGAAGAACACTCTGTGAAAAAGAGGAGACTTTGGATATTCTTCAGATGACGAAAGCACAGGATTAGCAAACCCACACTGCTTTATCTGATGAGTTGAGATCCTTGGAGCGGAAGCTAGCCGAGACAGAGGAGATTGCTGCGAGGACTTCAGCCACCACCGAGGAGTCCATCAGAGCTGAACTTAGACAAGCTTATGATGAGAAGCTTTCTAAGATCAGTCAGCAGATTTTTGGTCATGGGCTTGATGTATGATTTTGTTTGCTGAGTACTTTGACCTTTGATTCCTTTAGTGAAACTGGTTTTCATCTTTATTTTTATTATGATTCGTCATTCCGTTTGAAATGATTGACCATAATACTCATAGGATTTTTGGCAAACCCTCAGCCATCAACGGGTTTGATGAGCCTTTACCGACTACCGTTTGAATCGGGCTAGCATGCGGATTGTTTAAATCCGTTCGCATGTAACGTTGCGCTCAGAGATTGAATTCTCTGAGACTCTGTGCTATGATGTCGAATACATAGTCTTCGTCATTGTTACGGGAATAGGCTACCCGGCGACACGTGTTAGGTGTTGGCTTTAGAATTTTTGGCTAACCCCCAGCCTTCAACGGATTTGATTAGCCTTTACCGACTACCGTTTGAGTCAGGCTAGCATACGGATTGTCTAAATCCGTTCCGCACGTGACGTTAAGCTAAAAGAGTTAACTCTTTTAGTGCTACGACATTGAATACGTAGACTTCGTCTTTCTCCTGTGAAAAGACTAAACAGCAACATGTATGAGACGTTGCCTCAGGATTTTTGGCAAATCCTCAGCCTTTAACGGATTTGATGTGCTCTTACCGACTACCGTTTGAGTCGGGCTTACATGCGGATTGTTTTAATCCGTTCCGTATGTGACGTTGCGCTAAAGGAATGAACTCCCTTAGACTTCGTGCTACAACTTCGAATATGTAGACTTCGTCATTGTTATGGGAATAGGCTACCCAGCAACGTGTATTAGACGTTGGCTTATCCCTACTTAGGCTTTGGGATAAAGGTCCCCAGAGTCAGGCTCTGGTATCTTTTTCTACGGATAAAGACCAAACCGGTGACGCGTGTTAGGCGTCGACATATCCTTTCTTAGGATTCAGGATAAAATTCCCCATGCGTGTGAGGCATGGATTTCGGTGTTATTAACAACAACCTGCCACAATATTGAATATGTGGACGAGTGTTCTTTTCAACGGTTAAGAACTAACCGGTGGCGCGTGTTAGGCGCGGACTTATCCTTGCTTAGGTTTTAGGATAAAATACCCCAGAATTGAACTCTGGTGTCTTTTTCTGCGGAAAAAAACTAAACCGGCAGCGCGTGTTAGGCGCAGACTTATCCCTGCTTAGGATTCGGGATAAACTTCCTGGGATGAATCCTAGATTGATAAATTCTTAAAAAAGGTTGGTGTGGGAAGGAAGAGTTTTATATTCTATTCCCCGAACAAGGAAGGAAGAATTTTATATTCTATTCCTTAATTCTGGAAAGGAAGAATTTTATATTCTATTTCCAGTGTAAGAAAGAAACTAGAAGTGGGATCTCCACTCCGAGAATCCGGAAGATCTAGATAAACTTACCTTTTATAGGATTGGTTATCTGATCAGAAGATGAGTTTTTCGTTTATCGAACTGAAATTTCAACTTCGGTTATGACCATGAGAAGGTTTAACCAAAGAGAAAAGGAAGGGGGTTCTTTCGTTTATCGAAAGGGGACTCCGAACTGAAAGGGGACCTCTTGTTCATGGAGAGAGTCAAGAGGGCCAGAAGAACATTTTGATGGTCTCACTGTAAATTGGAATTGATCAGTGAGGGATTTGGTGGTTAAAATGAATTTGGGTTATCCTCTAGAATATTGAATGTAATATTCTTCAAGGAACTTCCCGATAAATGAGTTGTCCTGAATGTACTAGGGATAGTACTTTTTTAAAAACTTCCCATTTATTGGCATTAATTGCCTGACACCCTCTAGAGAAATTAAGCGATAAGCGCCGTTTGAATAGACTGTGTCTATTACAAACGGTCCTTCCCACTTGGATTCGAATTTACCTTTCTTCTTGGAATTGAGGATTATTGGTCGGCGAGCAGCGAGGACCAGATCTCCTTCCTTGAAGCTTCTTTGGCGGACCCTTTTGTCAAAAACCCTGGACATTCTAGCCTGATAGAACTCAATGTGTTGTTGAGCTTCCAAGCGCTTTTCGTCCAGCCTCTCGAGTTCCTCGAGACGTTTCAGATGTTGCTCTTCGGTCGTCATTTCCGTTGCGAGAGCGATCCGGAGGGAGGGGATTTGAATCTCCAATGGTAGCACAGCTTCACATCCGTACACCAATGAATATGGGGTGGCTCCCGTAGGCGTGCGTATGGTGGTGCGATAAGCCCAGAGCGCTTCGCCGAGTTTATCGTCCCAATCTCGCTTATTGGTTTTCACAAGTTTTGACAAAATCTTGATGATCGTCTTGTTAAAAGCCTCAGCTAATCCATTAGCAGCGGGATAATAAGCCGTTGACGAAACATCTTGAATCTTGAATTTGTCACAGAACCTGATAAAAGCGTTGCTTATGAATTACGGACCGTTGTCATGAATGATCCGCCTTGGCACGCCGTGTCGGTATATGACATGATGCTTGATGAAGTTGATGACATTGTTCGTCTTCACTTCTTTAAGCGGAATGGCTTCAGCCCACTTTGAAAAGTAGTCGGTGATAGCGAGGATAAACCAATCGCCTTTGACTGAAGGGGGGAAAATAGGACCAACAATGTCCATTCCCCATGTCTCGAATGGCCAGGACGTGGTCGACGTGTGTAACCGCTCCGGTGGTTGATGCATATAATTCGCATGCACTTGACAGGCGTGACATTCTCGGGCGTACTCGATCGCATCACGTACCATTGTTGGCCAGAAATATCACATTCTTCTGATTCGATCATAAAGTTTGGGACCGGGCTGATGTGCGCCGCATTCTCCTTCGTGTGCTTCCTTAAGAACTTCTTTTGCTTCTTCGTTCGAAAGGCATCGGAGAAGCAAATCATCATACCCTCGACGGTATAATGTGTGGGTCTCGGTATTGTAAAAGAACCGTGGTGCTCTTCGGCGAATAGATTCTCTTTCTTTTACATCCTCCGGCAAAATGCCATACTGGACGTAATCAATAACGGGAAAGCGCCAATCTCGGGACTTAGATCCGATTTGGGTCGAGTTCACCTCTTTGGCGTTTACGTTTCTATCATCCTCCTCTTCGATATCCATATCGTATATGGGTATGCAGAGTTGGTGTGATCTTACTGTGACTAGCAGTTCAGCTTCGGGCGGTTGCGCGAGTGATACTGCTAGTGCTGCCAGTGCATCTGCATAAGCATTCTGGAGACGCGGGATGTATTCGATATAAAATTCTTCAAAAGAATCTGCCATTCTGATGGCCTCCTGGTGGTACGGAATCAGATCTGGGTTCCTGACTTCATATTCTCCACGAACTTGGTTGACTATCAATTGAGAATCCCCAAAAGCTTCGAGATATTCGACCCCCAGCTCTTTGGCGAAACTGAGTCCAATGAGGAGCGCGTTGTACTCGGCTACGTTATTAGAACATGGATTCGTCAGTGAATAAGCTCGAGGCATCACGTGCTTCCCTGGGGAAACTAAGACAACTCCAACTCTGGAGGAGACTCTAGAACATCCAGGGGTTATTGCCTTATTAACTGCTCTCGAAGCACCATCAAAGTACAATTGCCATACTTGTTGGTGTGATGTGGTGTTAACCTCATGGGTTTCATCTGGCAAGTCATCATATACTTCAACCGTATCTGTTGTTGGACTTGCCGCCAAAAGATCACAAATCGCTTGTCCTTTGACTGACTTCTGCTGTTTGAAGTGCAAATCATACTGGGATAAGAGAAGGGCCCACTTTGCTAACCGCCAATTCATCGAACCCGGTTGAGTCATGAATACCCGTACCGGATTAACATTAGCAATGACGTAAATCGTCTGACCAACCAAGTAATGTCGCATCTTCTGTACTGCGAATACCAACGCGAGACATTCTTTCTCAATCATCGGGTATCGAGACTCGGCGCCTATCAAGGTCCGACTTAGGTAATAGACTGCCTGTTCGTGACCATTATCATCGTCTTGTGCTAATAAAGCACTTATCGAATGGTTCATCGCCTTGATGTAAATCAAGAACGGTTTACCTGATTTTGGTGCAACAAGAACAGGGGGATTCATCAGATATGTCTTGATATCTTCGAATGCTTTTTGGCAAGCATCGTCCCAAATAAATGACACGCCCTTCTTGTTTAGCTTAGAAAATGGTTGGCACTTCCCAGAAAGATTTGAGATGAACCTCCGGATGTAAGCTAAACGCCCTTGCAATCCTCTGAGCTCTCTTAGATTCCTCGGGGGTTGCAATTCATGTATTGCCTTTACCTTGTCTGGGTCGATGTGTATACCCTTAGTGGTGACGACGAATCCAAGGAATTTTCCGCCGGACATTCCGAGGAAGGATTTTTTGGGATTCATCTTCAATTGATGACTCCGCATGAGATCAAACATCGTCTTCAAGTCCTTGATGTGATCTTCTTTGTTGCGGCTTTTTACCACCAAATCATCAACGTAGCATTCAACCGTTTTCCTGAGGTGCTTCTGGAAAATCTTAGTCATCACTCGTTGGTATGTGGCGCCTGCGTTCTTCAGACCGAAAGGCATCACCGTGTAGCAGAAGACACCGAGGGGCGTTCTGAATGCTGTATATTTCTCGTCATCCGGGTGCATCTTAATTTGATTATACCCCGAAAAGCCGTCCATGAAGGACATTCTCTCGAATCCGCATGTATTGTCGATAATGACATCCGTGATTGGGAGTGGGAAATCGTCTTTTGGACATGCTTCATTCAGGTTCCTAAAGTCGATGCAAATCCTGATTTTGCCATTTTTCTTCGTGACGGGAACGATGTTGGCTAACCAGTCCGGATGTTGTTCCTCTCGGATGAATCCTGAGTCGATCAACTTCTTAACCTCTACCTCGATGGCTTCCATAATCTGCGGATGAAACCGTCTTTGCTGTTGTTTGACAGGTTTGGCATCCGGCTTGATGTCGAGGCGGTGCATTGCCACATTGGGGTCGAGCCCTGGCATGTCTTCATAGTTCTAAGCGAAGACGTCGATATATTCCCTAATAAGGGCAATTAATTCCTCCTTCTCATCTGGGGGAAGACTACCGCTGATGAATATGGGCTTTGGATTGGCTTCATCGCCCATATTAATTTGGACTACTTCGTCTTCGGTGGGTGGTTCTCTCTGTTCGAACCTATCACCATATTGCATGTTTAGGTGATGAACCCATGGGTCCTCCCACGTTGGCATTTGATCGTCATCCTCCAACGTAGATGGATCAGCTGTAGTCATGTTCGGCATTAAGGTCTTGAACATTTCTCCCAAACTTGTGTCGGAATCCTCAGCTGAAGAATCTGGCAAGTACCTATCTTTAACTTTGTTAGCAATTTGATCGATAATTTGCCAACCACATTCGTCATCAGACGATGAAACATAGCCTAAGCCTCTCTTGTGACGGTAATAGTCATCCGGTTTCCCTTTTGGTACATATGCTGCTTTGACTGGGACACGGGAACCTCGATCGAAGTATAAACCTTCTTCGAGTGTGAAATCGTATCTTTGTTTTTCCATGAGCGTGCGCGCTTCCGAACTATACTTAGATAAATGCAGACCAGATTTGTCATCATCTTCATCTTCTCTTAGGAAATGATCTGGCAACGGAAGATTTTCTCCTTTACCGTAAATCACTTCTTTTTGTCCCCCTATTTTGGCAGGAATAATCTGGGTTGTTCCGAAAGAATGCTGGAGGTGTTTCTTCGTTACATAAGACGATCAGAGCGGCATACATAAAACTGGATTATCATATAATCCCTTTATCGCATCATCAAGAGACAAGGAGTACTCTAAATCATGATTTATTTCAATATCGGCAAGTTGCCAGTTACAACCGCCATCTGACGATTGTTCATCGTCAAGATTGATTACAAAGGGTACAATGTCATTTAAAACAAAACCACCATTGTAATCGAATCTGGCCTCGGAATCAGCTTCTTCTCCGCTGTCCGTGCCTTGGACCGATGGTTCCATATCGGATTCGTTACCATAAAGGAGAGAATCTGTGAAGTAATTCTCATACCCTTTGAATGGTTGCTTATCCGCGACCACCGTCCTAACCCTTCCATCAGTGTTGACATATTTCAGACACTGATGTAAGGTGGAGGGAACTATAACATTACTATGGATCCAAGGCCGACCCAATAGTAAATTATAGGATGTCTCGGCATCTATCACGTAACACGTGACCTCCGTATTCAGATCGCCCATTTGACACTTTATTCGAATCTTCCCCAAAGGTCTTGACCCGCTGGTGTTGAATCCGTAAATGACTGTGCCCATAGACGCCAACTTGCTGACTGGAATGCCAAGGCTATGCATTAGGCGAAGTGGCATAATACTCACAGCGGAACCCGGATCCACTTGGATTCGGTTGGCTTTGCTAGAGCCAATGTACCCGACGAAGTACAGGGGCCGATCATGGTTTGAATTCTTCGTCTGCATGTCCTCTTTGGTGAAGGTGATGCAGGGAATGTTCTTAGCTGCCACATTGCACTATTGAGCTAAAAGTTTCAGTTCCTCAGACGCCGGTTTAATCCGAGTGAGGAATGCTTCCGAATCGGCCAAGGCCTCTTGCAAGGCTTCTCTAGTCTCCTTAGACAGCCGTAGCAACTCATATAGCGTTATTCGCGCCGGAATATTAGCTAACTGAGCCATGATGTCGAAGACGCGCGGAGTTTTCGAACTCTCCGGTTTATCCTTTCCAATCGGGCGACTGAAACGAGACTGCTTCGGATTTTGAACCTCCTCGGGCATCTTTTCTTTTTGTTTATCTACCGGCTGTCGTCGAGCCTCCTGAACCGGTTTAGGAACCGTAATTACCCCCAGCTCTGTGAGAGTTTTGGCTAGTCCTCGTTTTGTCACCCCCTGCTCATCTAATTGATCACCAGGAGATGGATATTTGAAGTGATACTTATTTCCACTCCGGGTCGCGAAGACTTCCTGTTCCTCGTCGGAAAGCGGGAAAGTGGGGATTCTTTCGTCATCTTCTCTTGGGATAGCAGAGACTCCGCAACAAGACTTCCCTTTCCCTTTTGACTTCTTCTTGGATGACGATCCGGCCCATTGTTCATCTTCAATCAGGTCGGGGTGCACCCAGAGAATTTCACCGTTTGGGGCTGTGTGTGGGATGAGTCTTTTTTGGCGTTGTCCATGCGGGTCATCATTCACCGTCTTCATCCCGACTTTGGTGACGCGTTTTTGGCTCTAACAAAGTTGTAGGCACCGATCCAAAACTGATTGACACCGCGTTTGCTCCCACATTCTTGGTCGGTTTTGGAGTTATGACCCCTACGTCGATTAACGCCTGGATCTTGTCCTTGAGGTGGTAGCAAGACTTCGTTGGGTGGTGGACCGCTCTATGGTACGCGCAATACTTCGGGTCCGTCACTTTGCTGGCCCCTTCATGATCTATAATCGCCGGCAGCTGGATTTTGTTATTCTCCAACAGGTACTTGAAGATGCCGGGAACTTCATCATCCTTGAAGGAGTAGACTTTGGGAAACTTCTGCTCCGAAGACTTTTGCTTCTGAGGCCGTTGCTGCCAATGCAGCTGCGATTGTTGTGGCACTCGTTGCTGCTACTGTTGCTGAGGTTGCAATTGAAAAGTTTGGTTAGCATCAACGGCATTAGCATGAGCTTTACCTTTCCCTTTTGGGTTGAAGTTCTGTTTCGGAGGATTTGTTGCCGGTTGGCCTCTCTCCGCCTTTTTCTCCTGAGGAATCGCTCAGCTTGCTCCCCTCGGACCTTCAAATCCTTCCATGTCTTGGATGGTGCTGTGCCCATTGCTTCCAACACATCCAGCGAAAGGTTGTTGTGGCAGGTCTGGAGGATGAACTCCTCAGTGATCGGATCCCGGCAATTCATCGCCTTGTTCCGAAACCTTTTGACGAAGGTGTCGACTAACTCCTCGTCTTTCTGCTTCTCGTCGAGCAACGATCTGATAGAGATCTCGGTGTCGTCGTCGAAGAAATTTGTGAGGAACTTAGTCTCCATGTCGTCCCAGCTGTTTATGCTTCCTGGCTTGAGGCGACGATACCAATCGAAGGCGGCTTCGCGAAGAGTGCCCACGAATGACCGCACCATCAGAGGCTCATTACCAGAGATGACTCCCAAGTGCGATTTGAAGTAAATCAAATGCTGAGTGGGTGAACCCATCCCATTAAACGGCGTGAAGTTAATTAGACTGAACTTCGCCGGATATGGGATCGATTCCCACTCTCTTGGATATGGACAAGGAATGCCCGTCTTTTTCGTCTCTTGAGCGGAAATCAATGTATTGATTTTGCTCTCGAGGTTTTTAATTTTTAGGCTTTCACCTGTGTCTTCACTAGCATTCTCGTTACCACCCCCTGCGTTGATGGGAGGGTTATTGGCATTACGAGTTTCATTTGTGTCTTCATCTTCCAGGTTGTTCTGGTTATGACGACTTGGTTCGCCTTGTTGGTTCCTCAATGCTTGGATCTGTTGGTCATGCATCTCTCTCATGTTCTGCATGGCCATTTGCATTTCAAACCTAAAGCTTTCTTGTTGTTTGGCCATGGCTTCTTCGAGCATCTTGGCCACTTGCTCCGCGCTTATCATGAATGATTCGCGGGGCTGTCCTTCACTGGACACAGTATTGTCAGACGCAACTGCTGAGCCGGCATCTGATTCTTCGTCTCCCGAAGGTACTCTTGTCCGAACCCTACCATACGTCGTGCGAATGATAGCCCCGGATTGTAGACGAGTTACTCGTCGGGGTATTTCTGGAATCGCCTCGGGGTTATCCTGAGCCGATGTTCCTATGCTGGTCATGTTGGCGGTGAACCTTGATTGTTCACCGTCTTCGACTATCGTTCTTCTTCTTTGGAAATGCCTAGACCTTGGCTTTGGCGTTTCAATGCTGAGTCTTTCGAATATAGAAACTCTTTCGGGGACTGCCTTGACACAGTTGCACTCAGACAGTACCGCCCGAATGAGCTTTGAACAAGGACAATGAGTTTCGAGCCTTCGAGGGCTTCTCTTTCTGGATTTACTCGTACCCCCGACACGATAGTACAGCTCATCCGTTTGAAAGTTGGAGCAACCTATCGTGTGTTGGCACGATCTCCCAGGTATAACGTCATCGTCATCAGACGATAACGTTTCCTTCTGAGGATGAATTACCTTCTTTGGGCTTTCCAGAGTCACGCGCCTGGAAACGCGCCTTTGTGGGCGTGAATCTTCAGCGGGCTCTTGCACTTCGATGCGCAAAGTTGTGCGCTTGGGTGCCACGATTTTCTCCAAGTGTTGAGGGTTACGGCGACCCCCAGCATGTTGAATTGTTTGGGACTTCTTCATTGGCCCCAACCGTTCTTGGACTG
>BQKN01066376.1:431058-466457 GCA_022839385.1 Asparagus kiusianus | reverse complement strand
CCGACGAATGACCGCACCATAAGAGGTTTATTTCCGGAGATTATTCCTAAGTGAGATTTAAAATATATTAAGTGTTGGGTAGGGGAACCATTTCCATCAAATGGCGTAAAATTGATCAAATTAAACTTCGCCGGATATGGAATTGATTCCCATTCCCTTGGGTATGGACACGGTATCCCAGATCTCTTTACTTCTTGAGCGTTCATCAATGCATTGATCTTGCTCTCCAAGTCCCTCATTTTCTTGTCCTCACTCGTATTTGTCTTCGAGTGATTTCGGGGAGAAGTAACATGATCCTCCTTCGTATTGTTATCATCCGAATGGCCACCCTCATTATTGTTGTTGACGGGAGGGGTGTTCATGTTGGCATTATCCTCTACTTACCGTTCATCATCACCTTGGTTAGTATTATTGCAACGACTAGACTCTCCTTGATGAGTTGCCAATGCCGCGATTTGTTAGTCATGCATTTCTCTCATCTGCTGCATGGCCATTTCCATTTCAAATTTAAAATTTTCCTTCTGCTTAGTCAAAGCATTTTCCAGTATCTTGGCCATCTATTCGGCACTAATCAAGAACGATTCGTAAGGTTGTCCCGCACTAGATGTCGTGTCATCGGATGCTACGGCTGAGCAGGTATCTGAACCAGCATCTGATACCTCCTCTTCTAAAGGCAGTCCCTTTTGTATCCTTTGGTAATTCTTTCGCCTACTGATCCCCGATCACAATCGAGTCATACGCTGGGACACCGCGGCGAACTGATCCAGACTAAAGCGTCGTGTTGACTTCCCTCTCCCGGTCATATTGACGGATACATCCGGAAATTCGTCATCTTGTCGGACAGGTTTCCTCCTACGGAAATGTCTTGGTTTGGTCTCAGACGTTCTGGTAGAGATTCTCTCGAACACCGAAACTCTTCTTGGGGCTTTAGAACAGCAGCATTTTGATAATACTGCCTTGATTATGTTGGCGCACGGACAATGAGGATCCGTGTCTCGAATATTTCTTTTCCGGGACTTATTCGTACCCCCAGCCCTATAGTACAACTCGTCAGTTTGATAACTGGAGCAACCCATAGAGTGTTGGCACGACTTCCCAGGTATAACATCATCGTTATTAGACAAATGTGTTTCCCTCTGGGGATATGATGCTTTATTGGCGTCTCCAAAAGTTATTCGTTCAGGTTTACACTTTTGCGAGCGTGAAAACCTGACGGGCTCTTAAACTTCAACCCGCAATCCAATGCGGTCGGTAACAGGGGCTTTCCCTTTACTATCTTTCTTAGGGGGATTGGTACGACCCCCAGTCTAGATTATTGTTTGGGGACCTTTCAACGGTCCCAATCGTTCTTTAACGGGTGCTTTACCTCGATCTCAAGGTAGAGGACCGAGGCGACCCTTCAAAGGGACTTTGGATTTGGTGAGATCCACGCTACCACCCGGTTACATCGGAGATGTGGGGACAGGGGAAACGAGATCTGAAATTGACCTCGAACAGTAACTTCGTTCATCTTCGCCTTAGGCGCTGGCTTTGCCTTCGGCATCCACACTTGTTTGCGCTTGGGCGGTTTCTTCACTACTTCTTCCTTCTGCATTTCTTCTGCTTTCTGCAAAAGGAGCTCGGCATGCGCGAGCAACGCACGACCCTTCTTGATTCACTCCTCGAGGGTGGAGCGGGTCCTCTTGACACGAACCCATTCGTTCGTTTCTGTCTTGGAGGAGGAGTTGGTTGTTCGCCGTTGTTGCACCTGGCGCTGCCTGGACTTTAGATCCTCGTTATAGCGGATCCCATCCATCGATTCTGAAGCCTTGGCTAATTACCGCGCGAGGCGTTGACGCCGTCTTTGGCGCGCCCTCTTTGACAAGGTTGAAGCGCCTTCAGCAATTGTCTTCATGACGGAGGGAAGATCCGGAGCTGCAGCTTCGACCATGTCGGACGTCGTAGGGGCGTCGCGGGGAGTGATTGCAGTAACAACGAGGGGATCTCGGATCTTCGAGCCGAAGGTCCCGCGAGCATTCCTGGAAGAGGATGCCTTCCTACGCCTGCTTGAAGAGGCGGATCTGGAGGAGGAGGAAGAGAGGTACTCTTCAAACTTCTGCTGGTCGAATTCATACTCGACCTCTTCATTCACCCGGATCTTGAATGCCGGTTGCGTCACGACAGCCTCGGCAGCGAGGTTGTTGGCTCCCACTGTGGTCGCCAGTTTGTTTTCGGTAAAAGTTGCCTTCATTGTCAAACTCATTATAATAAAGTTTGCTTACAAAGAATTCAAAATATTCAATAAGAAAAAGAATGAAAGATTACAACTTTTCGAAAATAACACAAGATCCGTCCGTCGTCTCTTGCTTGCGTGGGTCTTTAGCCGGTGATGGGGACGTTGATATCTGTGGACTACCTAGCAATCAGATCAGATCCAGAACTCCATCGATTCGCGAAGGAATCTAGAAGCAGAAGCGCTTATCTCGGCAACGGCAAGATAATTGCTCTTCTTAGGATTACCGCAACGGGATAATCCTAAGGAACGGATGCGGGTGAATGCAGATCTGACGAATCTCTCTCTTGCGTTGAAGAACTTGATCACTCTTCAGTCCGACAGGGTTTCGCCAATTCTCCAAAATTCCAGCTCTGAAAAAATGAGGACCCGGGGGCTCTATTTATAGGCTTTACGGACGTCCGGGCGGTTAAAACCGCCTAAAAGGCCATTTCTGCGTTGGATACACCTCAGGATGTCTCAACCTGGGCCGAGACACCTTGGGGTGTCTCGGGTGGGCCGAGACACCTCGGGGTGTCTCATTCAGGCTGAGACGCCGTGTTATGTACACTTGTTCGTTTCCGCCGTAACTTCTTCATCTGAACTCGGTTTTGAGTGATTTGAAGTGCGTTGGAAAGACGACGAGGAGTTCTATAAGCTCCAATGATTAGATCATCTATGGAATAAATGAGACACGAAGGGTATTTCGCCATTTGTGAACGACACGAGGTGCCCGATCAGTTCGTTCCCTTGTTATTCCCAAATTCTGTTAGTTCACGTAGTTCGTCGATTCACTTCAAATGTTTACCAATGCTAATCAAACTTTTGTGACTTGGATAGTGATGTTCGTTGTCTTTTCTTAACGCTGAGCTATTCGTGGAGACCTATAGGCAATTTTTAATGCCTACACACCATCATCACATCCAGCTGTTAATAGAGCAGCAGAGTAGGAAACTTGGCTCAGTAAGATTAAGGAAAATATTAGAAGTCGAGATCACCAAAATTTTAGGACACATCGGTATCAGTTACAGCTTATAAATGGAAGAAATATGTGAAAAAACATTTCTTAACATTGACTCAGTACCAAAGCAGAAGTTAAATGTATTCAGCATAGAGGACATCACCGAGGGATAGCAATGACTTCAGATTTTTGCCGAAGCAGCAAATATCACTTATTTGGGAAAATTTTATTTACTCATTTGACAAGAAATTAGAGCTAGCCTAATTGGAGCAGGGAGATATACCTGTAGTTAATGAAGAAATCAAAACCAACATGGTGACGATGACAAGGGAAAGAGACCTATTGCGGGATCTAGAGAACCCTAACAGCGGGGTAAGGATTTTTACTAACAGCACAAGGACAATATAAGAAGGGAGCACAAAATGATTCAAGAGCACCACAACAGCGTAGAGTTCGGAGTACATGTTTTAATTGTAACAAGATCGGACAAAGAACGAAGGACTTGTCATAGTACACTAGCAGGAAGCCAGCATAACAGTAGGCCAGACTTGTGTTACCCAGGAGATTTCTAAGGGACAGCTAGTCCTATATATTTTCCATCACTAGCAGAGTTTATGCAGCCGTACCACATGATCATGGTATGTGTGGAGCTTTCTTCATGATTTCCTTTCTAGCTCAGACCTTGTTTTATTCAGGAATTTCATTTTTTTTTTATCTTTCATGCCTTCGTAGATAGGCTTCAGCTTGTAGCACACCCCTTAGATGTTCCGTTATCAGTCTCTACTCCTCTAGGAGAGGTGTCCCTATTAGAGAGTATCTGTAGGAGATGTCTCATCAGTCTAGATGAGTCCGAGTTTCTCATAGATTTGATTATGTTGCAGATATCGGATTTCAACGTTATTCTCGGTATGGATTGGCTTTCATCCTACCATGTCAATATTGACTATTTTGATAGTTAGCTTGTGAGCATTCATTGGGTTTGTATAAATAGTAGCAACTTCATAGGGTAACCAGAATACGGAGTCATTCTTACCATATGTCGAAGAGGTGATGCTGAGGGACCGGAGTGCTGATTTGTGCGAGACTAGAGCTGTCACAGTTTACCAGGATGTCTTTCAGGACATACCTAGATTACCTCCGGTGAGAGAGGTTGAGTCCTGTATCGAGTTGCAGCAGAGCACAGTACCGATATCCCGAGCATCCTATCGTATGGCACCTGCTGAGATGAGGGAGCTACAGATTTAGATAAATGAGTTATTATCTTAGAGCTTTATTCACCGGAGTCATTCTCCATGGAGAGTACCGATCCTCTTCGTGAGGAAGAAGGACAATAACTTATGATTATATATAGATTATCGTGAGTTGAACAAGTTTATTATCTGGATTAGATAGGATTCATGACTTGTTCGATTAGCTGCGGGGAGCATAGTATTTCTCGAAGATTGATCTTCATTTTGGTTATTTTCTATTGCGGGTTCGGAAGATGGATATTCCAAAAACCACCTTTCTAACTCGATATGGGTCTTTCGAGTTTCTTGTCATGCTAACTCGATATAGAAGGCTTTTGAGACATTAAAGACAAAGTTAACTACAGCATCAGTTTTGATCACTCCGAGCAGTGGTAGGATATTTGTTATCTACACAGATGCGTCATTAGCAGGCCTAGGAGGCATTTTGATGCAGACCCTGAGAATAGTAGCTTATACCCCTCGATAGTTGAGGACCCATGTGCAGAACTATCCCATGCACGACTTGGAGCTAGCAGCAGTAGTCTTCATACTGAAGACATGGAGACATTATATGTACGGAGTATAGTTTGAGCTATTCACAGACCACCAGAGTCTGAAGTACATATTTTCTCAGAGGGAACTCAACCAGAGGCAGCAGCGATGGGTCGAGTTCATCTAAGATTTTTAGTTTTCGATTCAGTATCATCTGGGGAAGACTAATATTGTAGTGGATGCATTGACCAGGAAGCGTCGACATCAGATTGCGGCTTTGAGGTACTCGTTGTATTGAGATCTTCATACCCTTAGCCAATTTAAATTTAGACAGATATTGGTTGGAGAGTGCATATTTGGGAGTTGTGTCAATGCAACCATCTTGGAGTGATAGAGTAGTTAAAGCATAGCTAGGGTATTCTTGGATTCAAACTCAAAAGAAGGAGATTTCCAAAGAGCCCAAGGCGGATTGATCTGTTGGAGCGGTTAAAGGCCTTCAGATGAAAGGCTGATTAGTGATAGCAGCTAATGCATAACTGAAGAATGATTTGTTTAATGAGGCACATCGCACCAAGTGCAAAATGCATCCATGCACAACAAAAATGTACAAGGACCTGAAGAGACATTATTGGAGCGGTATGCATAGGGAGATAGCAGAATATATTGCTAGATGCTTTAACTATCAGCAAGTGAAGGCAGAACATCAGAGGACAACAGGGACTCTCCAACCTTTACTCATTCCGGAGTGGAAGTGAGCAGATATTTCTATGAACTTCATTATAGGATTAAGATTGAAGAAAGGGAACAATTTCGTTTGGGTGATAGTTGATCGGTTAACGAAGTTAGCACATTTCATATCAGTAAAGACGACATGCATGGTAGAGACTTATGTGAAGATATTCATCTAAGAGATCGTGAGATTGCATGGAGTTTTAGAGACGATAGTATCACATCAAGGGTCGGTTTTCACTTCACATTTCTGGAGGAGATTCCAAAATTCATTCGGTAACCAGTTGTCATATTCCGGTGTTTTCCACCCACAGACAAATGGACAAATGGAGAGAGTAAACAAAGTATTAGAGGATATGTTACGAGCGTGTGTCATTGTTTTCCAGGATAGTTAGGAGGATCACATTCATTTTATCGAGTTTGCTTATCACAATAATTACCGAGCGTGTTGGAGCGGTTTCATATAGACTAGATCTTCCAGCAACGATGTCAAGTGTGCACGATGTATTTCATGTGTTGATGCTCAAGAAGCACCTACACGACGAGGAGCAGCAGAGGGTGATCGATACACCTGAGATTAAGATTCAAACAGATTTGTCCACCATTGAGGTGCCAATTTGCATCCTTGCTAGAGAGAACAAGTGTAATGACCGTGAATTTTAATACTAGTTAAAATAATTTTTTAATATTTTAAAATATTTAATTATTATTTTTAAAAGAGTATTTATATTTTTCTCAAATTTCTACAATTTTCTATGATTTAAAGTCTAAGTTTTATATTTATTTAAATGATTTCAATATTTATAAATTTATTCAGTGTAGTAAAAATTTCTAAAATTTATCCGTTGAGTTACCGATACTGTTACATGTTATTTTGAATAATACGTTGTATTATTTTTATTATTACGTATATTTTCGTATAATACGTTGTATTATTGTTACGTACTATTTTGTATAATTAGTTGTATTAATTCCACTGTCGCATATTATTTGTCGTACTAGCACAACTGGTACGTTTTATCGCGTAGATAATTATTCCATAATTACTAGATTTTTAAAATAAGTAATTGTATGTTTTATTAATTATTCTTGTTTAATTGTACAATTTATAGTATTATTTCTTCAGCTTTGTATCAACTGTTGTATTAGCACAACAGGTACGTTTTTCTTTGTAGATAATTATCCAATATTTATTTTGATTTTTAAATACCATTAGTTATTTCTTTTTAATTAATTTTGTTTTAATTTAATTAACCATAAACCCTAATTTCCTTTCCTTAAATATGTATATATATGTGTGTTAATCTTTCTCTCTCTTCCCTCTCTGTTTCACGCCGCCGCCATGGGTCTCTCTCTCTCTCTCTCTCTCTCTCTCTCTCTCTCTCTCTCTCTCTTCTTCTTCTTCTTCTTCTCCCTCACGAAAATCCAGCAGCCCCCGCCCCCGGCTTCCCCCGTCGGCCTGACCACCGCCCAGAGCGCCACCGCCCCGTGCTCTCTTCTCCTGCCGCCCAGCGCCTCTGCTGCCTCCCCTCTCTACAGAACACCACTCCAACCCGCAACCCAACACCGCCATGGCCCCCTCTCTCCCCTGACCGTCGCTCCCCTCTCGCCCTCGAGCTCGCCGCTAGCCGAGCCTCTCGCACCGCCCCTCACAGCAGCCACCACGCCCATCTCCATCAACCTCCACAGCCGCGCCGCAGCCACGTTCAGATCAAACCCCGACCCCCTGTTTACCCCTTTAGCGCCTCCTCCAGCCCCACCAAGCCGCCGCCTTGGTCACCACCGCCATCATCCCATCACCACCCTTCGCCGGCTAACCCGCCAGCCCAGCCGACCCGCTGTCGCTGTCCCTCCTTGCACGACATCCGCTTCCTCCTCCGATGAACCTAGCTGCGAGCACCTCCTCACCGCACCATCATCCCCTGCAGCGTGTCCAGCAGCCCCTCGCCGAAGCTTTTCCCTACGCCGTGCCCCGTGTTGGATCCGACCCGCGTCGTCGACGTCGACTCGTTCAACGAACCCCGTGGCAAGATCCCGCTCCTATTGACTCGTCATTTCCAATTTATATCTGCCGTTAATTAGTTGCATAGATTAAATTATAGATTTTTATTATCTGCGTGGGCTTGTTGATGAATTGGTGAATTATCTGTTTATGTTAATCTATAATTTTTATTATCTGCGTGTGGTTGTTTGCTGAAGAATATTAATTATATCATGGTAATATGATAAATGACATTTTTAGAAAAATATAATGAATTAAAAGAATTTAGTTCAGCAAAAGAATTATTTTTAGATAATTATAATAATTTGAAAGAATTTATTTTGGAAAATGGGTTAGCTTAAATTAATTGTTAAGTGAAATAATTTAAAATGAATTAATTTAGAAAAAGATTATTTTCTGAATTATGTAGATATTGTTTATGATTTATAATTTTTATTTTGATTATTTGAAATGTTATGATATTATTGCACATGATTAGTTGCATTGATTGTTTATTGTTGTGATTGAGAATTGTTAGGAGTTCATGACTATAGTGACCTGTCTCACACAGTTAGGATCTAGAACCTCGTGTGTAGTTGACCTGGAATTACGAGAATTAGGATGAGAAGTCTTGGTCCATGTGAGTGGTTGGGATTGTTGATGTATATTCCGGGCTCGCGCCGGTGAAGTTTGTGTAGTCACCGGGGTGGGTCTGAGGAGTTGTGATATTGTTATTATGGTTGTATTCCGGGCTCGCGCTGGTGAAGTTTGTGTAGTCACCGGGGTGGGTCCGAGGAGTTGTGATATGTGATTGTTGATTATTCCAGGCTCGCACCAACAATATTCCTGTGTAGCGTTGGGGTGGGTCTGAGGTGCAGTGATATATGATTGTTGATTATTCCAGGCTCGCACCAACGATATTCCTGTGTAGCGTTGGAGTGGGTCTGAGGTGATGTGATTGTTGATTATTTCCAGACTCGCGCCAGCGATATTCCTGTGTACCACTGGAGTGGGTCTGAGGGGGGCAGTGAACCGTTACGTGTGGATGATTTATGAACAACCGGATATCCGAGAATATGAACCTTGACTCTATGTGAGATGTGAACCAGTGACCTGTTATAGAATGGCTAGTTACATGACCTTAGATTCTTGGCCAAGTATGATTCTTGTGAGACGTAGATCAGTTGTATTTCTTTCCATACATAGATCGGGGTTAATATTTAATTATTTACAATTCGAGACATATGGTATATACATGAGGGTTTCCTTGTTTGGATTATTTCACTCGACGTACTACATCTCGAGTTGTAGATTTTTAAGTATTAATTCCATCTATTGTATAACCTTGTTGTTTGGATGATTAGTCTGATCGCTAGCTGCATGACTTCATTACCTGATTGATTTTGGATGCTTTATGTTATCATGATTTAGTAGTATTTTCATATTGATTTGTGGATTTCAGTTGTACGTTCTTTCGTTGTTTCTGTTATCGTATCGTTTTTCGCATTGGGTTTCCGTTCGTTCTATTTTCTTTTGTGGGGTCTTGCCGTGTGCCATGCACCTGACGTACACATGTTTTCTCTGGTGTACGTCAGACTTAGAGGAAGAACAGGTTCAGCAGGAGCTAGAGGATTCTCAGCAGGAGTACCCTGTAGACGGAGCAGAAGAAGGAGTCGATGCCTATTCTTTCCATTTATTAGTTGATGGTTCCGTTTACTCTTATAGTACTTTCCATTTCAGTTTGAACGATGTATTATATTCTCCAGTATTTCTTTCAGATAGTTTTGTATAAGGGCATGTTTGACCCGTATCATTATGTCTTGGATGATATTCATTTATGATATGATATGTATTCTTTTATTCTGAGTTTGTCTATTATATTCTTGTTGATTGTGATCGGGGACCTGTGACTTCGCATTGTATTTAATTCTAGACGCTTAGCGTATTGGATTGAGAAGAAGAGAAAAAAATGATAGCGTATATTTCTTCTCAATCTAATACGTCGCGGGCTTGTTCACGTTCCGATTCCCGGGTATTTTAGGAAGCGGGGCGTGACAACAAGAGACTAAGAAATAAGGTGATTCATTTGGTTAAAGTTTAATGGAACTAGAAAGGAGCTGAGGAGGCTTCTTAGGAGCGCGAAAAGGATATACATCATGACTACCCACACCTATTTAAGTAGGTAAATTGATTGATTATGATATGTTTGTGTTTATGATTAATTATATGGTCATATTTATATTTAATGCTAGAATGAGGGTATTAATACTTAGCTCCTAATCATTCGGAACATGTGGTATATATATGAGGGGTTCCTTGTTTTGATTTTTTGCCCGACGTACTAGTTCCGCTTAGATAGGGGTTAAGTAAGAGTATTTGTATTCTAGATTGTTAAGTGTAAATATTTTTTATTTCAAATCTAGAGATTAAAACTATGAGATATGTATGTGAGGGTTTCCTTGTCTAGATTATTCCCTCAACGTGCTTTTCTCTCTAAGATATGATTACAAAATTTTGAGGATGAAATTCTTTTAAGGGGGGGAGAATGTAAAACCCCATAAATTTAAATATTTTATGATAAATAATAATAAATATGTTATATGGTGATAAATAACATATATTGATGTTTGAGTACGCTAGGAATTAATTTGAGATCAAATCGATATATATATGTGAAATAATTTTAAATGAGCTTTGAAAAAATTAAGAAATAATTTTAAATGATAATAAATGAGCTTTATTATAATTGGTAATCATTCTGCGATGAATGGATCAGATTGGAATCAATTTGAGATCGATTCGTAGTTTCAGCCTCGCTATTGCGAGTCTTCTGAAATCTTTCGCATTTGTATTTTTAGTGATTTATTTGTTGATCAGATGGATGTGAGATTTGCACTATTGATTTTAGAATGTCAAGACGGTGATGTGGGTAAAGTTTCATTGCGTTCTGAGAACGAAGACTGAAACCCGATTTTTAATAATAAACTACTATTTATATATATATAATCATCATCATCTTCCTCCATTCATTTTTTCTTTCTTCTCCTTCTCTCCGTAAGCAACAGCCATTTCCCCTCCTCAGAAATCCTTATTTTTTTGTTAGAATTTTGAAAAACTTTGTAAAGCAAAGTTGTAGAGGGAGGTCGGATCTACAACTTTTGTGAAGGAATTTCGTACGAATCAACCGTTTGAGGGATCAAAACCACTTCTAAAGATAAGATCATTTTTTTCCAATCTCATCCTAATTAGTTTTAATTTTGATGGTTTAGACCCAAAATTGATGAATAAAATTTTAGATACAATTGGAAAATGTAGAAAAAAATATGATCGGGAGGATATTCACTAGCGGAAACACTATTCACCTCCGAAAAATACTGTTCACTACCTGAAACACAGTTTATTACCGAAAACTGTTCATTTCGAAAATACTATTCACCAAAAATACTATTCACTACCCGGAGTTACTATTCACATCCGAAATTTCTATTCACCCCTGCAATTTTTATTTGTCGTATTCGCCTCTGGCGTTACTGTTTACAACCGAAATTACTATTCACCGCTAGAATTACTGTTCATCATCGAAATTATTATTCACCAGCTACGTTAGTGTTTACCGTTTGAGGCAATTTTGTGTGTGCATGTTTGTGCACGTGCCGCTGGTTGATCGACGTGATATTTCGGTTGACCGATTCGATGTTGTATTGTATATAGTGAGTTTCTACATGCGTTAGATTGCAACCACAAAGTACGAACTTAAGGTTGACCGGCCAACTTCTTTCTTTGATATGCTTTGTTTATTCATGCATTGTTAGTTTCGTGAACGCAGGGTTCGAGCCGCACGATGATACATGTATGATCATGAGTACACCCTATAGTGGTGTAGCACACACGGATATCCCAAAGGGGATTATGATAAGTATTATTTTGATTTCACACGAGATATGAGTTGTCTATATAGTTTTTACATGTATGTGAATATCGTTGATGAGCACAGCTCAGTACTACTTGGGATAAAGGTCGATGTACCTATATCATTGTTTCTGCATGTTTATGCGCAGAGGACAATGTACCTATATTATTGTTTCCGCATGTTTATGCGCAGAGGTCGGTCTATATCATTGTTTCCGCATGATTATGCGCAGAGGTCGATGCACCGATATCATTGTTTTCGCATATTTATGCGTAGAGGTCGATGTACCTATATTATTATTTCCGCATGTTTATAGGCAGAAGTCAATGCACCTATTTGTCGATCCGCACGGTGATGCGATGATACCTATTTGTTGATCCGCACGGTGATGTGACGATACCTATTTGTCGATCCATACGGTTATGCGATGATACATATTTGCTAATTCACACGAGTATATGATTTATTAAGGAACTATAGAGAATGATAATATTATAAGCCAGTTGTTTTGAGTCCTTGGTGGACACCAAGTGTGATATAACTCATTGTTGAGTTGCCTTTTTTACCGAATTACTCATGATTTTGAGTACACGAGGCATACACATATACTTATATCATTTATGATGTTTCACTTTATTGTTTCATTTCAGTCATATTTTAGTTGCTTAGTTCAGGGTTAATATTTAGTAATTTACTATTTGAGACATATGGTATATACATGAGGGTTTCCTTATTTGGATTATTTTGCTCGATGTACCAGTCTCGTGTTGTGAGTTTCTAATTATTAATTCTATTTAGATTGTTTATTCTTAGTTCGATATTAGTACTTAGTTATCTACAATTTGAGACATATGGTATATGTTTTCGGTAAAAGCTGCTGTTTTCATTGATTTGTGATCTGCTACAACTTCAATCGTTACAACAGAATAAAAATGAAAACAAATGATTACAACTTTTCTGAAAATAAACACGAGGTCCCGTTCTGGTTCGGTCTCGCTTGCGTGGGTTGTTGGCCTGTGACGGGGATGTTAATATCCGTGGACCGCCGACTCTTCAAGATCCGTTCCGGTGGAATCCGGCAAAGTTTCGTCTATCCGCGTGGGATATAGAAACAGAACCTCGTTGATCCGCTTGAGATCTAGAGGTTATAAGCGTATATCTCGGCTAAAACGAGATAATAGTTCTTCTTAGTGGTCACCGCTAATGGGCAACACTAAGGTGAATGAAGGGGGATTGGTGCAGAATCTCACTCCTCGATCTGGCAGGGCTTCGCCGCTCTAACTTCAGACCTCGCTCCTCACTCCGGCAGGGCTTCGCCGCTCTTCTTTAAGGTTTCAGATCTCGAGGATAATCCCAAGACCCAAAATCAGAGCTCAAAAACCAAGGCCCAGAGAATGGAGGCCCTAGGGGCCTATTTATAGGAAACCAAGGAGGGGGGGGTGAAAATGAAGAGGACACCCCATGGGGTGTCTCAAGAAATCCGAGACACCCCTGGGGTGTCTTGGATTTTCCGAGACACCCTTAGGGTGTCTCGGATTTTTTGAGACACCCCCGGGGTGTTTTATGTCATTTGAGATGCTACCGGGTATTCCACCGTTGATCTGCCGTTGACTTTTTGTCCGAACTCGGATTTGAGTGATTTCGGATGCGTTGGAATTCTGACGGCGAGCTCTGTGGGCCCCAATGGCCGGATAATCGGTGAGGTGAACGGGACACGACGGGTGTTGGTCCGTTTGCAGTGATCACGGGGTTATCGGTCAGTCCGTATCCCCGTTGTTCTGAGATTCTGTCGGCTCACGTGGTTCGTCGGTTCGCTTCAGGCGCTTACCGACGTCAGTTGAACTCTTGTAAACCGGGTAGTGACGTTCAATCGTTGCTCGTTAACACTGAGCTGTGTGCGGGGACCTATCGGCAATTTTTGATGCCTACAGTATATACATGAGGGTTTCCTTGTTTGGATTATTTTGCTCGACATACTGTGTCTCGTCTTGTAGGGGTCTAAATATTAATTCTATTAGATACTGGAAAAATAATCTAGGTAGACTATACTTAATAGATAGAGCCTCCATTTTATTTAGCAGCCCTTCCCCTGGGGGCGGACGGAGGTGATCTTGCTGTAGCGCTCTGACGCTCTTGTTGTTGTTCTTTTTATTCTATTTCTCCTTTCAGGCGGTTCAGAGCATTGGAGAGTCGTAGGGTGACGGAGTTCTTGCGTAGTCATCATCCCATATTTTTACTAGTATGGACTCCACAGTAGTCTTATGATTCCATTCAGTCATTTGAGTTTGTACTCATATTGTTAAGGCATGTTGACTTAGTTCGAATTCTAGTTGATTCATGCTGAGACATATCATGTTATTTTAGACTCCAAATGTATATCAGTTGTATTACAGTTTATTTTATTTGGGACATGATTTCATTTATGAGATAAATCATTCTGCATCATGTCTATAGCATTTCTTTCCCTTATTTGCATGTTTTGTACCTTCACTTATATTTGTTTCCACTAGAGGATATTACTATGATTGGTAAAACATATTATTGTACAGGTGCATGACATGTTTGACATCTCTGGGTTAACTTTGGACTCAGCCATGGGTGAAAACAGGAACGTCACAGTTGGTATCAGAGCTCTAGTTCCTGTTTCTTTAGGACCATCCTGTGTCGAGTCGTGGAGCTAGAATAGAGTTTCTTAGGATTCATGTATAGAGTCCGCTAAGAATTTCCTAGAATAAATGAGCATATCTATGTTTGCGACCTCATTTACTATGTCAATTATGCTCTCCTCTTGATATTATAAATATCGGGACGAGGACGTGGTTGAAGTAAAACTCGTACCCAGAGAGCTGGGCAGGCAGAGCCCGAGTCGCAGCAGGCTCCACAGTATCTGATCGACTTGGTCACGTCAATTTCAGAAGCAGAGACTAGCAACACTCAAGGAGCGAATAACGAGCTAGATTACACTTTCAGAAGTTCCACCACCATTCGTACAAGTCATGCCTACTGAAGAGACAATATCGATGACTACACCATTATCACATCTAGCTGTTAATAGAGTAGCAGAGCAGGAAACTTAGCTCGGTAAGATTAAGGAAAATATTAGAAGCCGAGAGCACCAAAATTTCAGGACACATCGGTATCAGTTACAGCTTATAAACGGAAGAAATATGTAAAAAATATTTCTTAACATTGACTCAGTACCAAAGCAGAAGTTAAATGTATTCAGCGTAGAGGACATCACCGAGGGATAGCAACGACTTTAGATTTTCGTCGGAGCAGTAAATATCACTTATTTAGGAGAATTTTGTTTACTCCTTCGACAAGCACTTAGAGCTAGTCTAATTAGAGCAAGGAGATATACCTGTAGTTAAAGAAGAAATCAAAACCAGCATAGTAACGATGACAATGACAAGAGACCTATTGCGGGATCTAGAGAACCCTAATAGCAAGGTAAGGATTTTTACTAACAGCACAAGGACAATATAAGAAAGGAGCACAAAATGATTCGAGAGCACCATAACAATGCAGAGTTCGGAGTACACATTATAATTGTAACAAGATCGGACAAAGAACGAAGGACTTGTCGTAGTACACTAGCATGAAGCCAGCATAACAGTAGGCCAGACTTGTGTTACCCAGGAGATTTCTAAGGGACAGCTAGTCCTATATATTTTCCATCACTAGCAGAGTTTATGCAGCTATACCACATGATCATGGTGCGTGTGGAGCTTTCTTCGTGATTTCCTTTCTAGCTCGGACCTTGTTTTATTCAGGAATTTCGTATTCTTTTATCTTTCATGCCTTCATGGATAGGCTTCAGCTTATAGCACACCCCTTGATGTTCCATTATCAGTCTCTACTCCTCTAGGGAAGGTGTCACTATTAGAGAGTATCTGTAGGAGATGTGTCATCAGTCTAGATGAGTCCGAGTTTCTCATAGATCTGATCATGTTGCAGATGTTAGATTTCGACGTTATTCTCGGTATGGATTGGCTTTCATCCCACCATGTCAGTATTGACTATTTTGATAGTCAGCTTGTGAGCATTCGTTGGGTTTGTATAGATAGTAGCAACCTCATAGGGTAACCAGAATACGGAGTAATTCCTAGCATACGTCAAAGAGGTGATACTGAGGGATCGGAGTGCCGATTTGTGCGAGACTAGAGTTGTCTCGGTTTTCCAGAATGTCTTTTAGGACATACTTAGATTACCTCCGGTGTGAGAGGTTGATTCCTGCATTGAGTTGCAGCAGAGCACAGTACTGATATCCCGAGCAACCTATCGTACGTCACCTGCTGAGAAGAGAAAGCTACAGATTTAGATAAATAAGTTATTATCTTAGACCTTTATTCACCGGAGTCTTTCTCCATGGGGAGTACCGATCCTCTTCGTGAGGAAGAAGGACAATATAGCTTATGATTATATATAGATTATCGTGAGTTGAACAAGTTCATTATCTGGATTAGATAGGATTCATGACTTGTTCGATTAGCTGTGGGGATCGTAGTATTTCTCGAAGATTGATCTTAATTTTGGTTATTTTCTATTGTGGGTTCGGAAGATGGATATTCCCAAAACCTCCTTTCTGACTCAATATAGGTCTTTCAAGTTTCTTGTCATGCCATTTGGGCTGACCTTTTCACTCACGATATTCATAGATTTGATGAACCGGGTTTTTCATTCATACTTGGACCAGTTTGTAATTGTATTTATCGATGATATCCTTATCTAGTCAAGATTGGAGGCAGAGCATGAGCAGCATCTACGGTTGACATTGTAGACTTTGCAGGAGCATCAATTATATGCCAAGGTCAATAAGTGCAAATTTTGGCTATCGGAGGTTAGATTTTTAGGCCACATCATCAGTAGAGAGAGCATTGCAATAAATCCAGCGAATGTTGAGGCAGTACTAGAATGGGAGCTGCCAAAGACCGTCATAGAGATTCGTATTTTCTTAGGATTAGCCGGCTATTACTGGAAGTGTAACACAACTTACACGCCTTACAAAGAAGGGTGTACAGTTCATTTGGGGCACAGAGTGCCAGAAGGCTTTTGAGACATTAAAGACAAAGTTAACTACAGCACTAGTTCTGACTATTCCGAGCAGTGGTAGGACATTTGTTGTCTACACAGATGCGTCATTAGCAGGCCTAGGAGGCATTTTAATGCAGACACAGAGAGTAGTAGCTTATAGCCATTGACAGTTGAGGACCCATGAGCAGAACTATCCTACGCATGACTTGGAGCTAGTAGCAGTAGTCTTTGTACTGAAGACATGAAGACATTATATGTACGGAGTATAGTTTGAGCTATTCACAGACCACCAGAGTCTGAAGTACCTATTTTCTCAGAATGAACTCAACCAAAGGCAGCAACAATGGGTCGAGTTCATCTAAGATTTTGAGTTTTCGATTCAGTACCATCTGTGGAAGACTAATGTTGTAGTGGACTCATTGACCAGGAAGCATCGATATCAGATTGCGGCTTTGAGGTACTCGTTGTATCAAGATCTTCACACCCTTAGCCAATTTAAATTTAGGACAGATATTGGCTGGAGCAGTGCATATTTGGGAGCTATGTTAATGTAGCCATCTTGGAATGATAGAGTAGTTAAAGCATAGCTAGGTGATTCTTGGATTCAAACTCGAAAGAAGGAGATTTCCAAAGAGCCTAAGGTGGATTGATCCGTTGGAGCGGATAAAGGCCTCAGATGAAAGGCTGATTATTGATAGCAGCTAATGCATAACTGAAGAATGATTTGTTTGATGAGGCATATCGCACCAGGTGCACAATGCATTCAGGCACAAAAAAAAGTACAAGGACCTGAAGAGACACTGTTGAAGCGGTATGCGTAGGGAGATAGCAGAATATGTTGCTGGATGCTTAAACTATCAGCAAGTGAAGGAAGAACATCAGATGACAACAGGGGCTCTCCAACCTTTACCCATTCCGGAGTAGAATTGGACAGATATTTCTATGAATTTCATTGTAGGATTGACAAGATTGAAGAAAGGGAACGATTCCGATTGGTTGATAGTTAATCGGCTGATGAAGTCAGCACATTTCATATCAGTAAAGACGACTTGTGTGACGCCCCTAGGTTCACACAAGGCTGCAGTCCGAGGTAAAACCAGAAATGTCAAACCTGCCATTGTTTTCGGGAAAAGTTGCTGTTTTCATTACTCTTTTTGAGATCTGTTACAACTTCAATCGTTACAACAGAATTAAATGAAAACAAAATATTACAACTTTATCGAAAATAAACACGAGATCCCGTTTTGGTGCGGTCTCGCTTGCGTGGGTCTTTAGCCTGTGATGGGGATGTTGATATCCGTGGACCGCCGGTCGATCAGATCCGTTCCGGGAAAATCCAGCAGAGTTTCGTCTATCCGCTATGGGATATGGAAACCGACAGCTCCTATCTCGGATAATCAAGATATTCGCTCTTCTTAGTATCACCGCTAATGGGCAACACTAAGGAAAGGAGAAGGGGGTGAATGAAGGTGGAGACTCCTCACTCCGGCAGGGCTTCGCCGCTCTCTTTGAAACTCCAACTCCTCGCTCCGGCAGGGCTTCGCCGCTCCTCTTTGAAATTTCAGACCTCAAAGGCTAAAGCTCAAGACCAGAAATTTCTCTCCCAAAAACCAAGGCCAAGAGAATGGAGACCCAAGGGGTCTATTTATAGGCACAAGAGGAGGCCTAGGGGCTGCCCAAAAAGCGTTTCGCCGTAAAAGCGTTTCGGCGTAAAAGCGTTTCGTCGTAAAAGCGTTTCATCGTAAAAGCGTTTTGCCGTAAAAGCATTTCGTCGTAAAAGCGTTTCGTCGTAAAAGCGTTTCGCCGTAAAAGCATTTCGTCGTGTAACAACCTTGGAGACACCCCCCAAAAAGCGCTTCGGCGTAAAAAAGATTGGAGATACCCCTTGGGGTGTCTTGGTTTTGCCAAGACACCCCTCGGGTGTTTTGACCTCGCCGGGATACCCCTGGGTGCCTCAGTCTGGTCCGAGGCTCTGCCGTTGTTCCGCCGTTGATCTGCCGTTGACTTGCCGTTGACTTTTCGTCCGAACTCGGATTTAATTGATTTCGGATGCGTTGGAATTCTAACGGCGAGCTCTGTAGATCCCATTGGTTGGATTATCAGTGTGGTGATCGGGACACGGAGGGCGTTGCTCCTTTTGCAGCGGTTGCGGGGTTTCTGGTCAGTCCGTATCCCCGTTATTCTGAGATTCTGTTGTCTCATGTAGTCCGTCGGTTCACTTCAGGCGCTCACCGACTTCATTTGAACTCTTGTGAACCGAGTAGTGATGTTCATCATCGCTCGTTAACATTGAGCTGTTTGTGGGGACCTATCGGCAATTTTTTACGCCTACAGCCATGCACCACACCGTGCAATAACACGTTTCACCATCACATTTACTATCTCTCTAGTGGAATCAACAACAGGTGTAGGTACAAAGCAAGTAAAGGGTAAATAAACAATACTGGATGAAGTGATAGAACATAACACATCTCATCAATGAAATAAACTGAAGTACATAGTCAAAGTCTGAAATGAATAAACTGGAGTTCTTAACAAGTCTCAAATACAATAAGTCTGAGTAAAGGAAATAAGGCACACAGCCTTTACAACTTCTAGAATAAACTCTCAAATGTCTAAACCAAAAAGTCTACAGTGGAGCTCCAAAAGAAAAATATGTCTAAAGTAGACAGCTGACACTAAAGTGCATCGCTATCAACCTGCGGCACTCCGTGCTCCTGGCTCGTGACCTGAAAGGGGGAGGGACAACGAGCGTCAAAGCGCTAGCGAGTAACATCACAACCAACCCCAAGGGAAAAGGGCTCGTTGTATAAGAAAATACAGATAATATATAATAGATCTAAAATCGTTGATCTCACTAAGGAGGGTTTTAGCATTTAGAGGTTTATAACACGAGAATAAGTACGTCGAGCAAAATAATCCAAACAAGGAAACCCTCATGTATATACCTTATATCTCAAATATATAAACTCCTAAATACTAAAACCAAGGTTCAAGTACTGTAACAAAATAGAAGAAAAAAACAACAAACACCAGAGTATAATAATTGTGCTATGACATAACCAACATGAATATCATGTTACTACTTACATGAATATCATGTCAAAATCTACATATGTGTTATAACAGAATCTACATAGTCATTCTGTCGTGAACTGCTGTATAATAGGTACATACAGGATTAAGAACTATGTCCGATATAATAACTAACTATTATAGTTTTCCAACCCATGGAATAAGTGCAAATGTCCAACACGAGGACTGAGAGGGATCATAGTCCAACACGAGGACTTCTATGGATTATAGTCCAACACGAGGACTGTGGAAATGATAAAAGAGCGCTATAACTCATGTAGTGAAATCTGCTCATCAATCTCACAACCAAAATAGTATATAAGTCCCAAATTTTCACCCCAGTTCATCTATCATGCATGGACACGTAATGGGGCTAATTACCGTGGTCAGATAATCCAAACAAACCCCCAAATAGGAGTAAAAATACCCAAATACACCAAAACTGGAAATCTGCAACAGGGGTTCGGTGGTCGACCGATCCGGTCGACCGAACCCTGACACCAAAACTTGGCGGTCGCCCGCTTGGCATTTCAGGCGACCGACCAGACGTCGCGGTCGACCGAATTGAAGTCGCGGTCGACCGGAAAGATGTCGCGGTCGACCGAAACGATGTCGCGGTCGACCGGAGCCCTGACACGAGCTCAGCGGTCGACCGCGTCGGTCGACCGCCAAGCGACAGAACCCAACCTGGGTTCTGTCTGCTGCTTAACCTGGAAACAAAGATTTTTACATATCGCGATAACATGGGTTTTGATAAATCAGGAATCACACTGAAGATACACAACAAATTCCCAAGCTTGAAATCTATATTTCCAAAATTTTAAATTCATGAGAAACAAATCCAAATCGTTTTAATAGCTGTAAAGATGTTTTAAACTCTTGTTTAGGCAAAAACTCAGATCTAGATCTTCTTTAACAGAACATGGGTGAGTTTTTAAAAACATATAAAGTCCCAAATCCATATTCTATGACATAGTAAGCTATTAACTATACAAAAATACGAATTTGGCCCCATAAAACCAATAAAAACTCAGTTCTTGATATTAAATTGAAAAGGGTGGGGGTTGGGCGAGAAATTACTCGCCTTGGGTGCTGAGGAAAGCCCTAGATCTGAAATAGGTTGATCCTCTTCGCTGGAAATCCCAAATCCCGCTGAAAATCTTCTAAACTGCTCCCAGATCACCAAAAGAGAGGATTAGGGTTTAAGGGAAGAGAGAGGGGGGCTAGGGTTTTGATTTCAGAACTCAAAGAGGCTCTCTCTCGTGAACAGTAGCATATATACCCACTCACAACCCGACCCGAAACCCAAAAGACCCAAAACAAAACCGTAACCTGGAAACTCTCTGATCGCTGATCGGTCGACCGCGCCGGTCGACCGCGTCGGTCGACCGATCAGCACAAAAATGCCTTCTGTTGGCATTTCACATGCTGGCCATATATCAATCGATTTCTCTCACTTATGTACACCTGTTGGGTTCCCAAACACTGATAAAATCATTCATCTGATATATATGTGCATATATTTATGATTATTCATCATAAGGGAATTATTTACTATCAATAATTCACACATATATATTATAGAAATTTCCGGGGTTTTACATTCTTCCCCCCTTAAAATAATTTCGTCCTCGAAATTCGAAAATCCTGCGAACTTTGCAACATGAACTCTTATATAACCTTATAGAGATATTTACAAAACGATAATATTCTCGCTCGAATCCTAATCTAGTGGAACTAGTACATCGGGTGAAAAATCCAAATAAGGAACCCCCCATATATATACCATGTGTTCCAAAAGATTAAAATTTAAGCGAAAGCATCCTCATTATAGCGTTAAATGTAAACATAACCAAGGGTATGCACATAAGTTAAGATATGTAATCATAATGAGAATTTATTTACCTGCTCAACCAAGTGTGGGTAGTCACGACGCATGTCCTCTTCGCGCTCCCAAGAAATCTCCTCAATGCCTCCTCGGTTCCACTGAACTTTCACCAAAGGAATTACCTTATTTCTAAGCCTCTTATCCTCTCTGGCAAGAATGCGAACCGGAATCTCAATAGTAGTCAAATCATCCTGAAGCTCAATCTCCGGTGCATCCAATACTCGCTACTGCTCCTCATCATGCAAGTGCTTCTTAAGCATAGAAATATGGAACACGTTGTGTATACTAGACATAGATGCGGGGAGATCTAGTCTGTAAGACACGGCTCCAATGCGCTCTAGAATCTGAAAAGGTCCAATATATCTCGGTGCAAGCTTCCCTCGCCGCCCGAATCGCTGCACGCCTTTCATAGGCGATACCTTAAGCATGACTAAATCTCCGATCTGAAACTCTAGGGGTCTCCGCCTCTTATCTGCATAGCTCTTCTGCCGGCTCTGAGCGGCTAAAATCCGCTCCCTGATCAAGGCTACCTTCTCAGTAGTCTGCCTCACTAGCTCTGGCCCAAGCATCAAGCTGTCCTCCAGCTCGGCCCAACATATCGGGGATCTACAAGGTCTCCCATACAATGCTTCATACGGGGCCATACCGATCGTCGCTTGATAACTATTGTTATAAGCGAACTCTACCAGTGGAATATGATCCTCCCAACTACCTTGGAAGTCAATGACACATGCCCACAACATGTCCTTCAACACCTGATTCACCCTCTCCGTCTGGCCATCCGTCTGGAGGTGGAATACACTGCTATAAGATAGTGTGCTGCCGAATGAGTCCTGGAAACTCCTCCAAAAATGTGAAGTGAACACCGATCCTCGATCCGACACGATCGTGTCTGGAACTCCGTGGAGTCGAACTATCTCCCGAATGAAGATCCTCGCATAAGTCTCAGCTGTATAAGTGGTCCTCACCGGGATGAAATGGGCTGACTTCGTCAATCGGTCCACTATCACCCACACAGAATCATTCCCCTTCTTCGACTTCGGCAACCCCACAATAAAATCCATAGAGATGTCTGCCCACTTCCACTCTGGAATGGGTAAAGGCTGAAGTGTTCCCGCTGGTCTCTGATGCTCTGCCTTCACCTGCTGACAGGTGAAACATCTAGCCACATAATCTGCAATCTCTCCCCTCATACCACTCCACCAGAATCGCCTCTTCAGGTCCTTGTACATCTTGGTAGTCCCTGGATGTACTGTGTACCGAGTACGGTGTGCCTCATCAAATAAATCTTTCTTCAGCTCTGCACTGGCTGGCATAACCAATCTACCCTTCATCCGTAGACCTCCATCCTCTCCAATGGTCCAATCAGTCTTAGGCTCTTTGGAAATCTCCCCCTTACGGGTTTGAATCCAAGAGTCCTCCAACTGAGCTCTGACAACCCTGTCACTCCAAGATGGCTGCACTGACATAGCTCCCAAGAATGCACTGGTTCCTCCAATCTCGGGTCTAAAGTCAAACTGACTAAGAGTGATAAGATCTCTGTGCAATGAACACCTCAAAGCCGCAACCCGATGTCGGCGCTTCCTACTCAAAGCATCTGCTACGACGTTCGCCTTCCCTGGGTGATACTGAATCGCGAACTCGTAGTCCCTGATAAACTCAATCCACCTCCTCTGCCTCTGATTGAGTTCCTTCTGAGAAAAGAGGTACTTCAGACTCTGATGGTCTGTGAATAGCTCAAACTGCACTCCATACAAGTAGTGCCTCCATGACTTTAGTGCAAACACCACTGCTGCTAACTCCAAGTCATGAGTGGGGTAGTTCTGCTCATGCACCCTCAACTGCCGTGAGATATAGGCTACTACCCTCTGAGTCTGCATCAATACGCCTCCTAAGCCCGCCAATGATGCATCCGTATACACCACGAATGTCCTGTCGCTGCTCGGAATAGTCAGAACTAGCGCTGTAGTCAACTTAGCCTTCAAAATATCAAAGGCCTCCTGACACTCCCTGCTCCATATGAACTGTACACCCTTCTTTGTAAGGCGTGTAATCGGCGTCGCAATCTTCGAGAAGTCCTGAATGAACTTCCTATAATATCCAGCTAAACCCAAAAAGCTGCGAATCTCTGACACCGTCTTCGGTGGCTCCCAATCAAGAACTGTCGTGACCTTAGCCGGGTCCACTGCTATACCCTCTCTACTGATGACGTGGCCAAGAAATCTGACTTCTGAAAGCCAAAACTCACACTTGCTGAACTTGACATACAACTGGTGCTCCTGAAGGGTCCTCAACGCTATCCGTAGATGCTCCTCGTGCTCTGCCTCCGATCTCGAGTAAATGAGAATATCGTCGATGAAGACGATCACAAACTGATCTAAGAAGGGACAAAAAACCCGGTTCATCAAATCCATGAATACCGCGGGTGCATTGGTCAACCCAAATAGCATGACCAAGAACTCGAAGGATCCATATCGAGTAAGAAAGGCGGTCTTGGGAATATCCATCTCCCGAACCCGCAACTGATGATAGCCAGAACGAAGATCAATCTTCGAGAAATACTGCGCTCCCTGCAACTGGTCAAACAAGTCATCAATCCTAGGTAGTGGGTACCTATTCCGGATAGTGACCTTGTTAACTCTCTATAATCTATGCATAATCTCATACTGCCGTCCTTCTTCTTCACGAAGAGGACCGGTGCGCCCCACGGAGAATGACTCCGGCGAATAAAACCCTGAGCTAACAACTCATCCAACTGGGTCTGAAGCTCCCTCATCTCAACTGGTGCCATGCGATAGGGTGCACGGGATATCGGGGCTGTGCCTGGCTGCAACTCAATACAGAACTCAACCTCTCTCACAGGAGGTAACCCAGGTATGTCCTGAAAGACATCCTGATACTCAGAGACAACTCTAGTCTCCAATAACTCAACTCCCTGATCTCGTTGCATCACCTCCTCGATGTACGCCAGAAATGACTCCGCAAGTCGGTTGCCCTGAGAGGCGGCTACAATCATCTCGGACCCGTCGGACGCTCGCAACTTGACTGTCTTCGCAAAGCAGTCAATACTAATATGGTAGGAAGACAACCAATCCATACCAAGGATGACATCGAACTCGGACATATGCAATACTATCAAATCCACTATGAACTCCGACTCGTCTAGACTGACGGTACACCTCCTACAAACGCTCTCCAGAAGCGATACCTCACCTAAAGGGGTGGAAACAGATAGAGGGGTGTCTAGGGGCTGAGCTACGAGCTGGAGTCTAGTCATAAATGCATGCGAGATGAATGAATGCGAAGCTCCCGAATCGAAAAGAATACGGGCGGGAAGAGAGTTCACAAAGAACGTACCCTCCACCACAGCTCCGCTGGCTCCATGATCACAAGGAACCACTGCATATACCCTGCCCGTGGCTGAAGACTGCTCTGCTGATGGTGCTGGAGAGTGTGGGATAATCTGGCCCTGAGGAACCTCCTGAACTGCCCGAATCTATCCCTCAGTCCTCTGAGATGCTGGTGGTGCCTCGAGCCTGTTCTGCTGGCCCTGACCTCTGCCCTGCTGGCGCTGCTGCTGCTGCTGGTTCGGACCCTTGCCCTACTGGGCTCCTGCTGGTGCGCTACGGCACTCCGATGCCTTGTGCCCGACCTTGTGACAGTTAAAACAAGACCCCTGGAACTTGCGCTGCTGATGCGCTCTATGATCCTGCTGGGGTCCCTTTTTATAAGGGCCCTGATGCTGCTGCTGATGCCCAGAAAAAGATCTCTTGTTCTTGCCCTTCTCCCCACTTTGTCCTGTCTTAGCCTTCCCCTCCTTGTCCTTCTGGAACATAGAAGTCTCAATCTCCTGAGAAGTGGCAGCCTCAGCTACCTCCCTAACTGAATAAAATCTCCTCGACACGAGGTACCGTCGGAGATTAGGGCGAAGCCCAGCTAAGAACATCTGAGCCTGACGTTCTCCTGTCTGCCACATGCCAGTGAAGTGCAATAGCTCCATGAACCGGCTCTCAAAATCTGCCACGGTCATGTCTCCCTGAGTCAACCGGGATAACTCGAGCTCCTTCCCAGTCCGAGCTGCAGAAGAAATATACTGACCATCGAAGAAGTAGATAAAGTCCTCCCATGTGAGAGTCATCCTCTGATCTGGAGTAAACTGGAGTCGATACCATCTCCCGGCATCTCCCTTCAGACTGTAGGATGCCAGTCTCTGCTTCTAAACTGAGTCTACACCGAGTATATCGAGAATGTTGCTCACATCCTCCTTCTACTTATGGGCTACAAAAGGGTCTGGTGGCCCCTGGAACTCCGGTGCCCTCATCTTCTGGTACCTCTCCACCATACGGAGCCAAGTCTCCTGCTCCGTGGCCCTGTCTGGTACTGCTAAAGGAATGGCTGTAGGTGTGGCCTCTGGGGGTCTCTCTCTAACAGGAACGGCCGGTATCTCCTGCTGCTGAGCTACTGGTGGTGGTGGTGGCGGTGTCGGTGGTGCTATATGACTCGTCACCAACTCCTCAATAGCTGTCATCCGAGCAATAAGAGGGGCCATGAGGTCCACCAGATACTGAGAAGCCTGTTGCGGCTCTGGTGGTGCCTGCTCCTGCTCGGGCTGAGCTGACTGCTGCTCTAATGGAGTCTGTTGTGACTCCGTCTGGCTAGCCCTCCTGGTACGAGGTCTACCACGTCCTGCCATCTCTATCCTGATGGTAAGAAAAAAATAAAATTTCATGAGTCCAAAAATAAACTTTTATAAATAGCGTATCGCATTGAAATTTTTCACAACATATAGTATTCACACAAGTACTTTGAATCTATATAAAATAGTTGCCATAAAAAAAATTCTCAAATTTTGAGATATACGCATATATCGTCCTCACTCATACTAGGAAATCCTTTCGGACTCTATACATGAATCCTAAGAAACTCTATCCTAGCTCCACGACTCGACACAGGATGATCCTAAGGATACTGGAACTAGAGCTCTGATACCAACTGTGACGCCCCTGGGTTCACACAAGGCTGCAGTCCGAGGTGAAACCAGAAATGTCAAACCTGCCATGCACCACACCGTGCAATAACACGTTTCACCATCATATTTACTATCTCTCTAGTGGAATCAACAACAGGTGTAGGTACAAAGCAAGTAAAGGGTAAATAAACAATACTGGATGAAGTGATAGAACATAACACATCTCATCAACAAAATAAACTGAAGTACATAGTCAAAGTCTGAAATGAATAAACTGGAGTTCTTAACAAGTCTCAAATACAATAAGTCTGAGTAAAGGAAATAAGGCACACAGCCTTTACAACTTCTAGAATAAACTCTCAAATGTCTAAACCAAAAAGTCTACAGTGGAGCTCCAAAAGAAAAATATGTCTAAAATAGACAGCTGATACTAAAGTGCATCGCTATCAACCTGCGGCACTCCATGCTCCTGGCTCGTGACCTGAAAGGGGGAGGGACAACGAGCGTCAAAGCGCTAGCGAGTAACATCACAACCAACCCCAAGGGAAAAGGGCTCGTTGTATAAGAAAATACAGATAATATATAATAGATCTAAAATCGTTGATCTCACTAAGGAGGGTTTTAGCATTTAGAGGTTTATAACACGAGAATAAGTACGTCGAGCGAAATAATCCAAACAAGGAAACCCTCATGTATATACCTTATATCTCAAATATATAAACTCCTAAATACTAAACCCAAGGTTCAAGTACTATAACAAAATAGAAGAAAAAAACAACAAACACCAGAGTATAATAACTGTGCTATGACATAACCAACATGAATATCATGTTACTACTTACATGAATATCATGTCAAAATCTACATACGTGTTATACCAAAATCTACATAGTCATTCTGTCGTGAACTACTGTATAATAGGTACATACAGGATTAAGAACTATGTCCGATATAATAACTAACTATTATAGTTTTCCAACCCATGGAATAAGTGCAAATGTCCAACACGAGGACTGAGAGGGATTATAGTCCAACACGAGGACTTCTATGGATTATAGTCCAACACGAGGACTGTGGAAATGATAAAAGAGCGCTATAACTCATGTAGTGAAATCTGCTCATCAATCTCACAACCAAAATAGTATATAAGTCCCAAATTTTCACCCCAGGTCGTCTATCATGCATGGACACGTAATGGGGCTAATTACCGTGGTCAGATAATCCAAACAAACCCCCAAATAGGAGTAAAAATACCCAAATACACCAAAACTGGAAATCTGCAACAGGGGTTCGGCGGTCGACCGATCCGGTCGACCGAACCCTGACACCAAAACTTGGCGGTCGCCCGTTTGGCATTTCGGTTGACCGACCAGACGTCGCGGTCGACCGAATTGATGTCGCGGTCGACCGGAAAGATGTCGCGGTCGACCGAAACGATGTCGCGGTCGACCGGAGCCCTGACACGAGCTCAGCGGTCGACCACGTCGGTCGACCGCCGAGCGACAGAACCCAACATGGGTTCTGTCTGCTGCTAAACCTGGAAACAAAGATTTTTACATATCGCGATAACATGGGTTTTGATAAATCAGGAATCACACTGAAGATACATAACAAATTCCCAAGCTTGAAATCTATATTTCCAAAATTTTAAATTCATGAGAAACAAATCCAAATCGTTTTAATAGCTGTAAAGATGTTTTAAACTCTTGTTTAGGCAAAAACTCAGATCTAGATCTTCTTTAACAGAACATGGGTGAGTTTTTAAAAACATATAAAGTCCCAAATCCATATTCTATGACATAGTAAGCTATTAACTATACAAAAATACGAATTTGGCCCCATAAAACCAATAAAAACTCAGTTCTTGACATTAAATTGAAAAGGGTGGGGGTTGGGCGAGAAATTACTCACCTTGGGTGTTGAGGAAAGCCCTAGATCTGAAATAGGTTGATCCCCTTCGCTAGAAATCCCAAATCCCGCTGAAAATCTTCTAAACTGCTCCCAGATCACCAAAAGAGAGGATTAGGGTTTAAGGGAAGAGAGAGGGGGGCTAGGGTTTTGATTTCAGAACTCAAAGAGGCTCTCTCTCGTGAACAGTAGCATATATACCCACTCACAACCCGACCCGAAACCCAAAAGACCCAAAACAAAACAGCAACCTGGAAACTCTCTGATCGCTGATCGGTCGACCGCGCCGGTCGACCGCGTCGGTCGACCGCGTCGGTCGACCGATCAGCACAAAAATGCCTTCTGTTGGCATTTCACATGCTGGCCATATATCAATCGATTTCTCTCACTTATGTACACCTGTTGGGTTCCCAAACATTGATAAAATCATTCATCTGATATATATGTGCATATATTTATGATTATTCATCATAAGGGAATTATTTACTATCAATAATTCACACATATATATTATAGAAATTTCCGGGGTTTTACAACTTGCACGTTGGAGACTTATACGAAGATATCCATCCAAGAGATCGGGAGATTGCATGGAGTTTCGGAGACGGTTGTATCAGATTGAGGCTTGGTTTTCACTTCACATTTCTGGAGGAGATTCCAAAACTCATTCGGTAACTAGTTGTCATATTCCAGTGTTTTCCACCCACAGAGAGAGTAAACTAAGTATTAGAGGATATGTTGCGGGCGTACGTCATTGTTTTCTAGGATAGTTGGGAGGATCACATTCCTTTGATCGAGTTTGCTTATAACAACAATTACCGAGCGTGTTGGAGTGGTTTCATATAGACTAGATCTTCCAACATCGAAGTCAAGTGTGCACGATGTATTTTATGTGTCGATGCTCAAGAAGCACCTATGCGACGAGGAGCAGCAGAGGGTGATCGATACACCTGAGGTCGAGATTCAGACAGATTTGTCTACCATTGAGGTGCCAGTTTGCATCCTTGCTAGAGGGACAAGAGACTAATAAATAAGGTGATTCTTTTAGTTAAATTTCAATGGAACTGGAAAGGAGCTGAGGAGGCTTCTTAGGAGCGTGAAGAGGATATGCATCGTGACTACCCACACCTGTTTAAGCAGGTAAATTGATTTATTATGACATGTTTGTGTTTATGATTAATTATATGGTCATATTTATATTTAATGCTAGAATGAGGGTATTAACACATAGCTCCTAATCATTCGGAACACGTGGTATATATATAGGGGTTCCTTGTTTGGATTTTTCACCCGACATGCTAATTCTGCTTAGTTAGGGATTAAGTGAGAGTATTTACATTCTAGATTGTTAAGTGTAGATATTTTTTGTTTCATATCTAGAGATTAATGGTACGAGATATGTATATGATGGTTTCCTTGTCTGGATTATTCCCTCAACGTGCTTTTCTCTCTAAGATACGAATACGAAATTTCGAGAACAAAATTTGTTTAAGGGGGGAAGAATGTAAAACCCCGTAAATTTGAATATTTTGTGATAAATAATAATAAATATGTTATATGGTGATCAATAACATATATTGATGTTTGAGTATGCTAGGAATTGATTTGAGATCAAATCAATACATATATGTGAAATAATTTTAAATGAGCTTTGAAAAAATTGAGAAATAAATTTAAATGATAATAAATGAGCTTTATTATGATTGGTGATCATTTTGGGATGAATGGATCAGATTAGAATTGACTTGAGATCGATTCGTAGTTTCAGCCTTGGTATCACGAGTCTGCTGAAATATATCGGATTTATAGTTTTAGTAATTTATCTATTGATCAGATGGTAGTGAGAGTTGCACCATTGATCTTAGAATGTCAAGACGGTGATGTGAGTAAAGTTTCATTGCGTTCTAACAACGAAGACTGAAACCCGATTTTTAATAATAAAGTACTATTCATATATATATATATATATATATATATATTTATATTCTTCTTCCTTTCTTTTTTTTTTTTCTCCTTCTCTCCGTGAGCAGCAGCCATTTCCCCTCCTCAAAAATCCTAATTTTTTGATAGAATTTTGAAAAACTTTGTAAAGCAAAGTTGTAGAGGGATGTCAGATCTACAACTTTTGTGAAGGAATTTCGTACGAATCAACCGTTTGGGGGATCAAAACCACTTCTAAAGGTAAGATTATCTTTTTTCAATCACATCTTAATTAGTTTTAATTTTGATGGTTTAGACCCTAAATTGATGAATAAAATTTTAGATACAATCGAAAAATGTAGAAAAAATATGATCGGGTGGATATTCACCATCGAAAACACTGTTCACCAACGGGAACACTGTTCACCTCTAGAAAATACTGTTCACTACCCGAAACACAAGTTATTACCGAAAATTGTTCATTTTGAACACACTATTCACCATCGAAAATACTATTTACTACCAAGAGTTACTATTCACATCCAAAATTTCTATTCACCCCTGGAATTTCTGTTTATCGTCGGGAGTACTATTCGCCTCTGGCGCCACTGTTCACCACTGGAATTACTGTTCACCACCGGAATTACTATTCATCATCGAAATTATTATTCACCAGCTACGTTAGTGTTTACCAATTGAGGCTGTTTCGTGTGTGCATGTTTGTGCACGTGCCGCTGGTTGATCGACGGGATATTTCGATCGATCGATTCGATGTTGTATTATATATAGTGAGTTTTTACATGCGTTAGATCGCAACCACGAAGTACGAACTTCAGGTTGATCGGCCTACTTCTTTCTTTGATATGCTTTGCTTATTCATGCATTGTTTGTTTCGCAAACGCGGGGTTCGAGCCGCACGATGATACATGTATGATCATGAGTACACACTATAGTGTTGTAGCACACACACGGATATCCCAAAGGGGATTATGATAAGTATTGTTTTGATTTCACACGAGATATGAGTTGTCTATACAGTTTTTACATGTATGTGAATATCGTTGATGAGCACAGCTCAGTACTACTTAGGATAGAGGTCGATGTACCTATATCATTCTTTCCGAATGTTTATGCGCAGAGGTCGATGTACCTATATTATTGTTTCCTCATGTTTATGCACAGAGGTCGGTGTACCTGTATCATTGTTTTTGCATGATTATGCACAAAGGTTGATGTACCTATATCATTGTTTTTGAATATTTATGCGCAGAGGTCAATGTATCTATATTATTGTTTCTCCATGTTTATGGGCAGAAGCCGATGCACCTATTTGTCAATCTGCACGGTGATGCGATGATACCTATTTGTCGATCCGCACGGTTATGCGATGATACTTATTTGTTGATTCATATGAGTATATGATTTATTGAGGGACTATAGAGAATGATAATATTGTAAGCTAGTTGTTTTGAGTCCTTGGTGGACACTAAGTGTGATACAACTCATTGTTGAGTTGCCTTTTTTACCAAATTACTCATGATTTCGAGTATACGAGGCATACACATATACTTATATCATTTATGATGTTCCACTTTATTGTTTCATTTCAGACATATTTCAGTTGCTTAGTTCTGGGTTAATATTTAGTAATTTACTATTTGAGACATATGGTATATACATGAGGGTTTTCTTGTTTGGATTATTCCGCTTGACGTACCAGTCTCGTGTTGTGAGTTTTTAATTATTAATTATATTTAAATTGTTTATTCTTAGTTCGGTATTAGTATTTAGTTATCTACAATTTGAGACATATGGTATATACATGAGGGTTTCATTGTTTGGATTATTTCGCTCGACGTACTGCGTCTCATCTTATAGGGGTCTAAATATTAATTCTATTAGATATAGGGAAAATGATCTAGGTAGACTATGCTTAATAGATAGAGCCTCTATTTCATTTTGCAGCCCTTCCCCTAGGGGTGGACAGAGATGATCTTGTTGTAGTGCTCTGACGCTCTTGTTGTTGTTCTTTTTATTCTATTTCTCCTTTCAGGCGGTTCAGAGCATCGAAGAGTCGCAGGGTGACGGAGTTCTTGCATAGTCACCGTCACGTATTATTACTAGTATGGACTCTACAGTAGTCTTATGATTCCATTCAGTCATTTGAGTTTGTACTTATATTGTTAAGACATGTTGCCTTAGTACGAATTCTAGTCGATTCATGCTGAGACATATCATGTTATTTTAGACTCCAGATGTATATCAATTGTATTTCAATTTAGTTTATTTGGGACATGATTTCATTTATGAGATATATCATTCTGCATCATGTCTATAGCATTTCTTTTCCTTATTTGCCTGTTTTATACCTTCACTTATATTTGTTTCCACTAGAGGATATTAATGTGATTGGTGAAACATGTTGTTACACAGTGAAGGTGCATGACAGGTTTGACATCTCTGAGTTCACCTTGGACTGTAGCCATAGGTGAAAATAGGGGCATCACAATAGCCTTCTTCTTTTTTGTACTTCGTGTACTTTTCTTTTACCTTGGGGCAATCTCTTGCCATAAGTCCTAGTTCACCGCATTCAAAACATTTTCCTACATGAGATGAAGACTTATTAGAATGATTTTAAAGTTTTTATTTTTCCTTACCAATCTTGATATTCTCTTAGAGAGATGTACCACTTCTTTTGAGATATCAATTTCACTGTCGAAGGAAGAAGAATCATTCTTAATTGCTCCTTTGAGCGCAATTAATTTCATCTTTGGAGAAGGATATTTATTTCCTCTTGGGATTTCATCTTCTTTCTCCTTGATCTTCTTCTCATGAACTTTAAGCTTGCTAATAAGGCCATCAAGGGAGAGCTTTGTGAGATCATTTACCTCCTCTATCGCCGTTGCTTTAGGCTCCCATGAGTGTGTAAGAGAACGTAAGATCTTGTAGTTCTTCACTTGGTTCTCAAGTACCTTTTCAATACCATGTAGTTAATTCACAATATTAGTAAAACGACTAAATATAGTGTCAATAGATTTATTTGGAAGCATTTAAAATACTTCATATTCATGCATAAGATTGCTACTTTTAGATTCCTTTACTTGAGGAGTTTCCTCATGAGTCATACAAAGTTTTTCCCAAATCTCATGTGCGGTTGCGCAAGTGGAGACTCTATTAAATTCATTTGGAGTAAGTCCACAAATCAAAGTATTCATAGCTTTAACATTTAGAGTAGCTAAATGCTTTTCATTTTTTTGTCATGTTACGACTATAATTTTCAACATATTCTTTTTCAACAATATCTAGGATGTCAATATCAATACATCTCAAATAAATGTGCATCCTAGCTTTTCAATATGCAAAATTATTGTCATTAAATAAAGAGGGCCTAGATATGGATTGACCTTCAAGAGCATGCACATTCTTGTTTGATTCCATATGGGATCTTTACTCTAAGATGATTAAACCACAATTAAATAGAAACCAAGCTCTGATGCCAATTAAAAGTACCATAGAGGGGGGTGAATAGGGTAATCAAACAAAATGTGTAACTAATGAAAATACAATTCAATCAAAGACACAAAATATGACAATAAGCAAAAAAATAAAAGACATTGGGTGAGAGATAGTTAGCCAATGAAGACGGCGATATGTTCACGAGGTTCGGCCACTCTAGACATACATCCCCAACCACCTCTCCCGATGGTAATCTACTCCACAACCCTGTTTGGAAGCTGGAACTTCTTACACAATGATCTCCTTGAGATCCAACTCTCCACACAAAGCCACACAATACAAGATGAAGATAATAATCTCTCTTACAATAATCCTATAACAAGGATGAAGAGATTGACTATTGAAGCACTGGGATTATTAGTATATGAAAGTGAAAGCCTTGGAAGAAAAAAGGCTTGAGAAATTTTGCTTTAAATTTTTGAATCACATGTTGCCTTGTTGTTCTTCTTCTTGAAATCAAATGGGTCTTTGAGGACTATTTATAGCCTTTCAACCACATCAGAAGGTATAGGCTCCGAATCAGATCAAATCTGCCCAAAAAATATTTTCTGAAATCAAAACAAATCCCTTAAAAACTAGATTCAGATAAAACTAGCAGTTACCTGTAAATCCACAAACCGGTCGACTGATCAATGAACCAGTCGACCGACCAGAACGACTGAAAATATACAGTGCGATTGATAATCACTATCGGTCGACTACTAAAGGACCAGTCGACTGATAGTTTTGGTCGGTCGACCACACAAAAACAATTTGTAGATACTATAAAATGAAATACAGTCGGTCGACCAATGATTGCGGTCGGTAGACCGATAGACTAAAAAATTGATTTTTATTTAAAATAGCTAAAACAACTTAAAAGAAGTTTTGATGCTTTGGAAAATACTTGAATTTATAAAGTACTAAGGATAGAAAGCATTTTTGAACAAACTTTTGTTTAAAACTGATTTTTTAAAGATTTTGATATGAACGAATTTTGAAGTATGTGTGTGTGTATAATCCCCTAATGCTTCAACAGTTATCAACTTTATTTCTTACCGACAATATGATCTAGAGAGAAATAAAAATACAAATATCACTTACAAATGTATATAATGCTGGAATATCGATATTTGCTAAGTTTTATTGTTGATGAAGCTCTTTTTGAATATATACTTGAATGCTCTTCTTAAGTAGATATTTGCTTGAGTCAATCTTTGAACATTTAAGGCTTCTTCATCAACTTGCCTCCACCTCCATGAATATCATCGTTAACGTGCAAGTCCATCCATCCCCTTTTATGGCACTATATTGCTTGATAAACACATTATGCGTAGGATCACTTGACAAGCAATTAGTACCAATAATGGGGTTTGTAAATTATCATCAAAACACGAGACCTAACAAGAGAGAGGAGAGAGAGCTTGAGAGAGAGGAGAGCGGCAGCATCAGGTGGTTGTGGGGGAGAGGAAAGATCATGGGGGAGAGAGAGGAGAGAGAGATTGATAGAGAGAGAGAGAGAGAGAGAGAGAGAGAGAGAGAGAGAGAGAGAGAGAG
>BQKN01066376.1:349825-416993 GCA_022839385.1 Asparagus kiusianus | reverse complement strand
ATATATATATATATATATATATATATATATATATATATATATATACATATTTACAAGCCTTATATCAATTTTCATGTTCACGAAAAATAGGTTTTCTGAATACTTTTCAAAAACAGGGAGTTTTCACAAACGAAAATTGATTTTCCAAAAATTCCTTTTCAAACATGTTTATTTCACCATTTAGAAACTTTCCCCAAAGTTTCACTATTTTTGGAATTGATTTGATATTTTTAATGAATTTTCAAAACAGCCCAAAAACCTGTCAATATGCAATGTATCAGAGTCCGGTCGACCGTCGCGATCGACCGCCAGTTGTATTTTTCTGAGCTTGCCTTTTTTGTGCTCGCGGTCGACCGTGATGGTCGACCGTGAAAACATCCAGAGACTTTCGCGGTCGACCGCCAGCTTTATATTTTCAAAACTGTGTTTTTTTAGCTTCGCGGTCGATCGCACCGGTCGACCGCCGAACTGTCAGTTCATTCCAACGGCTAGTTTTTTGCAGCTGTTTTCAAATGGTTTTTTGGTCTTTTACTTGGGTTTTTGGCTGATGTTTGAGTGGGTATAAATACCCATTTGCTGCTCTTCTTCTACTTACCCAAGAAATCCAAGTTCTGTGTTTAACAAAATATTTAATGTGTTTCAAAGAGCTGTTTAAAGCTGATTTCATCAATCTATTTCAAGAGAAGTTTTCCTACAACAAGAAGTGGCTTTCAAATCCTATTGGGATCATCATCTAATGTTCTTCTTGTTTGAGAAGTTTTCTAAACTCTTATATAGCTTGTCATTTCATTTTCATTTCAATTAGCTATATTTATTGAGTTTCATTCACTGTTATCACATACACATATTGAGCTTAATATCTTCATACCATATAGTGTGGGTTGTGGAGTGTGATTTAGTGAGTGTGAGCTTTATTGTGTTCTCACTTGTTATTTGAGAACAAACCATTGTATTTAATCTTCTTTTGTGAGAATCACTTGTAATACACTTGTACACCGAGAGAAGTGTGAGGCAAGAGATGGGGTCGAATCCAATAGGAGTGGCGTCGGTTGACGAACCTAGGGAGAGGTTGTAACCGAGCACTTGAGGAGGAGGACACGGGCTAGGTTCCTACACTTAGTGTGTAAAGTGTGATTGATTAGTGATTGTATAGTGTGAGAGTTTTCGGTGATCTTGTAAACCGAGTGTGTAGAAGTTCCGGCTTCCAAACCGGATTGTGATAGTGGATATCTCCTCGAGGTGAGGAGCAGGGACATAGGTCGTGGTGATTGAACCTCGTAAACATATCTTGTGTTTGTGTTTGCTTAGCGTATATTTCTTTTGTACTTATTCTTATTGTTCATATCTATCTCTTGCAAGAACATATTGATCAATATTATTTTAATTAGCTTTTAATCAGGATTAGATTAGCATAAGACCCTAATCACCCCCCCTCTAGGGTCTAACAATTCCATCTATGGACAAACATTCTCCCGACTTGAACCTCCGAAGACCAAGTCTTCGACAAAATGTCCAGATGGATTCAGGACCCTCTTTGATCCAGTCTCAAGTTGCCTCTAGTCCACCCATGCAACAACAATATACCCCAAATTTGCCTCACCTTTCGCTGACTCATAATGGACATACAGATGCAACCCTTGACCTAAACTCTCATCCATATTGCTCATCTGCTCGTCCTATAGCTGCATCAAATCCTTCATGCAACAACAATATGTCCCAAATTTGGCCCAACTCTCTCCAATTCCATATGGAGAAAATGATGAAGCCCCCATCTCTCACCCTTTGCTCAACGAGTTGATGCATCCAACCAGGATACAGCCAACATTGCACCAACCTTCTCTCTGCACCCCTTGCACTCTCACCCTCCTACCTCAACTCATAAACCAACTCTTGCATCTCGTCACCACCCCCTCAAACCCATGACACATAAATTTATATCTTTAGCAGTTATCATAGAGGCCAACCCCCTAAGAGCATAAACAGCTTACAAAATCTCTTCAGACTAATATAGAGGCTAATGAGGCATTTTAGGTAGTTGTCAATCATCAAATTGCATCAATCGAATAGTTAAAAATCTTAGCGAAGCCTAACGTTGAAGATGAGGAATCTCGGCTAGCAGACCATGATATATGCTCCTCCCATAAGCCTTCTTCTAGCTCAGGAAGATTGGAGGACCTGAGTTCCTCGTCAGAGTCTGAACCTTCCTTGCCTAATGATGTGGCATCTAATAATCCCTTCAACAACCTACAAGCAGGCTAAGATCTAGATGATGATTCTATCTCTATACGCTCTGAAGGTGAGGAACATAATGTCGAACCCACTCTCTAGAATGCCACTCTTCAGATGAATTACGGGCTAGGCCTATTGCCCTCAATGCTAGTAAAAACAAGCGGCACCTAATAAAACCCCTTAATGTTTAGTTAAGGACTAGAAAAACTTCTTCTTCCCTATCTCAATGAATCATATCAATAATAACTTCTAGAATACCAGGAGCATTGGCAACCCTGACACATTGGATTACTGTAAGATTCTTATATCAACCCACAAACCTTATCTGGTTATTATATCTTGAGCCTATTGTTGAGAGCTCCCATATTAGTAAGCTTAGTTTTTTCTGTGATAATTCCTGCAGGCTAACAAATGAAGCTTGCACAGGGAAGATTTGGCTACTCTAATGTTAGGAAGGTAATGTGCTATCCATTCTTGTAGAGACTCAATGTATCTTTATCGGGGGTCAACATTGGAGGATTATATTTATCTGTCTCCATAGTATATGGCAGACACATTGTTCAGAGGAGGCATACACTTTGGCACCACTTGAAATCAACCAAACCTCAAATTCAGCATATGTGGATTTGGGGTGGAGATTTTAACTCAATTAAATCTATAAATGAGAGATTTAGGGGGGGGGGGCTCCGTCTCAACCTCTATCCATGGAGAAGTTCAACCAATGCATAGATGGTTGACATATGATCCCTATTCCCACTTCAGGGGGCAAAGTTACATGGTGCAACAATATGGAGGGACTCTAGCACATGTGGTAAGTGCTCCATAGGGTTCTTCAATTAGCTGACTCTCTCTTTCCTGGTGGTATTTCGGCATCTGTATTGCATATAGAATTCTCTTATCACTCTCCCATTTTGTTATCATGGTTTGCTTCCTCATACTCTGGCCCTAAACTCTGGAGATTTCAAAGAATATGGGTGAGACTTAATAACTTTCAGCCCCTTGTTCATCAAATTTCGCAGCAGTCTTTCTCCTCATTCCCCTCCTGGATATCCACCTTAAACTCAAAGCTCTCCACTGTGAACTTAAACAATGGACCTGACATTCTTTTCAAGTCTCAGCTCTTGAATCTGAAATTAATTCTTTGGAAAGTGATCTCCAAGCTGGTTGGAACAACCACACGTATGATAAGCTCTCAGAATGCAAATCCCTTTGGTGAGAAACTCGCTCTCGTGAAGAGACTTTTTGGAAGTAGAAATCTAGAGTTCAATGGCTCAAATAAGGAGATGCAAATACTCACTTCTTCCACAACTATGTCAAATGCAAACATGTCCTTTCTAAAATTGATTCTATCTCTAGACCTAACAACGAGCCAATCCTAGGCTTAGAGGCAATTCATGAATCTTTTATTTCACATCTATTCGGTCTTCTTTCAATTTGAAACCCACCATTGTGATTTTGACAAATTCAGACACAAATTCTATACTTCTTAATCTTTTCTCTATATTAGAAATTAAGGAGGCTACCTTCTCTATCCTAATTGATTGTGCTGCTGGCATTGATGGTTTTTCAGCTGCTTTTTTCACCTCCTTATGGGAGATTGTTGGCTCATCAATCATGGCATCAGCAAATGAATTCCTCATATATAAGTTTTACCACCATCCTTCACCCATACCATTCTAGTACTTGTTCCAAAAGACTCCCTGTTCTTAGCCTGAATGATTTCGGGCTAATTAGCCTAAGCACATCTGTATATAAAATTTTGGCTAAAGCCATTAGTGCTAGACTTTCTCTCATCTTGTCTTCCCTTATCTCCTCTAATCAAGGAGCCTTTGTGAGAGGAAGAAACATTATTGACAAAATAGCAATTGCTCAGGAAATCTCTAGAGAAATAGACAAAAAATCCAAACATCCAAATATCAGTCTAAGTCTAGATATGGAAAAAGCCTATGATAGGTTAGAATGGGACTTCCAATGGTCAATTCTCCACAATTTTGGTTTCTCCCTTGAACGGATCTCTCTAATCAAAGTCTGTATCTACAAATGTTAATTTTCTGTGGTATATCAAGGGGTATATAAAGGCTTTTTTTTAAGCAACTAGAGGCCTTAAACAGGGAGACCCCATCTCCCCAAGTCTATTCATCCTTGCTGAGGAAATTCTATCCTTGGGACTCTCCCACTTGATCCCTCCTTAGCTAGATACTCTACTACTCTAATTGATTGCCCATCCCACCTTTTCTTTGTAGATGACATGATTATTTTCCTCAACTCAGCAAAATCTTCACTCATTCGAGTTCTCCATCTTGGAGAGATACCAAGCTTCATCTGGTCAAAAACTCAACTTCTCTAAAAATCACTTTTATCTATCACTTAAAGTGTCACTAGCTAGGGTGAGAGTAGTTTAGAAAACTCTGATATTTTACAAAGGGAAGTTTCCTATCAAATGCCTTGAAGTCCCTATAGGTCCTGGACATCGCAAGATATCTTTATATTAGCCCCTCCTTGACAAAATCAAAGAAAAACTACAGTCATGGTAAACTAAACTACTTACACAAGCTGATAAAATGGTATTAATAAAATATGTCTTGTGTAGCATGCCCCTTCACATACTTTCAGCTACATCAGTCCCTATTACTGACTTATACAAACATGAGCAGATGTAAATTCTTTTGGGGCTCTTCTCAGTTTGGTAGTAGGAAACATTGGTTAAAATAGCATAAATTGTGCTTTCCATACTCAAGAGGGTGGCTTGGGTTTCAAAAGGCTTATTGACATTAAACAAGCCTTGTTGATGAAACAATTTTAGGCTCTATGCACATCATCTTCTATTTGGACTTCATTCATGAGGTCTAAATAGAAGATATCAAACTCTCCTCTCCTCTAGTCAGGCCCACAAAAGATGCTCCAAGGAATAGAAACAATTCTAGCTATCTTTGCTGGTAATTGTGTTTGGTCTATTGGTGCTGGTAATATCTCATTTTGGTATGAGCAGTGGATTCCTAAATTTCACCTTGCTCTTCTTAGTGACAATGAGAATAGCAAGGTTAAATTTAACGAATTCTAACATCATAATCAGTGGCGCTTTGATGATCTCAGTCCTCATCTTAGCCCTGAGGTGGTGCATCTCCTATGTAAAGCTACCACCCCAAGCTAATGGAATATGATGACATTAGACACTGCGCTTCTTAAAAACAAGATAAATTCTCACTTAAATCTGTGTGGAATGTTATTAGACTCTCAAATAAGTAAATCATTTTCATATTAACTTTCTCAAATTAGCAAAGTGACTGAATTTTGCGAGTATACTCACTGGCAACTCTCACAAGACTTCAACTAGTCCTCTAGGGTAACGTAAGGGTTTAAAGACATATTGTATATGCTAAATACAACCATGATTCCTGCAAAAGTGAGTTAGGATTTATCTTTCTTTCTTTTCCCTTTTCTTTCTTTGCTAGAAGACTAGCAAAGTTTTGGTATGAGGGTATTTCATTAATAATTTTTATTGTATTTTTATACCCTCATTTCATATAATTTTGTATATTTTTAGTTGCTAATAAGTGTTTTTAATATATTTTCAAGAAATAAATGGTTGATTAAATAAGAACTCAAATGAAGAGTATCTCAAATCCAAAAAGATCTCTAGTTGAAACCTAAAAAGCCTAAGTCCAAAGCCTAAGATCAAGTCTAGAAGCAAAATCTCAGCACTTCTCACTTTCTGTTGGCAACTATCAATAACTTGGCTTGCGATTAAACATGAAATTAAATCTGGCAAGAAATCAAGTCAAATTCATGTTTAGGATGGGGTCAACTATAAAAAAAGACATTATCTCCTAATCTAAAAAGCAGAATGTGATATATTATATAAATAATTACCTATCTTGATGTGACACTCGTGGTTTCACACAAGACTACAATCCAAGGTGAACCCAAGGATGTCAAACCTGTCATGCACTCACACTATGCAACAACACGTTTCACCTTCACAGTAATATCTCTCTAGTAGAATCAAAAACAAGAAGTGCAGGTATAGAGTAGATAGAATAAGATAATAATGCAATGAACATGATAAAGAAAATGAGAGATCCAAATAATCATAATCATGTTTCAACTGAATGAAAGAGAATACAACTGATAAACTGAAACATATGTGAAACATCTCAATAGTTAGAGTCAAATAAAATAGTACTAAGGCACTCAGCCTTTACAAAATGAAATAGAACTCTAATATTTGAAAATAAATCATAAACTACTGTGGAGTACAAATAAACTACTAATAATATATGACGGTGAGCTAAAATACATATCCATCAACCTGTGACTCTTCGGACACCTGGCTAGCTGCCTAAAAAGAGGGGAAATAACGAGCGTCAAAGTGCTAGCGAGAACATCTCCACCGCCCCCAGGGGGAGGGGGTTAGGGGTATATGAAAATACAAGTTAGTACATATAGATATATAAAATATTTATCCTAACCTATGCGGAAATTGATATTTAGAAATCTACAACACGAAAATGGATACGTCGAGTGAAATAATCCAAATAATGAAACCCTCATGTATATACCTTGTATCTCAAATTGTGAATCGCTAAATACCAACTCCAAATCCTATGAATAAAACAACAAATATAAGAAATACAACTCTAAACCTCAACTAATACAAGTCATGTCAAAATCCTTACACTACCCTCGAGTACGTGGCGCAGTCACAAGTGAAATATCCAAGTCAAGGAAAACTCACATAGAATATGCCGAAATGATACCTCAGTCTTATACTCTACTATCGGGTAACTAACATGGGAGCATGAACGCGATCTACGTAATCCTCTATCAGAAACAATGATGCTAAATGGAGTGTGGTCTACTGTGATCTCATTACAGTATGCCAACTAACCATCCTGAGTGTAGTCTACCGCGGTCTCATTGCGGTATGCTAAATAACCACCCAATTCCGAAAATAGTGATGTACAACAAAGTGTAGTCTACTGTGGTCTTATTGTAGTATACCAACTAGCCACCCTGAGTGTAGTCTACCACGGTCTCATTTCGATATGCCAACTAACTAATTATAACAAAATTTACAAATTTGGATGGCCTTCTCAATTAAGACTTACCTTCCTCTCCAAATGGAGTTATAAAATTTTTCACACCCCTAACCCCTTACTCTCTACCCTTATTTATAGTAAACATCAGTGAATGAGAGCCATTGGATTGAAATCTTATCCAAAAAATAACAAATTTTAGCCTTTGGATTGTAACTGCCTGGCCGATGGTATCGATGCCAGCATCGATAGACGTATCAATGTTGGCATCGAAACGGGCATCGATGCTGGCATCGATGTGGACCTTCTTCTGGTTGTTGTCCGAAGCTAGCTCTTGTTCTTTTGGGCTTGGGCTTTTGGTTTGGTTTTTCACTTTGGCTTCTTGAATTCCCATTGGGCTTCTTGCTTCATTTCTTCATTTATTCAAGGGGTTTTGTTGAGAGATGAGAGTTTTGAGATTTATTCTTCATTACCTGTAATTAAAGATAAAAACAATTATTAGTGATATATTTATTCATATAAAATAGATAATGAGGGTATAAAATTGTAATAAAATATGATTATTAAATACCCTCATACCTAAACTTTTGCTAGTCCTCTAGAAAAGAAAATAAAAAGAAAATTCTAACTCACTTTCGCAGGAATCGTGGTTGTATATAGCGCATACAACAAGCCTTTAAACCCCTAGGTTACCCTAGTGGACGAGTTGTAGTCTCGTGAGGGTTTGCAGTAAATATACCCACAAAATTTGATCAACTTTCCAATTTAAATAAGTCAGTAAATAACTAATTTTCCTTGATATATTTAGACATTCTAATTGAAGCTAGTTAATAATCAAGAAAACGTTTTTATATATAACTCCAATGTAAATCTTTTAGAAAATCTTTTTCATTATAGCAATACAAACCAAGTCAAATCTTAGAGATTTAATTCACAAGTTTTGAAAAGAACATGCTAACTCTTTGTTTTGAATAACTTTCAAGTCTCGTGATCAAAAATTGTTTTTCAAGACCATATATACAAAACAACAATATATATATATAAATGGTTAGTGTTATATATATATTCTAGGTGATTGTTTTCTATTTTAACGGGCTTTCTAAGTGACCATTTAACGAGTTTTGGGCCAATGAATCACAACCCAATTGGATTTAGGTCATTAAGTATAGAGATACTCATTGAGCTTAATTACTCAGTCAACTTAAGCTTTATAAGATAGAATCACCTTAAATTTAAGAGTTTTTTTCCTTTTTGGGGCCCATTTTTCACACTCTTCTTTTATAAGGTTATTATTTTTAATATATATATGTATGTAAGTATATATAGTCTGAAAAAATGTGTGAATCAAGATAATTTGAAAAAAATATTTTCAACTCTAAGTTAAGCATGCAAAAATTTCATTATTTTTAATTAAAAGTCTAAGGTAAGACTTAAGTAACGTATACTAGTTAAAAAATCATTTCTTAAGAATCTTATTTAGATTTATCATAAAAGGTGACCTTGATTATATCACTAACTAGGAATTAGAAATTTTAAAATCTATCAATTAGATCAATTATTACTTAACTCTATTAATTGGCAAGTGATAATATTTTTTATAATTTTTTAAACAAAAACTATGTTAAAAATGCAACAAAATAATAAAATAAAGAGGAAAATATGTACTTCTCACCCCCACACCTAAATTTTGCATTGTCCTCAATGCAAATTCGTTAATGCACAAAGTAAAGCAGATAAGAATTGAAGAACTTACATTTGTTCGGTCGACAATGATGATAAGGATCTGCAATTACTGTTAGTATGAGGATGAAGAAATCAAATAAGAGAGAAAAATTATAAATATTTTATATTTTATATTATTTATATTTTTTATTTTTTTATTTTTTATTTTTTACAGATAATGAGGTTCATGAAGAACCAACACCTTTTCCTCTTCGAGTATAGAGAATTCTAAAAATGGTTTCAGATGTTGACCATTTATTTTAAAAATGTTACCATTTTTAGGATTTTCTATCTCGATAGCCATATGCGGAAAAACTTGTTTGACAAAAAATGGACCTGTCTATCTTGATCTTAATTTTCCAGGAAAAAGATACAATTTTGAATTGTACAATAAAACTTTCTGTCCTGGAGAGAAATTTTTTCATAAAATTAATTTGTCATGAAAAATCTTGGTTTTTTCTTTGTAAATTTTGAGTTTATGTATGCATCATTTCGAACTTTTTCCAACTCATTTATTTGGAGTAATCTGTTCTTACCTACTGAGTCAAAATTTAACTGTTTTATTGCTCGCATTGCTCGATGCTCCAACTCCACTGGTAGGTGGCAAGCTTTCCTAAATACTAATCTGTATGGTGACATCCCCAAATTGGCCTTGAAAGCTGTTCTATATGCCCACAGAGCATCACATAATTTTACAGACCAATCTTTTCTGTTATAATTAACTGTTTTTTCTAAGATTTGTTTGATCTGCCTGTTTGTGACCTCTACTTGTCCACTGGTTTAGGGGTGATAAGGAGTTGACAATTTGTGTGTGATGGAATATTTCTTCATCAAAGCCTTAAAAGAACGGTTACAGAAATGTGTATCGTTATCACTGATGATCGCTCGGAGTACTCCAAACCGTGCAAAAATATTCTCTTTCAAAAACTTGACAACGACCTTGTTGTCATTAGTTTTGCAAGCTACCGCCTTAACCCATTTTGACATGTATTCAACGGCTACTGGAATGTAAACATTTCCAAAGGAATTTGGAAATGGTCTCATGAAATCGATACCCCACAGATCAAAAAGCTCAACAGATAAGATGGGTTGTAAGGGCATCATATTTCTTCTAGTGACATTCCCTAAAAATTGACAGCGGTTACAAGTTTTGCAAAACTCATATGAATCCTTGAAAAGAGTAGGCCAGTATAGCCCAGATTGGAGAATTTTTTTAGCTATTTTTCTTGGGCCAAAGTGGCCCCCACATGTTTGCTCATGACGAAAGGAAAGAACACTCCTAGTTTTTTCAGTGGGAACACACCTCCTAAAGATCTGATCAGGATAGTATTTGAACAGATATGGATCATCCCAGTAAAAGTATTTTACTTGGGAGAGAAAACGGGATCTATCCTGTTTGGACCAATGAGAAGGGATCTGGTTCATGACTATGTAGTTCACAATGTCAGCGAACCATGGAACAGATTGGATTTCTAGGAGTTGTTCATCTAGAAAATGTTCGTTGATCGGGACGGTTGATGTTGGTGCATTTGGGAGTCGAGAGAGGTGATCTGCTACGGGGTTCTCTATTCCCCTTCTGTTAAGAATTTGGATGTTAAACTCTTGAAGTAGGAGAATCCATCTAATGGGCCGTGCTTTAGCATCATTTTTGGTCAAAAGATACTTTAGTGCGGCATGATCTATTAAAACTTTGGTTAAGAAACCGATGAGGTAGGACCTGAATTTTTATAAGGCAAAGACTACAGCTAAAACTCTTTTTCTGTGACAGAGTAATTTTGCTGGGCATCATTCAGAGTCCTACTGGCGTAGTAGATCACATGTGGTTTTCCATCAAACCGTTGTCCTAAAACAGCACCAATCGTAGAATCAGATGCATCACACATCAGTTCGAAGGGTAAGGTCCAGTCCGGTGCATGAATGATAGGAGCTGTGGTTAGCTCCTTTTTCAGATATTCAAAAGCTTTGAGGCAGTCGGGAGAGAAGACAAATGATGTATCCTTAGCTAAGAGATTGGTTAAGGGTCTAGCAATTTTACTGAAATCCTTGATGAAACGTCGGTAAAAACCAGCATGACCAAGAAACGATCTGACATCTTTGACTGTTTTGGGAGGAGGGAGATTGAAAATGAGATCTACCTTAGCTTTGTCCACTTCGATTCCCCTATTGGAAACTACATGTCCTAAGACAATACCTTGTTTGACCATGAAATTATATTTCTCCCAATTAAGAGTTAGATTTTTCTCCCTACATCGTTCTAGGACCAGTTTAAGATGATGCAAACATTAGGAAAATGTGTCACCAAAAATAGAAAAGTCGTCCATAAAAATTTTGAGAAATCACTCTACCATGTCAGAAAAATACTGATCATGCAACATTGGAATGTGGCCGGTGCGTTACACAGGCCAAAAGGCATGCGTCGGTATGCAAATGTTCCATACGGGCAAGTGAATGTGGTTTTCTCCTGATCTTCTGGAGCGATAGGGATTTGATTGTAACCTGAATATCCATCCAGTAAATAATAGAACTTGTGTCCTGCTAAACGCTCTAACATTTGGTCAATGAAAGGAAGAGGGAAGTGATCTTTCCGAGTGGCTAAGTTGAGTTTTCTGTAGTCAATACAAGCTCGCCATCCAGTTTAGATTCGAATGAGAATCAGCTCATTAGCCTCATTTTGGATCACGGTGATCCCAGATTTCTTTAGAACAACTTGGACCGGACTCACCCATGAACTATCAGAAATGGGATAAATGATCCCATGAATGTCTTTCCTCACGGTTTCTTTCATCACTGGGTTTAACCTACATTGAGGATCTCTAGTAGGTTTGGCCTCATCTATCAAATGGATTCGGTGTTGAACAATGGTTGGACTAATCCCTTTGATATCAGCAATGGTCCATCCAATGGCTTCCCTATTCTCTCTTAAAACATCTAAGTGAGCTTCCTTTTGACTGGTAGTTAAGTCAGAAGAAATAATGACTGGTAAATACACGTTCTCCCCTAAGTAGGCATACTCTAGATTTTCAGGTAGAGGTTTGAGCTCTAACTTAGGGGGTTCCTCCACAAATGGGCGAAGCTGGACTCGGGGTTCTATCTCTAAAGGTTCTCGTTGCTAGCCAACAACAGAAACATGATTGACCAGCAAATCTAACTCTAGTTCATCATCAGAAAATTTCTCAATCATTAAGTCAGATGCACTTGAATCTGACTCACACTCTCCCTCTTGTTGCTCACTTGATATTCCTTGAATGAAATTCACTTCCATAGGTTGATCAGATGGATCACTAGGCTGCCTTCCTAGGTTGAAAATATTGAGGTCAACAGTCATATTCCCAAAAGATAGTTTCATTTGACCGGTTCTATAATTAATCAAAATATTTGAGGTGGCTAAGAACGGTCTTCCTAGAATGACGGGGATTTGACTTTTGAGATTAGAAACGGGTTGTGTTTCCAAGATAATAAAATCAACATGGAAAATGAACTCTCCAACTTTGATCAGAACATCCTCTACCTCTCCTTTGGGAATTTTTACAGATCTATCAGCTTAACTACAGAGTACATCTTGTCGGTTTAAGTTCTCCTACACCTAGCTGTTGATAGACTAAATAAGGAAGGAGATTGATGTTGGCTCCCAAGTCTAGAAGTGCCTTATCAATGTGAGTGTTACCTATGACACATAGAATTGTGAGACAACCAGGGTCCTTGTATTTTAACGGTATGGGTTTTGAAAAAATTTCACTGAGGTTGGCAGCTAAGAAGATTTTCTTGGGGACATTGGTGGTTCTTTTCTTAGTGCATAAGTCCTTCAAGAACTTTGCATAAGAAGGGATTTGTTCGATTGCATCTAGGAGAGGGATGTTGATCTTGACCTGTTTAAACGTTTCTAAGATTTTCTCAACCTACGGGGAGTTTTTCCTAGGTTTGAGTCTATCTGGAAAGGGAGCGACGGGCCTATACCTAACTAGATTAGACTCAATCTCATGTTCAGCATTTTGGTCATCGGAAGGAATTGCTTCATCAGAAGGAGTGTGTTGGATGGGAGAAGGGTTTGATCCGGTGGCATTCTAACTTGGTTGTTTATTTGTTTTCCTGATCGCAGTGTGTGAACTGCATTCACATGAGCTGGATGGTTTGAACTGGATCCATTGTCTTTAGGGTTTGTAACAGGTTGACTTGGGAATTTTCTTTTCTCTCTCTCACTCACGGCAGTGGCTATTTGTGCAAGTTGGGTTTCTAACCGGGCTATGACTTGAGTGTTCGAGTTGAGCACTTGGCCGGTGGTTTGCATGAAGGAATTTAGAGTGGTGGATGACTGAGTCAACATGTTGGTAGTTTGTGTAGAAACTTTGATCATAGCTTCTAAACCCTTTTCTAAGACACTTAAACGTTTGTCGTGATCAGAATTTGAAGGATTTGTGGGCTGGTGAGGTTGAGGATGTTGGGTTGGAAAAACGGGGTTAGCTTGTTGAAAATTGTTTGATTCGTTGAATGGAAGTGTATTTCCCCTAGGGAAGTGTTGGTTCGACGCGGGAATGAAGTTTTGATTTTCGGGAGAATTTTCTTGATTCCATGCAAAGTTGGGATGATTTCTCCAACCTGGATTATAGGTTGGAGAATATGGATCATTTCTAGGGTGCTGAAATGCAGCGTTCATCTGTTCTAATACATGGTTGTTTCCTAGGAGAGGGAATTCCTCTAAAACGTGGGTAGAAGACTGACTGTTATGACATCCCGGGGCAGAAACATGATTGATTTGAGCTGGAGCTCGTTCCTTAACTTCTAAGACTTCTAACCTCCGCAGAATTGTTGCCATCTTTGCTTAAGAAGTAATGTTTGACTCCAGGGAAAGACCACTAGACTTAGATTGGGGAATTGATGAAACCCTGTCATCACAGTTTTCCCACTGCATTGTTTTCTCGGATAGACTCTCTAGGAATTCCCAAGATTCATCGGCGTTTTCCTCATAAAATCTCCCTGACACATCGATTCTAAAGATGTGTTTGAAGAATAGTCCAATCCTTTATATATGACTTGGCACAATCACCATTTTTCTAGACCATAATGAGGACATTGGATTAAAAGATCTTTGAATCGGTCAAAATATTTCCAGAATGGCTCCTCTGGGATAATTTTAAAGTTTTGAATACTGTTCCTAAGCTTTACCGTTTTATGAATAGGGAATTTTTTTTTGAGAAAAACAGTGACAAACTCCTCCCAAGTTAAGATGAAATTTATCAGTAAGCTGTACAACCATTTTTTAGCTTTGTCCTTAAGAGCAAATGGAATAAATCTAAGCTTAATCGCATCTTCGGTTAATTCTCTTATTTTAATCATAATACACACTTCCTCAAATTCCGAGATAAAAATGTAGGCGTATAAAACTGCTTATAGGTCCCTTGACAAAGCTCGATACGATGATTCGACAAACCAACGAACCATCAAGCGATGAATCCAAGCATGATCGTTAAACCACAATATCGAGGTAAGTAAGACGCGACGAAGCAGATTAACGAGGCGACGAGGTTAACGAACTCGAACACCGAAGCAGATTTACTGCCAAATCAGGATCCGGACTGCCAAATCAGAGTCCAGATCAACAAATCAGAGTTCGGATAAACCGCGAAACCGGAAAACAAAAAAAATCAACATTTGGAGGACTCGGCCAAAACCGAGCCACCCCTAGGTGGCTCGGTGGCCGAGCCACCAAGGTGGCCGAGCCACCTGGGCCAAAGCCCAGTTCTGAGTGCCTATAAATAGGCTTGGTGGCTCATTGTTTTGGAGGTTGGAGTTTTTGGAGGCGAAGCTCTGCTGGATTGAGATCTGAACCTTAGAGTTTTGAAGCTTTGAAGACTTGCACTTTTCAGATCTGGTTCTTGGCGATCATCCACACCAAATAAGGTAGGAGTTCGAGAGGGATCGGATCTGAGATCTATACAGTTATCCTCCGGATCAAAACTTGGTTTTTGATCCCGAGAAGAGTATCGATTTCGCTTGGTCGATCTCGATTACTTCGGGCGATTATTTCCTTGGTGAACTAATCCCCCCGGCTATTATTTCTTTTGCGAAATAATACCCGTCATACCATGTAGATTCGTCCGGATCTAGATCGCGCGGTGGTCCACAGATTAACCCCGACGCAGGCGAAGAACCCACACAAGCAAGAGACCGCAAAACAGGATCTTGTGATTTGTTCCACAAAAAAGGAAAGTTGTAATCTTTTTTATTTTTCTTTGATTTTGTTGTAACCGGATCTTATAAAAAGATCGGATCTTTTGTAACCAAAAAACAGTTGCTTGAGAAAACAATGACTTCGATGAAGAAAATAATTTTTCCCGCGAACAATCTGGCGACCACAGTGGGAGCCACCGATCTCGCTGTCGAGATCGTTACGCCACAGCCGCGGATCTCAATCCCGGTCGAGGAGGAGGTCGAGTATGAATTCGACCAACAAAAGTTCAAGGAGTATCTGTCATCCTCGTCCGGATCCACCTCCCCCCCGCAAGTCTAAGAAATCTCATAAGTTCTCCTCCAGGAGAAAAGTCCGTTGGTATGAAGAAGTGGAGAATACCAACAAAGATCTCACCCCGATTGAAGCCGAAGTTGCATCGGGTGAAGTTCCACCGACTTCCAACCAGGTCAGATCTGTTCTGGCCAATTTCTCCGTCGCTGAAGGCGTAGCGACTCTTTCAAAGAGAGCTCGCCAGAGGCAACGTCAACGCCTGGCGTGGCAATTCGCAAAGGCGATAGAGTCCACTGATGGAATCCGCTACGACGCGGATCTGAAGAACAGGAGAGGCAAACAGCCTCAACAACCAATGAATGGCAGCTCCTCCAAGCCGCCAACGAATGAATGGATCCGTGTCAAACAGAATCGTTCGACACTTGAGGAGCGCATTCGCAAGCGCCGTGCACTATCAGCGTAGGCACGGGCTCAAGCCCAAGAAGCCCGCAGAAGACTGCAGAAAGAAATGACCAAGAAGCCGCCACCAACCCGCCAAGTATGGAGGCCGAAGTCTGAAGCGGCGATTCAGGCTAAAGAGCAACCATTGCAACCTTCAGCAAATGTTCAACCACCGGCGAACCAACCTAAATCGTCGATAATCCCCATAGCTGCTCCAGGAGATCCCGCAGGACCGTCCCGAAGAAAGAGGTCAGTTTTGGAGCGCCTCTGTCCACTTCCCGATGAGCGATGCAAAACTCCAATTCAAGAACGTTTGGGCCCGATAAAGAAGCCCCGAACGACTCAACATGCTGGGGGTCGCCGCCACCCTCAACATGACAAGGAGTTCATGGCAGCTACGCGCACCAGTTTGCGCATTGAAGTCCAGGAGCCCGCCGAGAACTCACGCACACAAAGGCATGTTTCGAGACGCGTGACTCTTGAAAGCCCAAAGAAGGTAGCTCACCCTCAGAAGGAAACATTGTCATCTGATGATGATAGCGTTATACCTGAGAAGTCGTGCCAACACACGATAGGTTACTCCGACCTTCGAACCGACGAGTTGTACTATCGTGTTGGGGGTACGAGTAAAATCAGGAAAAGGAGTCCTCGAGAACTAAAAACTCAATGCCCCTGTTCCAAACTCATTCGGGCAGTATTGTCTGAGTGCAACTGCACCAAGACAGTTCCCGAAAGAATTTCGATTTTCGAAAGGCTCAGTACCGAAATGCCAAAACCAAGGCCTAGGCGTTTCCAACGAAGAAGAACGGTGGTTGAAGATGAAGAATTTCCGAGGGTCACCACTAATATGACCAGCAAAGGGACATCAACACAGGATAATCCCGAGTCGATTCCGGAAGTACCCCGGCGTGTAACTCGTCTGCAGTCCGGAGCCATCATACGAGCAACTTATGGTAGGGTTCGGACAAGATTACCTTCAGAAGATGAAGAATCGGATGTCTGCTCTGCGGTCGCATCAGATAATACAGTATCCAGCGAGGGACAACCCCGCGAGTCACTTATGATAAGTGCGGAACAAGTGGTCAAGATGCTCGAAGAAGCCATGGCTAAACAATAGGAGAGCTTCAGGTTCGAAATGCAAATGACCATGCAGAATATGAGAGAAATGCATGACCAACAAATCCAAGCACTGACAAACCAACAAGGCGAACCAAGTCGTCGTAACCAGGTTAATCAGGAAGATGAGGACACAGGTGCGGAGGAAGCTCATAATGCCAATAATCCTCCCGTCAATGCAGAGGGTAGTATCGAGAATGCTAGTCATAACGCCACACTTCCACCTCAGAATCGTGCTAACGAAAATACAGGTGGAAGTTTGAAGATTAAAAACCTCGAAAGCAAAATCAATACGTTGATTTCCGCTCAAGAGATGAAGAAGACGGGCATTTCTTGTCCATACCCAAGAGAATGGGAATCAATCCCGTATCCGGCGAAGTTCAATCTAATTAACTTCACGCCGTTTGATGGGAAGGGTTCACCCACTCAACATTTGATTTACTTCAAATCACACCTAGCGGTTATCTCTGGTAATGAGCCTCTGATGGTACGGTCCTTCGTTGGTACTCTTCGTGGTGCCGCCTTCGATTAGCATCGCCGCCTCAAGCCAGGAAGTGTGAATAGCTGGGACGACATGGAGACTAAATTCCTCACCAACTTCTTCGACGACGGCACCGAGATATCCATCGGGTCGTTGCTTGATGAGAAACAGAAAGACGGGGAATTGGTTGATACCTTCGTCAAAAGGTTCCGGAACAAGGCGATGAACTGTCGGGACCCGATCACTGAGGAGTTTATTCTCCAGACTTGCCACAACAACCTCATATTGGATGTGTTGGAAGCAATGGGGACAACACCGTCCAACACTTGGAAAGACTTGAAGGTGCACGGTGAACAAGCCGAACGCTTCCTCCGAAGGAAGAAGGCCGAGAGGAGCCAATCGACGATTAATCCTCCGAACTCGAACTTCGCCTCCCGTGGTAAGGGCAAGGCACCTGCAGCTGTTGTTGGTGATAATCAAATGTCGCAACAACAACCCCGAAGGCATCAAAAGACCTCGGATCCGAAACTCCAAAAAGAGTATTCCGTCAAGGACGAAGATATTCCAGCCATCTTCGAATCCCTCCTTGAAAACAACAAGATCAAGCTACCACCTATCGTCAATCAGGAGGAAGCTGACAATACTGTGAATCCAAAGTACTGTGCGTATCACAGGAGGATCCTTCATCCCACTAAGGATTGCTTTACTCTCAAGAATAGCATCCAAACCTTGGTTGAAGCAGGCGTTATATCTCTCAATTAAGTCGAATGAAGACTCCGACAAGTATAAGAGTATAAACTGCTTCTCAATCCTCCGACCGGTATAAGAGGTTAAACTGCTCCCTGATACTCCAATAGGTATATGAGTCTAAACTGTTTCCTACCGTTGACGGGAAGTTCCTGGAGAATTTTATACGTAATATTCTTAAGGATAACCCGATCATACAACCAGATGCAATGATAAACCCAGTTTCGCGAAGAAGCTGGGGGTGGATGATTCATGTAACGGGAAGTTCCCGGAAAAATACTATATGTAATTTTCTTAGGGATAACCCGATCATTGCAAACAAAGTGATAAACACTAAACCCCCACTGTGATTTCCGAACACTCTTTTGCTGAGACGAGGTTCGATCACTTCGTTGGATCAATCTTCCCTCACAAGATTTCCATTGGTGTTTGACAACTCACAGTCTTCCACCATAAAAACCCTCACTGATCAAATTAATTGACAGTGGGTCCACTAAAATTCCTTTCGGTTAAATCCACTCAAACTTTTGATGTATCTGTGCACTCAACACTCCCATTGTTAGAGTCCGGATATAATACTTGGAATTTTAATATCAATCCTTAACGAATTGTCAAACCCCTTCGTGTTAAGTCCTTATAACTTAACACCAAGAATTCCTTCTGAGTGATTTGTACAAGTCAACACTCCATGATTTGTATTCTCACTCTTACTATCTACTTGGTCAAACCTTCCTACAGTTAGGACCACAACCAAAATCCCCTCTCGAAATTGAGCGATCAAACCTTCCTACAGTTAGGATCGTCTCAAACCTCCCATTCGGTCAAACCTTCCGACAGTTAGGGCCAAAACCAAAATCCCCTCTCGATTCCTCCAATGAACGAGAGGTCCACTTTCAAATCAAGTGATCAAACCTTCCTATAGTTAGGGTCACCTCAAACTCCCGCTTGGTCAAACCTTCCTACAGTTAGGGCCAAAACCACAATTCATTCTTGATAAACGAGGTATTCACCTTTAATTCGGTAATCAAACCTTCCAACAGTTAGGATTTTCCGAATCTGTCCGATTCTTGGAGTGGAGATCCCACTTCTAGTTTTACCTTTCTGGATTCTGGGGGTGGAGATCCCACCCCGAGTCTCCTTTGCATCTGAAGATAGAATATAAAATTCTTCCTCTTCAGCTTTGGGAGATAGAATATAAAATTCTTCCTCTCCCACATCGGGTTCGCCTTTACCCTAAAAGATGACCGGGAAATAGAATATAAAATTCTTCCTTTCCCACAATAACCTTTTCCAAGAATTTATCAATCTAGGATTCATCCTAGGAAGTTTATCCCGAATCCTAAGCGGGAATAAGTCTGCGCCTAACACGCACTGCCGGTTTAGTCTTTCTCCGTAGAAAAAGACACCAGAGTTCGATTCTGGGGTACACTATCCTGAAACCTAAGCAGGGATAAGTCTGCGCCTAACCCGCGCTGCCGGTTAGTTCTTAACCGTTAAAAAGAACACTCGCCCATATATTCAACATTGTGGCAGGTTGTTATTAATAATACCAAAATCCATGGCTTACACGCATGGGGAATTTCATCCTGAATCCTAAGAAAGGATATGCCGACGCCTAACACGCATCGCCAGGTTTGTCTTTTACTGTCCAAAAAGACACCAGAACCTGATTCTGGGGACCTTTATCCCGAAGCCTAAGTAGGGATAAGTCAGCGTCTAATACACGTTGCCGGGTAGCCTATTCCCGTAACAATGGCTAAGTCTACGTATTCGAAGTCGTAGCACAAAGTCTCAGAGAATTCACTCTCTTAGCACAACGTTACATGCGGAACGGATTTAGACAATCCGCATGCTAGCCCGACTCAAACGGTAATCGGTAAAGGCTAATCAAATCCGTTGAGGGCTGGAGGTTAGCCAAAAATCCTAAAGTCAACGCCTAACACGCGTCGCCGGGTAGCCTATTCCCGTAACGAATGGTAAAGCCTATGTATTCAACACGGTTGTGTAGATCAACACGACCTGGCCGTGTTTAATTGTTTTACTCTGCTCTTTCTGGGCTTTTCTTTTGTACTCAACACACCTGTGTTGTTGGATACTGGGGACCGTGTAGCCTCTTTCCATGCATTTCTTGACTCTTTCTTGGCTCCGAATCAGTGCTAAGCTCCAAAAGCCTACAAAACACATCTCTTAAGTCTTGAAGGGCAAGAAAAGAATTAAAGGAGTAGATTGTTTTATGATGGCATATGACTGTTAGGATTACCTAGAGGCCAAATAAAATCTAAGAGTTGTGAGAGATTTTTATAACCTATAAATAAGGGGGAGCGAGGTGCAGAGTGAGCATGAAGGATGTGAAAATTTTTATAAATTCTCTTCTAGACGATGGGAGTGTCATTCTTTTGTATGTCTTCGAAATATTATAAATTTTTAGTTTTGCAATAATAATAAAAATTCCTTCTCATAATGACAAGAAATTTTTGTCTACACAAGAGCCTAGGTCTTTGTATCATAAATCTTTAGTTTTTAATTTAATTAGAATTGCATATTTAGGAAACAGGTTAGGTTTCATTCCTTTAATTCATGCTTTACTTTGCTTGTTCAATTTTCACGTTTAGTTAGTTTTTCTTTATTTATTTAGAAGTAGATTTAATTCTATGCTTGGATAGTTAGTTTATTTATTTATTAGTTTGTTTCTTTTCTTATTTTTTTATTCATACTTTCTTTATATGCTCATAATTTAGGATTTAATAAAATGCGTGGCTAAGATTCTTAAGATAATTAGGATATGATAAAATTAGTATAAATTATTTATTAGAATTAGTCTCGCTAACTTTTATGCCTAAATTACTTATTTGTAGATTAACCAATTAAAATAATTATTAATAGAATGTTATAATTGATAGTTATATTATGCTTTGATAACCTATACTTAGTAGTATTCTAGGATTATTATTTTTAATTCTATGCTTTGACAATCTATGTTTTTTTAATTAGATTGATAGGTTATGCTTGTTAATTCTAAAAATAAATGAAAAAGGTAGTAATTTCTAGATCTGATAAATAGTTATCTAGTAGAATCTATCCTAATTTTCTAATTTAATTCTCTCCCCCCACCTACCCCCCCCCCCTCCCTCTAATTTTCAAATATGGTATAATCGTCTTGGTGAATATTCCTTGAAAGAAGGTTATAAAAATAATTCTATCTGCCCATGTATCTTTATAAAAAAAATCTAAATATTATTAGAACTGTTGAAGAGCTTCCAAAGACAATAGAATATTTAAATAAAGAATTTTAGAAAAAATATATAGGAAAAAATAAAGTTTTGTCTTGACTAGTTGATCGAGCATTAAACAAATAGAATGCTTATTCATCAATCAAATTATACAATAATGATTATGAATATATAAAACACATTTGTTGGGTACCTTAATGGTTGTTTATCACTTGATGCGAATAAATACCTTTTTCAACCTCGAAAGGATAATGAAGAGCTTCTCAGTCCTTGAATACTATATCATAGTGCAATAGGTTTTTCTTGTTGACAAATACATGACCAGGCCTGTAAATTTGTTAGCAATGTGTAGTTCTTATCCAACTCAAAAATATTGGAATGGCGTTAGACATATATTTTGATATCTTCGAGGAATAATCGATATGGGATTGTTTTATTCAAAAGAATGTAGAGCATAACTAATTGCTTATGCAGATATAGAGTACTTATCTGATCCACACAACGTCGATCCCAAACAGGCTATTTATTTACATGTGGTGACGTAGGTACATCATGCTGATCTACAAAACAAACATTAGCTGCCACTTCTTTAAATTATGTAGGATTAATAGCAATCATGAGGCATATCGAGAATGCATTTGGCTAAGGTCAATGACCCAACACATGGCAAGTTATGCTTATTTGTATTTATGTCAGGGGTTTAAGTGCGAAATATCATGGGGTTCCAATTAGGGGTGTGCACGGTTCGGTTCGGGTCGGTTTTTACCAAAATTTGAACAACCGAACCGAACCGAATCGTCTATAATTCAAAACCGAACCGAACTGTTGCAAGTCGGTTCGGTGCGGTTCGGTTCGGTTTGTTCGGTTCTAACTTCATCAAGTATATGGTGTATACAGCTTGGACCAATGTAATTTAGAGGTGCAAACATATGTCTGAAATCTATATCATTTTAGATGATAACAGACAGATCAAGTTTCAATCACTCACAAGTCTAAGCGCATACTAAATTGCAATTACTGGAGTTCCAATCAACATAAAGTCTAAACTAATCAAGTTTCAGACAAGTTAGTGCTTAATATTTCAGATCAAGTTGCATTTACTGGAGTTTCAATCAACACAGTTACACAAAGTCTGAACAGATTGAAGTAAGTCACTGAAGACTGAAGTACTGAACCAATCATCCGTACTACTACTACTAGGTCTCATTGAAATAGCATCTAAATAAACAGATCAAGTTTAAATCAACACAAAGCATCAAGTTTTCTTTTGAAATGTTACTGGACTACTAGAAACAACATAAGAATACATTGAATTTTAATAAGCAGTCGCCATCCTCATCTTGGCCCTGCAATATACAAAAAAAAAGCAAATTAATGAGAGCTTGTGTTGCTGTTCAAGGCAACATATCATTTCTAGACTAAAAACAAACATCAACTTACCCAAATAGAAACAATTATGAGTGATGAGTGGCTTCTGTAATATGCATAACCAGTTTAGCTCTCTAATATGCATAACTTTTTAGCGCAATTCAGTTTATACCTCTACTACAGGTGCGGGTGTCCTCAAAGTTGGAGATGGATCCTGAGGAGATGGTTCGGCGTCAGCCATGAAGACAATAATGAGTGATGAGTGGCTTCTGTAAGAAGTAAGAACAGTATGAAAATCATTGCAAATAACAAAGTCAAGGAATAGTTGCATGATGCATATGTTTAGCTAAGTCCTAATCCATCTAACACTGCAAGTTGGAGGAACTAGGAAGGCTGCAGTTAGGATGTCAATATCCAATGAGAGAAACCATGTTACGAAAAGAGAAAGCAAAAGATGAAAGGCTCAACATGTGGACGTTCCAACAATGTTCATTAACTGATCTAAATGAGTATCGAACTGACAGAACATAATCAGATGAACATAATCAGATGAACAGTTGTATTATTAGCAAGGATTATATAGATAATTTAAAGATTTCTCAACTAGTAATGAATTAATTGCTGGACATGACTGAACCGACCATTCCTCTATAGATTTTGATCAAACTCAAGAACCTGACACGAGATACAACACGAGATACAGACAAACAACAATAACTATTCATTCTAAAAACACCAAAATTACCAAACGTTAGACAGTTCACAATACCAAATCAGGAAAAAGAAAAGGACCAATAACCATGAGAAATCTCCAAAAATGTACAGACATGCAAAAGCTTAGATTATAAAGAAAAAAATAAGAATAAAACTTTCCAAACACAAGGCGTGGCTCATTCTTATACATATGTATATGCTTTCATTGAATCAAATACCAAGCTAAGAGTTTAAAAATACAAAACAAACTTATTCTAGATAGCAATCATTTGAGAGACTTGGTAGATTTTTCTATATGCATTAGAAGCAAAGCACCGTACATGCACTATAATTATAAGTTAATTGAACATCTCATGCATCAGCATGCAACATAATCCTAATGATCCTAAACTACTGAATCCTGCATGCCAAGTCAATAATTCTTCATGAAAACTCTTCAAATATGTATTACATTTACAGGAATCATATCTGAAATTCAACTTGAAGGAACAAAAACTTAAATTATGCATCAAAGGTATCGTAAGGATGAGCAAGGCAATGCTAATCACTGTAGAGGATAGCTTGACATAGAAAATTGAGGCAATGCTCACACATACGCTATCTATCTAACTACTGGAGCAAAAATAGAACAAGCAATCTGATCCTTACCTACGCTGAGCAATCCACTGGAATATTAAGTGTGTCCCTTCAACAAGTGTAAAATCTGCAAAAATGAGAATTGTACGAATTTATAAATTGTGGTCAAACATATAGAACTAAAAAGAGATTAATTCAAAAGCAAAAACAAGGCATCATCTTTCACGCACGCAGATAAAGAGCGGGTAATTAGAAAAATGGTGTCTGGTTAGACTGGTTTAGTACTCAAAATGAAGAAAATAGAAATCTACTTGTCTCACACAGTCACACAGAAGATTAAACATGAAGAAAATAGAAAACTACAGATAAAAGAAATTAAGACGGATGGAAGCAAAACCGGAGACGGAGAAATCCTAACCGTAGAAGTAGACGGAGGGCGGTGACGGTCCTGACGGAGACGAAGGGAAGTAGGGGTAGGGCTGGAGCGGCGGTGGCTGGAGCGGCGGCGGTGACGGAGACAGAGGGCGGTAGGGATAGACTCTAGAGCAGCGACGACGGTTGGATTGCAGCGGTGACGGAGACGGAGACGGAGGGCCTTGACGGAGGGCGGTAGGGCTGGACTTTGGAGCGACGGCGGCAGCTGGATCTGAGATTGGAATGGAGAAGATTTGGAGAGCTAGGTTAGATTTTGGGATTTTCATGAGGGAACACGGGTCGTGTTATTAAATGGGTATGGGTAATGGGCGGTCGGTTCGGGCAGTTCGGGTTGAAAATTTTTCAATCCGACCCGAACCGACTGAGTGTTAAAACCGAACCGAACCGTTGATTTTTGATCGGTTCGATCGGTCTTTTTGGTTTGGACCGAACCGTGCTCACCTCTAGTTCCAATTAAAAATTTAAAGTTGAGAAGGGTAATGTATGACAACCCCAGTGTTAAATTAAAATAGTTAAAAGGAGATTTTCTATAGAGCCCCCTGTATAAAAAATTTTGTCCTCTTTTGTTTGGTACTCGCTGCTTCCTCTCTTTGCCCAACTCTCCCCTAGAAAATGGCAAGACAGCCTCTAACCCTCACCAGGAACGAAATTCTTGGCGGCCGCCGCAGCCCATCTCCGACGGAGGAGGCGAAGGCGGTGTCCTTCCCAGTCTCCGACATCGCGGAGTTCTCGGACTACGATCTGAGGGAGAAGATCAAGCGGATATTGGCCAGTATCGCCAGCGGCATGCTCGACAAGCTCCCCGACAAAGGCGCCAAGTACCGTTCCACACTAGACCAATACTGCGAAGAGCTCGACAGGAGAAGCAACGTCGGCATCCAAAAGGTGAAACGTGGAAGAAGATTCTAGGGCTTGGAATTTATGCAATTTCCCCCTCACAAGATTTTTTTTTGCAGGGTGTAACTGAGTGTCCAAGGGCAACACATTGCGAATCCTCCGGTAAAGTCAAGCTCTATTCTTGTATTAGAAAGTAATTATCGGTAGCTAAACAAGTTTCAACGCGAACTAAATTTTTGTTGCTATCATTACTAGTTATTATGTATGAGTAAATTGCAGATGACCTCTCTTATCACCTCCTCACAACTATTTTAGTAACATTCAGCGCCCCATGAGTCACAAGGGAAAGCGGGTTATCAGCAATTTTATACTTCTTAAAATGTGAATCCAGGGAGTGTGAAGTGCTACTAAATAGCTGGGGTATGATAAATGCTACTCAAAGAAGGTTTAGATGAAAGGGGTTATCTGCAATTTACCTTATTATTTGAATAATATTGATGAAAACCAAATTTTTTTCTTGATTTTTGGAAGGAAGCTGAAGTTGTTATAGCTTCTTATGATGCACGTTTGTAGCATTATAAGTTGATTGATAAAAGTGATATACATAAAAGATAACAGTATAGATGGAAATTACTCTTGATTGCCAATTTTGTTCCTACTTAAAATGCTATCAGACACACTTTATGCTATGTGGTTGTATGATATGAATTGTTGCACTGCTAAGCAGCAAGTGGCTAGAAGGAAAAAAATACAAAAAAAGTAAAACTGTAAAAAACGAGGGGGGAAAAATGTAAGAAAACCTAAATTTTGTAATCTCTTTTCTTTTTTACTTTGCAATTTTAAAGATGCTACATGTTATTCTAATTCAAATTACTAAGGCCTCATGGGCTTGCAAACTCATCAGGGGAAGTTGGCTCAAACAGTACGCCGAAAGGATCTAATTCGCAAGAGATGTCAGAAAGCAAGGTAAGACTATACTTTATGCGTATATATTACACATATATATGTCTCTTGTGATTGTTTGGCAAGGCAGATTTATTTTTGTCATCAGACAGGTGCTGCATTCAGCGAGGAGTTGAGTATCATGAGCAAACATTTACGAGAGAATGGATTGTCATTGCAAGAAGAAAGACAACCACTTCAAAAAAGACCGAAGGTGACCAGGAAAGATAAATGTGGGTTTTCCACTTTTAAGTTTGCAGATACCGTCAACATATCTTCATTACAAGCAAGAAAAAACTTGTCAAGGCGTTTATCCAAAAGGTATTTGTTTTCTGTAGCTCTGCACCATTTTTAACATAAAAAATCATGCGTTGTTTAAGAAATGGCTACTCAGTATGCGACTAAGTTCTCAAGTTTCTGCTATTCCATTAAACTATCTTGTCTGTTTATTTATTTATTTACGAATCTATATAGATCAAAGAACACATAGGTCAGTTATGTGCACTCACTGTTGTAATTGGTCTCTGGAAAAGAAAATTCCTGACAGTCAGGAAAGAATATTATGATTAGCTGATCTGGAAGCAAAAAACTTATCCAGGATATTGATATGGAAACCTTCTTGTGAATAAATAAAACTATTAAGAAAAATAGAAAGGCTAGTAGTAATACTGCCAGTATAGGAGATAAATTTGCTTCTATGTAAGTTTCATATTTCATATTTAAATATTACAACAACGCACAAATTCTTCAATAAAATGGACAATATGTATTGTTAATATTAAAGGACATGTTATATATACAAATGGTATTGTATTGTTGAACCGGACATTATATGTCCTAAGACCACTGAGCACTAGTACAATTTCATTGGGCCTTATTATTATAAATAAATCCAGGAAAACCCGTCAAACTTGGGAACTTTGCTGATGCCCAGCATACATTTTTTTTTGAGGAATCAAAATTTACTCCCATCAATTTCCATCAATAACACAGAAACTGTGTACCAATCAACTAACAACCATGACCACGACATGCTTATGCTAAAGCATTTCTTATCTATATCAGATTTCAAATGTGCTAACATGAACTCCCATCCTAGTTTAATTTCTTTTTCAGAGCAAACTTTTGAATCTTGCATATCAAGCTTCAACCTTCTAATAAAGCTTATGCTCTCAGTGTTTTTAACTACATTTAATTTGGACATCTGTTAGCTACTTAACGTACAAGCAACGACTGGTTTGACTATGTTGGACAAGGTTCACATTAGATAAAGTTGTAAGACATCCAGAAAACTATACATTCAAGTTACATATGCCTTTGATATTCTTTCATATATGAATTCCATAAAATTTTGACGGCTTAGTTCTTCATAACAACTTGATTGTAAATATACATTTGTACTGGTAAACTTTTAGACGGGCTAACCAGAACCATGATTCAATTGAAGATATACTGATTTATTAATTGTAAATAAGAATCTGTATAGAGTTTGGAATGCTTATATTGAAATACTTATTGAACGACAAACAGTATCTCATTTGAGAATATGCTTACTCATAACCAAGCCTTCCCTGGTGTAGTTTGGAGAGTTTCTTCCACTACGGTTGTTAATATTTATATTTTTCTTGATGTTATAATTGTACATCTCCAATGGGACTCACATCTGAATGTCTGCTGATTCATGAAGACATTCACGTTGAATGTGTTGAATTTGACTAACTGAACCTTTACATATTGTTCATGTGAAGATGCTTGTGAATAATTCTTAAATATATAACTAAACTCTAAACCACCTTGTGATATGGGAGTGTGTCTGCAAATATGCAATTAATTTTCCTTATAGTTTTCTTTATGTAACATAGAAAAGGTGCTTTTCTGACACCTTGACTTTCTATTTTCCTTTTTGTTTATTTTTCTAAAGGAGAAGAGCTGCAAAACGTGGTTGGAAGGATCGGGAGTTCGAGGAGGTACGCATATCTTGTTAAGAGTCATTATTTTGCATTGGCCTAAAACTTCCTTGTAGCATACTCTCTTGACATGGTTGATTACTAGGCACATTCTTAGTAAGCTTCTTTATAAGTCCTAAGGTTAATTTTCACCATTACTTTCATCATGCAGTTCTGTGGTCATGGTGTTTTCTAGTTAATAATGTCTAGGGATTATGAGTGCTGCTACTGCCAGTGTTATCGAGGCACGCGCCTCGGGCGCGCCCCGGGCGCGCCCCGGGCGCGGGACGCTGCGGGTTGGGGCAATTGCGCCCCGCACCAGAGGCGGGACGCTGCACGCACATGAGGCGTGCGCCTCATGTGCGCTTGACACTTGCATCATGTAATAGACTCTTTCTTCTATTTTTTTAAAATAATTTACATATTACATATTTACATCATGTAATTGACTCTTTTTTGCTAGTTGTTAATCCATTCTTCATCTTTTCATGTTTAACTTATAAAAAGGAAATATTAATTAATAATTTAGTATACTTGTTTGCTAACAATAACTTCCTTTTCTAATTAGCATGCTAACTAGAAATTATGAATATATAAATATGTAATTGTTATCTTCATTCTCCATCTTTTCATGCTAACTACCATATAGCAATTAAGAATGCTAACTAGAAAAATATGAACAGATATTTGTTAATCATTTAATTGTTACTTAAATATACATATATCAATTTTAAATGAAAATACATATTTCTTATTTGTTACTTGCTTGTTTTGTTTCATAGACTTTTGCTTATGTTGGATGTTATCTTGCATTGTGATTTGTGAAAACTTATGAACTTCTCTATGTTATGCATGCTAATTAAGACTCTTTCGTGATTTGGTATGTGAAATTATATTTCTTAGTTTTTTTATGTTACAATTTATAGACATGTTGCTTATATGTTTTTTTTCTTTTGTTGGAAAATGTTAGTTTGAGTTATGTGCCTCAATTCAGTGAGGAGCGCGCATCGTTGTGCGTCTTGCGCATGGTGCGTATAAGGGGCCTTTGCGCCCCGCATTACGCCTCGCGCCTCGATAACATTGGCTACTGCTGCTACTATACTTCAAGGGTGTATATGCGATTTAGCTAGATAAATTTTTTAAAGTATAGGTAATTAGAATGGAATAAATGAAGTTGAGAGAAGAGAAAAAAGGTGGTTCATCTAGCACAAGGCATGAGAACCTCTATCCATCTTTGCAGAATGTTGAAAGGGTACAACTGGTGCTTGAATATTCTGCTGAAAACTAGTTACACCCATTTACACGTAATTATCCTCTAGTTCTATATAACTCTAGTAACTCTTGTACATGTTTTTTTTGGCGATTCCAATCTGTTTAGAGGGATGTTCATTCTTTAGTTACATGTACATCAACAATGTAATATAATAATCTTGCAGAATCTTGAGATACATGCAACATGAAATGTTTAGTGTTTAAAAACCAGCCTTTATGTAATAATATAATTACTCTGGATGATGATTAGCCGTCTTAACCCTAATCTATAGTTCTTATCACCCTGCACATGGAAATGGACAAGCTGGAGAGACCTAGGGAGGCCTTGATGTGTTGTTCCCTGAATAATGCTATCTTTCCTGTTTCACATGGGGGAAATAGATATGTCGTTGGCACCTCATGGATGGAGGATGAACAGACAGCTATGTTGTCTTGAAGATACTAGAGCACATCAAGCTTCATTTTCCGGTCAGTTTCTAGTAGAACGTGTAACAGAAAGTAGCAAGGGAAATGAGGAACATATGATTCTATCAAGGGAAAAGGCTATCTCCATGTAAGCTGCTTGCGTTGCTCTACACTTATGGATGACCTAGAGCATAGGTTGAGATTTCTGCATAACACAATGGGAAAAACAGATTCAAGTACCTGTGCTTATTGCCTTATTCTATAAATGAATCAATGTAAGATGTGAAGATAGATAGAAGGAATTTAATTAGAACTGTTGGTAGGGGTACTTCCATCGCTTGTTCTAGATCGTTGATGAATATTTTCTTACATCATATACAAGTGTAAATTGCTACCATTTTAAGTGCCTACCTCCGTGGACATTTTCTGCAAAGATGTATTTTACTTTGGAATGGGATCAATATAATCCATCAACCTTATAATTGACCGTAAGACATGTTTGTGCGATGGAACTTTATGGTTGCAAGCAAGATGATAGTACACTTCGAGTTGGAGTGGTCTTTTTTCCATATTTCAGCATATTTGTGTTGGTTCCACATCAACTTAAACTTGGGTGCTAGAAGTTAATTAGTAATTTGGAAATTCTACTATGTTTGGGCTGACCTTGATGATTTGTCCAGAGGAATTATGTTAAACATTTGGAGAGATAAGCATATTAATGGCTTCTAGTTATGCTTTTATATTTTGAATTCCTTGGGAACAAGAAATTCCAGCATACATATATGCTGGCACATCTATTCAAGTTTGAGGCAGAAATTATATAAGTATTTCAAAGGAAATTTAACACTATTTTAGCCCTAAGGTACACATGGATTTATGTGATATAATTTCTAATGAATTCCAGCACTGGATCAACCTAAAATTTTCTCAACATAAATCTGACAGCACATCCTACAGTTAATAAGTGCTAAATCTTCTTTGAAGAGCTATGTTTATTTCGATATTGTACATAAATTCACACACACAAACATGTATGCTAATTTAAATCTATATAGATGTGAGTGTAACTAGAATAGGAAGATTATGCTCAATATCAGGAAGAAGGTTTATCACTTTTTAGTTGTTAGATTGCTTCAGGACTGTAAAACCGTTAACTGCTTTGTTGACTTCTCTAAGCACATTATGACTCTGTTTGGTTGGCTGAGGAATTAGATGCTAATATTTCCGAATGTCTCATTTACCAGTAGTCAGGGTGTAACAATATTTAATTACTTGAAGTTCGCTCCAAAACCATTTAAATACCACCTGTAAACCAACCTACTTTGGAAGTTGCTGATTCTTTCACAAACTTGGAATTACTCCCTCTCTCCTCCAAACCGGTTGCAATGGTGCCCAATCTTATTAAATCTCTCTATCCAAGTAACCATCTAATACCAAATTCTAATTCTTGCTAATTTCTTTCTCTTAAAACTCACAACACCTAAAACTGAACTCTCCAATCCAAACATAACCTACATGTACCATAATTGTATGTGCAGAAATCTAAAGTATTGCTAATTGTTAAAAAAATGTCAAATCATTTTAAATTATAAACTATCTAGAAAATGCTATACACACAACCCACCTGCATGTAACAAAAGAAATGTGGTTGAGCACTGAGCCCTTTCTCAGGTCAATTTTAAATTGAAAGCAACCTCTGGTCTGGTATCATGCAACTTTAAATTGGTGTACGTACTTCTTTATCAATCATAAATCATTCAATCATCAGGATCATAATTTCATTTTATTTATCTAACATGTTTCAGGTTCAGCATGTAGTACTTTTGGATGATGAAGATGTGCAACCTATGAACTCAACACAGGGTGGTGATGCGTTTGATGATAGGTCAATTTAAGTCTTTATCCTGCAACTACCTCTTCAATGTCTTTATGACTCGTGATGGTTATCTAATTATCGTATTAAAGTTTTCTTGTATACTGAAACGAATACTTCATATTTTTATAGGGAGGAGTACAAGATATATTATCCTTCAAGGTGCACCTTCAGGAAATTGATCCATACAAATTTCTACAAACTGGTAGCCTGCCGAGCTCCACATTTATTAATATAAAGTGTTCTTTGTTGACAGGGGTGATCCAGAATGTGTTGAGCTATATTGTTCAGATGTTAACTGCCTAGAACCTGAATCATATTTGTCATCACCCATAATGAATTTCTACATTCAGTAAGTACTCCTTTTGATTACTTTTTGTCAATTTACTTTCAGAATCAAGTTTATATTCTATTACTATCAAGAGAAGTTGATTCCTTCTTTAACCTGATCAAATTACCATTGTGCACGCAAAATCATAATTTGTAGATGGCAGAATGCCTCACAACTAGCTATTTAACTTGATATTCTGCTGCTGGCGCCTTTGTGCATTAATTCCTATGTGATAATGAGTGACAAAAGATACAATGTTGTTTTTCTGTGTAGGAGGCAGTTAAAGGTTTGCATCTTATGGACCCTACTAGTAAATTTCAGAACCCTTGTGGTTTGGATGTGAGATGTGAATGTCTTTTTAACATGTGGTAAAAGAAGCAAAATAAATATTACAGAGTCACCATATCCAACAACTCATGCCAGTGTCCAAACCACATCTATATCCTTGTCCCGAGAAATACAGGCAAGGTTTGCATTATTGCACGTATGCTGAAAGGTGTGTGCGATATTAGGTTTAGACTCCTTTACATATCCTAGGTATGACAAACTTTTCGTTTGTGAACACATCATAATACAGCCAAGGTGTGCATTATTGCACATATGCTGAAAGGTACATGCTGTATTAGGTTTAGCCTCCTTTACATTCCTAGCTACCGCAAACCTTTTGTTTGTGAATACATCACAATTCTGTTTATTTTTTTACTCTCTTCACAACTGGGATGAATTTGTCTTATAGATTCTGTAGTAGTACTATAGTAATCATTTGTGCTGTTTTGCAGGCATCTTCAAAGATCACCGACTCTGATGGCTAAGAGAAAAGGGGACTGTTATATATTTAATACATACTTCTATAGTAAACTTGAAGAAGCGATAACGTGCAAGGTATAATCTTTCATGTACTGAAATGTTGGGGAAACAATTATTTAGATGAAAATGATGCCAGAGTTGAATCATTTTCACCATTTATTTATCACAAACTGGTAGAAGAAATGATCTAACTTATGGAGCTAGTGATTCTGATGTTCATCACAAAAATTTTATGTAAAGATATTTCTTAAGGATTGGTCAACTAAAAATTGGTATTTATTAGAAACTTAGATGACAGCTTTGTGATTCTTCGCTAGTAATTTCTGTGACAAGAATCTTCCATTGAGATTGTCATGTATCAGTCCATGAAGATTTTGTTTACTCCATTCGTCATCTGTTGCATGTCTAGGGTGCCTATTAGATCCAACATCCCTGTCTTTTATATTTGAAGTTGCAAGGGCTTTGATGGATGGTGAAGGTCAGAAGTTAAGATAGGGTAGTCCCGTAGTCATGTTCTTTTATATGTGTTGTAATGCTTGATTTTGTATTATCATTTCTTTTGTCGCAAAAAATCTATATTTATAGGGTCATATTTATCCCGAAGAGTATCCATGACAATAGTAACTGGTAATATAATGCATATTTCTGACGCTTAGCATGGTTAACTAGTATGAATATATTTGCATCAATAGCAGGTAAATATCCCAAAGTTTCATCACTTTCTAAAATAGGTAAACCCAAAGGTTTTCTTTTTGCCCCCCATCCCCCCCCCCCCCCCCCCCCCCCCCACACACACACAGCCCAAACAAAAAAACTGATGATTATCTGAGACATTTAAGGCAGTTAGTGGTCTTTGAGTAAAATGTGTGTTTTACCCATAACTACTTCAAATTGAACTACTCCAAAAATGTTCAGCTCTCCAGTTTTGCCTTTCTGTCTCTCCATTTTTGAAATAGTGTTTGGTTAGGCGGAAAAACTCAGATGGAAGAGTATGGGATGTGGGTCAAAAATTGAAAGCAGGGATATAAAAGTCATTTTGACTGTAGTTTGGAGAGACTTTGTTTTCCCATAAGGTTAAATTTGTCCAAACGTAACCCTTGTAAAGGTCATGTGGTGAAAATTTCCAAAATTCTTTAACTATCAGTTAACATGAAAGTTATCCATCTGTAAAGCTATAAACTTTATGATATTTTACTGAAGTTTCAGGCTGTTTTTTGTTGGCAATTTCCCCAACTTGTTTTTTGGGAAATTCTTAATCGAAATGGGTCACATGATTTAGGGTGGAAACCCCATCCTTTATATTTGATTGAATATTTATTAGAGGTCTTGGAAATGTTTGTGGGAGTCCGTCTCCTTGTTCCTAAGCATGAAATGGGGGATAAACTCCAAGTTTTAAACTGAGAACTATGTGTGATTTTCATCTACCTAGATGCTAAACAGGATAATGTCATATGATCTTGCAAAAATGTGGTGAATCTGGTAAAATGGTTGAGGCGGCTGCCCGGGGTGGGGGGGGGGGGGGGGAGGATTTTACTCCATTGAACATGAAATTCCCTAATTAGCAAGAGTCTGATGGCAGTGTTCCATTGTTGACTGGAACTACTCAGGAGGTGTTTCTTCTGCTTTGCACATGGTTCACCTCTGTAGCTTTTATGTTTTACATAGCACAAAATTAAAATGATATTCTACTGATAGTCATCTAGACTAGTCGGATACTGCTCTTTTGTAAGACTGGCGATAATCTGGAGTAAGATTTGTCTTTTTCTGTTACTTAGAGAAACTTTTTTATGTTTTCATGCCAAGGCTTGTTAGCCATTGCAGACAAGCTTTTAAATATCGGTTATTGGGGATTTATCGGATGGTCAAAATTCATATCGGATAACAAATATCAGGGATAAGTACTATTTATCGGAGTGAACATTACCGTATGGTGATATACATAATATAATATTTTAAAATATAATCTAACCATATTTAATAAAATATAAACATGTTTAAGATTACTAACCAATGGTAGAAACTCGGGTATGGTCGGGTTTAAAGTACATTGAATAGGTGCGTGTTGCCTAAAATCAAAACTTAAACCAAAGGCCGATAATTCTAATTTTAGGGCTGACAATATCGGCTGATAACTCACTTTAACTCTGCATTATAAACATCCAAAAACACCAATTTACAATTGAACTTATCATAGCGGAAGGCCCCCAAAACCGATAAGTCGCTGATAATATTGGTTTATCGGCGGATATTTAAAACATTGATTGTAGAAATGTAAGGCACTCGGAAATGTACAAATGGGCTCTTGTTAAGAAGCTTCAAAAAATCAGGGACTGGTACATGTGTTGTTCAGTTTACTTCTAGGAGTAGAAGCATTGGAGTTTGTATATATCAAAATTATTACTGCTGCTTCTCTTTTAAGCCAAACCTTCTTGATGTTTTGGATATTTGGATTAAATTAGGCTTGATTGAGATTCCTGCTAACCTTTTAACAGGCACCTATCATTTCTTCATTTCTGAGTATAAGAGTTAGATGGCTTCATCAGTTGATAATGTCCTCTCTAGGACTACCCTTCTAGCCGAGTCAATGAGCACAGGAAGTTTGTCTTCCACACTATAATACCTTTTTGGTTTATTGTTCAATGGGTGGAAGAGTTGATGCTGCGATTTCTGCTGATTAATTAACATATATCAGGTATAGTTGAGACAAGGGACCACATCTGCAACTCCGAAAAATGTTACCCTATTTTCATGCAGTCAAGGGAAGACAATAGGTATCAGATAATCATTTAAGCAAATAATCATCTAAGCAAGATGGACTGTATATACATAAGTTGGGACTTTACGGATATATATACTAGATTCCATGCCAAACAATAGCAACAAGGGGATATTCAGGTGTTGATTACCTTTCCCCCCTTCGATTCATCTATATGTTTTCCATGTGTTTAGGTCTTAATAGGTTTTATGATAGTCTCAAATGTAAAACCTTTAGTCTGGTCATGGTGCTTCCAACTTCCTTTATTTCTCTACAAATTTTTTCGGTTCACCTTTTATTTGCATGATCAATCCATATCGGTTTTAGATAATGTTTGACTTGCGTTTTTATTACTATTACTGTGCTTGTTGCAAGCCATTCTTCTTCTTATTCTTCTTTTTCTTTTTTGTTTTTTTAGTTTTTTCCCTCTAAGATACATCCTTGACTTGCATGTTTCATGATTTCTAGGATGATAGAAGTGGATCTTTTTTGAAGTTGAGGCGGTGGTGGAAAGGTGTAGATATATTTCAAAAAGCATATATCTTTTTGCCAATTCATGGAGAGTAAGTTGATTTTCCTCACTTTCGATGGAAGAGAATAGCGCATTTTCAATTGTGTCCCTATGTCTTATTTATTGGTCTATTGCTTTTTCATGTTTTCAATGTAAAGTTTCTATTGTATGCTTTCAATAAGCAGGTCACTTTTTAGATTACAAGTCATTGTTGTAAGCCATTTGTACTCATATTCATAAAAAAATGGAGTATATAGCCATTAGAAAAGAAGTGACCAACAACCTAGAGAATTATTTTTAGTATAATTCAATTTAGAAGCATCAGTATAATAAAAAAACTCATAAATAACAAGAAAATTAGATATACAATCCAAAAAAGCCAGACCCACACATAGGCATAGCACTTGCATACAATTCCTAAAGTACATTTTACCAAGTCGAACAGATCAAATTTGCACGCAAGAAAGTGACCCAAATTAGAATATGTTCATTTGATCTATAACTAACTACGAACATTTGCTATTCTTTTTGCTTCCCTAGTTTCTTTGCTATGGCCACTATTGCTTGCCCTTATCACTGTCAGACAACGTCGCTGTTGCTGCCAGCCATTGCCCTCGGTCACCCACCATCGACTGCCATTGTCATTGTTGTAGGAGGCACTAATAGTATTGCTCTAGCCGAGAAGAGAATAACTAGAATATGTAGTTTCTAGGGCAAATTACACTAAACCCTCAAAAACTTTCAGCTGTTTACAGTAAATCCCCAGTAAATTTCAAAATTGCAGTAAACTCCAATAACATTTGCTATTGAAAAATATCCCTAATAAGTTTCATTGTTTACAAGTAACCCCCATAAATTAGGAAAAAACTATAAAAAAGCATTTTAAAGGACAATTTTAGCATAAAAATACAAATAAGACTAGAACCAAGTTGGTGCGAACAAGAGAAGGATGAATGACAAAGGACGCAAGGTTTTAAATATCGGATATCGAAAAAATATCGGATGGCCAAAATTCATATCGAGTTGTAGATATTGGAAAAATATTAGGGATATGTGGTAAATATCAAAATGTTATAATGGATGTTTGCATATATAATATAATGCACCAAAATGTAAACTCAACATAATTAATGAAATCTAAGCATACAAAATGTTGTAAATAATATGTTTAGGATAACTAATCAATCTTGTAAAACAAACAAAAGTATAAATTAACACTGCAACATTTCGTCTGATTTTTTAGGCTAAAATGTTATTTGATATAATGGGAAAATCATGGTATTTCATCTAAGAATTGCCAAACTTGGTATATTATTTTGCGACAGGCCATATAAAAGGATATATCGGCCAACATATTGACTGATATATTGGTCATATAAGGGACATATTTTCCAAAATAGTCAAAAAGCGGTAAATGATATTTAGAGACCATATTGGTTGCAGTAAGCCTTGTAAAAGGATATATCAGATGATATATTAGGCTATATTGGGGATATTTTAGACAATGAAAGGATGAGAGATTTTTGTTTTTAGTGTTGAAAATAAAAAAAGGTGATAAAAGTGGTTTTAATAATTTGAAGAGCATTTTGGTCTTTTTTAAGTGATGTGAGTTGCACGTGCCATGTCAGACATATTAGTGTCAAATTTGGGGACTTTTTGCAAAAGTTATTGGGATTTAGTGCGCTTTTGAAAGTTATTGTGAGTTTATTGCAAAATATTTTGAAAATTCTTGGAGGTTTTGTGTAATTTACCCTATATATTGGATAGGAACATAACCTAAATTAGATTGTTATTTTTAATGGAAATGCTAATAACACCTATTTGAGGTAACTTAATATGGAAGAATTATATTATAATGTCAATATTTGGTAACCTATTTCAATATAATCATCTTATAAGGACCAATATTTTCATCTAACTCCCCTAACAATGTTAGAGATGACCTAGTAAACAGACCAAAATTTTCCTATCAAATTAACACTCTAATTGCTAAATTAAATTAAACAATAATCACATCAATTAATCCCGAATTTTAACTTAACGGTTTATTTTAAACTACCTTTATAATTAAAATTATTAAAAGTTTCATAAAATGGTTTTTTTTCCCATTAGAGGCATTTTGTTCGTTTGGATGCATAAGAATTTTATGTGCACGGTAAACTTAAGCAGTATTCTTAGTTAGGCGGATGTTTGACAACTTAAAGAGGGTTTTTTTGAGAATCACAAAACTTAAGGAAGGGTTTGTGACATTTAAAACATTAACATAGTTATTTGAAAAACACTCGGACTTAGGGGGGTGGGGGGTGGGGGGTTCTAAAATTTACCCTAACTTAAGCTAGGTTTTGTAAACTTTACTTATCGAAAGTCCAAGAAAAAATATTCCCAAAGTTTGAGTATTTCTATTTTCCCAAAATTCATGGGTTTATTTGAAAATATCCTTGATAGTAAGTGTAAATTTAATCAAAGAGAGTAGATTTGAGTTAAAAGTTATTATATCTCATTAGCACACATCTTGCTTTGTCGATAAAATGTGTGGCTGTAGCATGTGGTGTCCACACTCTTCCCTGGTTGTCTACGTAAGGCACATCTTCTTGTCTTGCTATTTCCTAGATTAGTGTGTGTGAATTAAACACATATCATATAGGTATTTGTGAGGTTCCTTGCGGCAACTCGTCTGTGTTGCTAGTCGGAAAGAAATCGGAGGCGAATGATGAAACCATCAAGCAAATCAAACTAGGATAGGTTGAGGGGGAAAGTTTTAGTTTTTTTATTTACTATTTTCTGTTTTGCGCATGTTTTCTATGTAAGTGTTGAAATATTAATAAAATAAGGGGAAGATTTTTCCATATTCTCATGGACTTATAAAGAAGAGTGGTGAGGGTGTGTTTGGTTAGGAGAAGTTGGAACTAGAAATGTTTTTACAACACCGTGTTGTTCTAACTCCTGGTGTTGGAACAATCTTGAATTTGACCTATCTTAATCGGGTAATTCTCATTAAATATAAACGATCTATGATTAGAAAACTCTACTAATCAAATACTTAATATTTGGTAATCCTAATCAGATTACTATTTTATCTTCGCCTAAGAATCCTTATCAAATTAAAAATATCTATAATTAGAAAATTCTAATAATTAAATATTAAATATTTACTATTCTTGATATAACTATAATTTAAATAATTAAATAATTAAAAATATCTATACTTAAAAAATAATTAAATAATTAAATATATCTATATTAAATAATTAAAAATATCTATACTTAAAAAATAATTAAATAATTAAATATATCTATATTAAATAATTAAAAATATCTATAATTATAAAAAAAATCTAGTAACCATATTTTTAATTCCCTTTTCCTTTTATTTATTTTGTCATTTGTTTCTTTTCTTTTCTTTTGTATTTTTCCTTTTTTCCATTTTTTCTTCATTTTATAGTATATTAGTTTTGGCCAATCAGAACTATCATGAATATGTTATCCACAAATCACAAAATTAAATTTACTGCATTTATGCATTGTTTGAGTTATGGGTGTTCTTACTCTTTCTTCATGTTTTATTAGAATTAGAAATGAAATCCTCTATAATAAGTCAGAAAGAATAAGTGCATAAGATATTTGTATCTCAAAATACAAAAAGGATTAAATATAGTAAAAGAAACATTGGAATTAAATGAAACATAAAATTTAAACTCTTGAACACAGTGCGATTTGTGGTTTGCCTTTGGACTATAAAACTTTGTTGCATGTCTATCTTATATTTAGGGTAAATTTTACAAAACCCCCTCCAGTTTAGAGTGTTTTCCATGAAACCCACCCAACTTTACTTTTTCATAAACAATCAAAATCTTTCCTACATAACCTCCAAAGGGACCAAATGCCTCTCAGGCAAAAAAAATTTCTATAATAGTTATTTTTGCAAAGTAGACCCTTATATTATATAATAATTTTCAAATAAACATTTTCTCTAAAATATTGCAAATCAACCCTTCCTTGGCTCTCTCCCTTGGCCCTGATTTTATTCCAGCCCATCTTCATTGGTCACCCATTTCTAGCAGTCATTGTCACCTACCATTTGTTGTCGTTGCATGCTGACTTAATCTTTTAGTTAAGAGAGACCATCACCTGCTATTTGTTGTCGTTGCATGCTGGCTAGGGATGTCAAATGGGTGGTTTTGGTTGGGTTTTGGTTGTGTCATAAATGAGTGGGCGCATTTATGACCACTTGACCATTTATGACCCATTTAGCATTTGCTAAATGGGTCACTTCTCAACCACCCATTTACTAAATGGGTGGTTCATGGGTGACCCAATAACCCATTTAGTTATGATTATGATGCTTCTATATATATGTAAGTTTCAGGGATATACTTGCAAACTTTCAGGGGGTTTTGGCAAACTTTCAGGGTGGTTTTCTGTAAACTTTCAGGGGGTTTTTTGTAAACTTTTAGGGGATTTTCTGCAAACTTTCAGGGGTTTTTTGCAAACTTTCATGGGGTTTTTGCAAACTTTCAGGGGGTTTTTTGCAAACTTTCAAGGGGTTTTCTGCAAACTTTCTAGGGGGTTTCTGCAAACTTGTAGGGTGTTTTATGCAAACTTTCAGGGGGTTTTCTGCAAACTTTTAAGGGGTTTTCTGCAAAATTTTAGGAGGTTTTTTGCAAAATTTTAGGGGGTTTCTGTAAACTTTTAGGGGTTTTTTGCAAACTTTTAGGGGGTTTTTTGCAAACTTTCAGGGGGTTTTCTATGAATTTTCTGGGGGTTTTCTGCGAACTTTTCAGGGGTTTTTTGTAAACTTTTAGCGTTTTTTTGCAAACTTTCAGGGGTTTTTTGTAAACTTTTAGCGTTTTTTTGCAAACTTTTAGGGGTTTTTTGCAAACTTTTAGGGGGGTTTTTTGCAAACTTTCAGGGGGTTTTCTGTGAGCTTTCAGGGGGTTTTCTGTGAACTTTCAGGGGGTTTTCTGTAAACTTTCAGGGGGTTTTCTGTAAACTTGAGGGGTTTTTTGCAAACTTTTAGGGGGTTTTCTGTAAACTTTCAGGGGTTTTTTTGCAAACTTTTAGGGAATTTCTGTAAACTTTCAGGGGTTTTTCTGCAAACTTTCAGGGTTTTTCTATAAACTTTTAGGGGTTTTATGTAAACTTTCAGGGGGTTTAATGCAAACTTTCAGGGATTTTCTGTAAACTTTCAGGGGTTTTTTTGTAAACTTTCAGGGGTTTTATGTAAACTTTCAGGGGTTTTATGTAAACTTTCAGAGGGTTTTCTGTAAACTTTCAGGGGTTTTTTGTAAACTTTTAGGAGTTTTTTTGCAAACGTTTAGGGGGTTTTCTATAAACTTTCAGAGGGTTTTCTGTAAATATTTCTTTCTCAATTGAATCGATTACTTGGGAAAATTAGGACAGAATTGTGAGCAAAAGAAGCAAATGATGACGGGCTGAGCAATAGAGGAGATGGACTCGTAACAAGTCTAGTTTACTGCCTGCTCAGTTATTTAAAAAAACCCTTACTTTGGTCATGTGTTAAAATTTTCAGAATACCGAAGTACCCTCAATATTTAATTCAATTCTTCTTCATCTTAGGGTCAAATTAGGACAGAGCAAAGAAATGACAAAATATCTTTAGAAAACCCCATCTTGCATGGTTTATAAAACCACACTACCTAACAACTCTATTTGATAACATTCTAACTAAATTTTGCTCTAAAAACCCACGCACCACACATTCCATAAAAAAATACTAACTAAATCTTTTTGCATCTAAATTTGTCAACAAAATATGGTAAAAATATCACGTCCCACTCCGAGGATCTTAAAAATCCTGCACCTCCTTAGCCTTGCGTGAACTGCTTTGAGAGAGATGGTGTTTTTCTTTCCTTTGTTCAAAATTCATGAGCTATGAGCATAATTGTTCATTTCTTCATATTTGTTGTTGGTTAAAGTATATTATTTTTTTCATGTTTGTTCTTAATTACAGAGTGTCCCCAAGAAATTCTCCTTGAAATTTTTTTATCACGCCGGATAACAATACACGCTCTCTTTCTCTCCTGTTTCTCGCGCAATAGACGCAAGTTTTGCAAATTACACTTGGCCGTACACGCATATATCTCCTGACGATAAAGAATTGTGAGCGCCTACTTTTTATATTTATATATCCTTGAGGGTGTTTTTTGCAATTTTTAAAAGTTTGAGGGTGTTACTTGCAAATTTGATATTTATAGGGGACTACCGAAATTTTTTATATTTCATGTGTCATTTGCAAGTTTAGAAAATTCTAAGATTGTTTTGTAGTTTTGAACTCTTGAGGGTGCTTTTTGTAATTTTTAAACTTTGATGGTGTTTTTTGTAAATTATAAATTTATAGGGGGCTGCTAGTAATTTTTTTGATTCCATGTGTCATTTGTAGGTTTTGAAATTTCAGGATGGTTTTGTAATTCTAAACTATGGAGGGTGTTTTTCTAAAAATTTAAAACTTTGAGGGTGTTAATTACAAATTTTAAATTTATAGGGGACTATTAAAATTTTTTAGATTTCATATGTCATTTGCAAGTTTAGAAAACTCTAAGATTGTTTGGTAATTTTGAAGTCTTGATGGTGTTTTTCTCATTTTCTACAACTTTTAAGGGTATTTTTTACAAATTATAAAATTTTAGGGGGTTGTTGGTAATTTTGAATTTCATGTGTCATTTGTGAGGTTAGAAAATTTTGATAGTTTTTTTTATAATTTTTAACGCTTGATGGCGTTTTTATAATATTTTAAACTTTGAGGGTGTTTTTTGCAAATCTCAAAATTTTAAGGGATTTTAGTCATTTTAAGTGTTTTCTATAATTTTTAACTTTTAAAAATAAGTTTTGTAATTGTTGAAGCGTTGATGGTGTTTTTAAAACAATATCCATCTAAACGGGTAAATGGGTGGGTAATAACCCACCCATTAATGACCCATTTATTTTTAATAGAAACTATATTCACCCATTTATGATCCATTTAACTAAATGAGTGGGTTTGGATGGTTCATTTGGCGGGTGGGTATGGATGGGCAATTGGTTTTGGGTCCATTTTGCCATCCCTAATGCTGGCTTAGTCTCTGGTTGTGAGAAGAAGGAAGGGAGGGAGAGAGAGAGAGAGGAGGCAATCCTGTTTCCCTAGTTGATCTTTCTCTACAAACTATTAAATATCATTATATATCATCTTTTTTTTCTTGAATAACACATTAAACATATACTTATTTACATACAAAACGAATTATATAATCTCATACATTCGTATGCAATTAAAATTTCTTTTTGATTGGATACATTATATACAATTTATATGTGAAATAACAGTAATTGGAACCTTTTATGTTTACATATTATAGTCTTGGCTCTTTTCCCATTTATACATGTCATAAACCAACACATAACGATATTCATAATTACTAAATGCAAATTCAGTTTAGAAGGGGAGGCCAATTGACATGAAAATCCTAATATATAAATCAAAGAAATCAAACCAACCTATGGGAGCACATGCATAGCACTTGTCTATACTATATACTAAAATAGTAACAATGATAGCAATTTTTGCTATTTGGTAGGTTCTTAGCTCACCATGGATATTTAACTCTCACTTCAAATCAAGGTTATCGATAGCGGATAACGTTGCGTAGCGGTAAGGCATCGCTAAGGCTATTTCGGGCTATTGCGGTAAAATAACGGTAAAAAACGCAAAGTCAAATAGCGGTCTAATTTAGATATGTACAAATACTAAAAAAAAAGTAAAAAAATATAAGAAATCTAAAACTACATATTGGATGATTTAAAGAGATCCTAAACATGAAATAGATATGTAACTGTGACGTCCCTGTTTTCACTCATGACAGCAGTCCAAGGTGAACCCAAAGATGTCAAACCTGTCATGCATCCATACTGTATAATAATAAGTTTCACCAATCACAGTAATATCCTCTAGTGGGATCAAATAAAAGCGTAGGTACAAAACAGGCAAAGAAGTAGAACGACAATAATAGACATGATAAAGAAGATGATAGCTCATAAATAAAGGTCATGTCTCAACTGAAAATAAACTGAAATACATATGGAGTCTGAAATAACATACGATGTCTCAACATGAATCAAAACGGAAAGTCGAACTAAAGCACATTGCCTTTACAAAATGAAACTAAACACTAAGTCTGAATAAAATTTAAAACTACAGTGAAGCCTCTAATAAATCTCTCGGGACGACGACTATGCAAGAGCTCCGTCATCCTGCGGCTCTCCGGAACTCCGAGCTACCTGAAAGGGTGTTTTTAAAAGAAAAGAAACAACAAGAGCGTCAGAGCGCTACAGTAAGATTACCCCCATCCGCCCCCAGGGGAAGGGTTGCTAGGATGTAATGGAGGCTCTATCTATTAAGCATAGTCTACCTATATCATTTTTTTCGTATCTAGCGGAATTAATATTCAGACACCTACAAAACGAGACGTAGTACGTCGAGCGAAATAATCCAAACAAGAAAACCCTCATGTATATACCATATGTCCCGAATCGTAAACATCTAAACATTAATACCGAAATAAGAATAAACAATCTAATAAAACCAATAATTAGAGATCCATAACACGAGACTGGTACGTCGAGCGAAATAATCCAAACAAGGAAACCCTCATGTATATACCATAAGTCTCAAGTTGTGAATCTCTAATCATTGATCCCAACTAAGAAGAAAAAAAAGACAGTAAAAGAAATAAGATATCAACACATCGTATTTATAATATCTTCTACAATCACTGGAGAGATAGAATAAAATACCAACACATAATTTTGTGTACTTTTAAAAGTAACGTATCTCAGTTATATAGTTCACGGATAGGTCGTATTTATAATCGGCATCTGTCATACTTAGACTATCAAGTAATTATCTCAGTACGACGGACTACCCTATAGGTATCCTGAACTGTGTACACGGCTCATTAGTCTCATCGCGATCTCAGTGCATAACATGAGTGCGGGACGAACTACCAAATAGGCATTCTAGAAATACGGCTCACGAGCCTCATCGTACCCTAGTACGGGACGGACGGCTAGATCAAACCTCCTAAAATCCGACTCAATGGCCTGTACATGTGGAATATCGACGCACTACCTCATGTAGTACTGAACTGAGCTCATCAACGATATCTACCTCATATAAATCTTTGTACTTCTGGCATGTCGATGCACTATCCCATATAATACTAAGCTGTGCTCATCAACGATATCCAATATGTATATGAACTATATCTAATTCAAATTTGATCAAATCAAAATTCATCATAATCCCATTGGGATTCTTAAATGTATAACATAACATATTCATGACTATACGTATAACATCAAGCGGCTCAAAACTCCGCGAACGCACCTCAAAACGGCGCAACACAGCTCCATAAAACGAGCAAGAAAAACAGACGTGACATCTGTTAGTAAAACAAACATATCTTTCTCTAGGAAAATTATTTTTACAAATAGTTTTATGTTTTGAAAACTAGATTCACACATCTTTCAAATGACATAAGTTTGGTTCAGTTTGGAGTTCATTTGTTATCCCAAATCTCTAGTTAAACATTATATATGTGTAGCTGTTTTTCTACAGGACATGTTGTTAGTAAAAAGATCATATCTTTCTCTATACAAATGATTTTTAAGATTAGTCTTCTGTTTTAGAAACTAGATACATATATCTTTCATTTAGCACTGGTTTGGTTAAATTTGGAGTTTATTTTCTATTTCGAAATCTCAGTTAAACATGATACAATTGCTGCAGTTTTCTGCAGAAAATATTTATTTAGTACATCTCTTAAATTTCTCATATATCAATGAAATTATGAAAAATCCTAATGATCATGATCATGATACTATTATAAACAGCAAGAAAAAAATTACTAACCTAGCATTGGTTTATGTTTTAACATCAAAAATTTAAATTTTATCACATCATGTTAAGATTCAAGCATGAAAACACATATTCAACATCATATTAAACATCTAACTAGTTATTTAACTATGAGGAAGGGTTTGGGTGAAGATAATCTTACCTTAGACGTTGTTCTAAGCTTATGAAATAACCAGCAACCAAAAAGAAGTGCAACCAAGCCGTTTTCCCCTTACACACGTTGATCTCGCCCTCGTATCGATATTTGTTTCACAAAGCTCTCAAAATTCTCAACTTTAGGGCTAGGGATTTAGAGAGAAGAAGAGGGGCTGCTAGGGTTTGAAACTCTGATGTAAGGATATAAATTTTCGTGAAAACACATGATTATATATATGCAAACCCGAACTAAACCCGTTTGACCCGAACCAGGAATCCTACTCTGACTAGCAAAATGACCTTCGGTATTTTGACCATAACTTTCTCATCCGATCTCAGAATGAGGTGATTAAAGATTTGTTGGAATGCTGTTGAAAAGACCTACAACTTTGGTTTTTTGAGTTTTTTCAGATTCTAAGTGCATCATAGTGTAAAATCTATACTCTTAACTGGTTATTTTCCCAGATTTTTCTCGTGCATGTTTTGTGTATTTGCACTCATATATTCATATATATGTATCGAATTGATCTCAAATCAATTCCTAGCATACTTAAATATCAATAAACATTATTTATCATGATATAATATTTTTATTATTATATTTCACAATCATTCTGAATTACGGGGTTTTACATTCTTCCCCCCTTAAAAGAATTTCATCCCCGAAATTCCGCATTCGTATCTTAAAGATTAATAATGCTAGAAAGCATGTTGAGGGAATAATCCAGACAAGGAAACCCTCACATACACATCTCGCATCATTAGTCTCCAGATATGAACATAGCAATATCTATATTTAACAATCTAAGATGCCAATATTTTCACTTAACCCCTAACTAAACGGAACTAGTGCGTCAGGCGAAAATTCCAGACAAGGAACCCCCCATATATATACCATGTGTTCCGAATGATTAGAAGTTAAGTGTCAATACCTTCATTCTAGCGTTAAATATAAATATAACCATACAAATAATTACATACAAATAATCTTCGCGCTCTCGAGAATCATCCTCAATGTCTATACTTAATCATCTAAAATGTAAATACCCCCACTTAACACCTAACTAAATGGAACAAGTACATCGAGCGAAAAATCCAAACAAAGAACCCCTCATATATATACCATATGTTCCAAGTATTTAGGAGATAAGTGGTAATACTCTCATTTTAGTGTTAAGTATAAACATCGTCATACATGCAACCATAAGCCATAAACTCTGATACCAACTATGACGCCCTTAAAGTCGATCAAATACTGTAGAGCCTGCTGTGGCTCGGCTCTGCATGCTCAGCTCTCCAGGTACGAGTTTTACCTCGACCACATCCTCGTTTCGATATTTATAATATCAAAAGGAAAGCTTAATTTTCACAGTAAGTGAGATAGCAAAAATACATATATATATAACGTATCACAATACGAATTCATAACACATAATATTCACGTAAATACCTTCAATCAACATAAAATAGTTGCCATAATTTTTTTTTAATTTTTGAGATATACGCATATATCGTACTCACTCATACTAGGAAATCCTTACGGACTCTATACATGAATCCTAAGAAACTCTATCCTAGCTTCACGACTCGACACAGGATGATCCTAAGGATACCGAAACTAGAGCTTTGATACCAACTGTGACGCTCCTGTTTTCACTCATGGTTGCAGTCCAAGGTGAACCTAGAGATGTCAAACCTGTCATGCACCCACACTGTGCAACAACAAGTTTCACCAATCACAGTAATATCCACTAGTAGGGTCAAATAAAAGCGTAGGTATAAAATAGGCAAAGAAGTAGAACGACAATAATAGACATGATAAAGAAGATGATATCTCATAAATAAATGTCATGTCTCAACTAAAAATAAACTGAAATACATATGGAGTCTGAAATAACATACGATGTCTCAACATGAATCAAAACGGAAAGTCGAACTAAGGCACATTACCTTTACAAAATGAAACTAAACTCTAAGTCTGAATAAAATTTAAAACTACAGTGAAGCCTCTAATAAATCTCTCGGGACGATGATTATGCAATAACTTCGTCATCCTGCGGCTCTCCGGAACTCCGAGCTACCTGAAAGGGTGTTTTTAAAAGAAAAGAAACAATAAAAGCGTCAGAGCGCTACAGCAAGATTACCCCATCCGTCCCCAGGGGATGGGCTGCTAGGATGGAGTGGAGGTTCTATCTATTAAGCATAGTCTACCTATATCATTTTTTTCGTATCTAGCGGAATTAATATTTAGACACCTACAAAACGAGACATAGTACGTCGAGCGAAATAATCCAAACAAGGAAACCCTCATGTATATACCATATGTCCCGAATCGTAAACATCTAAACATTAATACCGAAATAAGAATAAACAATCTAATAAAATCAATAATTAGAGATTCATAACACGAGACTGGTACGTCGAGCGAAATAATCCAAAAAAAGAAACCCTCATGTATATACCATAAGTCTCAAGTTGTGAATCTCTAATCATTGATTCCAACTAAGAAGAAAAAAGGACAGTAAAAGAAATAAGATATCAACACATCATATTTATAATATCTTCCACAATCACTGGAGAGATAGAATAAAATACCAATACATAATTTTGTATACTTTTGAAAGTAACGTATCTTAGTTATATAGTTCACTGATAGGTCGTATTTATAATCGGTATCTGGCTATCAAGTAATTGTCTGAGTACGACGGACTATCCTATAGGTATCCTGAACTGTGTACACGGCTCATTAGTCTCATCGCGATCTCAGTACATAACATGAGTGCGGGACGGACTACCAAATAGGCATCCTAGAAATACGGCTCACGAGCCTCATCGCACCCTAGTGCGGGATGGACGGCTAGATCAAGCCTCCTAAAATCCGACTCAATGGCCTGTACATGTGGAATATCGACGCACTGCCTCATGTAGTACTGAACTGAGCTCATCAACGATATCCACCTCATATAAATCTTTGTACCTCTGGCATGTCGATGCACTATCCCATATAATACTAAGCTGTGCTCATCAACGACATCCAACATGTATATGAACTATATCTAATTCAAATATGATCAAATCAAAATTCATCATAATCCCCTTGGGATTCTTAAATGTATAACATAATGACTATACGTATAACATCAAGCGGTTCAAAACTCAGCGAACGCACCTTAAAACGGCGCAACACAGCTCCATAAAACGAGCAGGAAAAACAGACGTGACATCTGTTAGTAAAACAAACATATCTTTCTCTAGGAAAACTATTTTTACAAATAGTTTTCTGTTTTGAAAATTAGATTCACACATCTTTCAAATGACATAAGTTTGGTTCAGTTTGGAGTTCATTTGTTATCCCAAATCTCTAGTTAAACATTATATATGTGCAGCCGTTTTTCTACAGGACATGTTGCTAGTAAAAAGATCATATCTTTCTTTATACAAATGATTTTTAAGATTAGTCTTCTGTTTTAGAAACTAAATACATATATCTTTCATTTGGCACTGGTTTGGTTAAATTTGGAGTTTATTTTCTATTTCGAAATCTCAGTTAAACATGATACAATTGCTGCAGTTTTCTGCAGAAAATATTTATTTAGTACATCTCTTAAATTTCTCATATATAAATGAAATTATGAAAAATCCTAATGATCATGATCCTGATACTATTATAAACAACAAGAAAAAAACTACTAATCTAGCATTAGTTTATGTTTTAACATCAAAAATTTAAATTTTATCACATCATGTTAAGATTCATGCATGAAAATACATATTCAACCTCATATTAAACATCTAACTAGTTATTTAACTATGGGGAAGGGTTTGGGTGAAGATAATCTTGCCTTAGACGTTGTTCTAAGCCTCTGAAATAACCAGCAACCAAAAAGAAGTGCAACCAAGTCGTTTTCCCCTTGCACACGTTGATGATCTCGTCCTCGTGTCGATATTTGCTTCACAAAGCTCTCAAAATTCTCAACTTTAGGGCTAGGGATTTAGAGAGAGGAAGAGGGGCTGCTAGGGTTTGAAATTCTGATGTAAGGATATAAATTTTCGTGAAAACACATGATTATATATATGCAAACCCGAACTAAACCCGTTTGACCCGAACCAGGAATCCTACTCTGACTAGGAAAATGACCTTCGGTATTTTGACCATAACTTTCTCACTGATCTCAGAATGAGGTGATTAAAGATTTGTTGAAAAGCTGTTGAAAAGACCTATAACTTTGGTCTTTTGAGTTTTCCCAGATTCTAAGTGCATCATAATGTAAAATCTATAAACTCTTAACTGGTTATTTTTTTCAGATTTTTCTCGTGCATGTTTTGTGCATTTGCACTCATATATTCATATATATATGTATCGAATTGATCTCAAATCAATTCCTAGCATACTCAAATATCAATAAACATTATTTATCATGATATAACATTTTTATTATTATATTTCACAGTCATTCAGAATTACGGGGTTTTACAGTAACCATCACGTAATATCGAAGATGACTGGATGAGTCAAAAAGTCGTCGTCTTCGAGAAGAAGAGCTTAGCGGTGACAGTATTACCCTAAGAGGAGCTCACGGTGAAGGAGGTGAGAGGAAGTATCAATGTAGGTGTTAGAAGCTATGAGAGGTGGCGGGAGTATGCTGAAAATCACAGGAGACGGTAGAATGCAATGGTCAAGTGTTGAGTTTAATTTTAAAAAAATAAGCCTCAAACCGTTTTCAAATAGCAGTCAAAAAGCAAATTTCGAATGCAATCGCTCACTATTTAGCGTTATGACACACTATTGGCCGCTTTTACGAACAGACATATTCTGCAATATGTCACCGCTATTGCGCGATAGCGTAGCGAGCGATAGCGTCGTGGGAAGGGACCGCTAACGCTATTAGCGCCACTATTGCGGGGCTATTTACCGCTATTTATAACAGTGCTTCAAATTAATTATCAACAACCAATAGATATCCGTACTCCTAATATCCTTCAAAATTCTACGCCGAAATATACTTTTCTACAAAATTATTTTCTCTTGAACATAGATTTTGATGAAATCTCTTTCTCCCTCTACAAAATAGGTTGCCAAAATTCTCCCTCATCTCTATCTATCTATTATTATATATTAAACTAGTCGCACTTATTGTATGAATGACGGTGACAACTATTTTAGTAATTCTTTTCAAACATCAGCCATAGTTATAAAACCACTATAATAATTCTTTTCCATATGCCAAATAAACATGCATATAGATATTTATTTGCATTAGTTGTTTTAGTTTCTAACGAGCTATGGATCTAAGTGGTTGTTCATTTTCAATAAATATTTATCAAATCATAATGTTTCCAAAATATATGTGCTACAATGTTGTAATATTAACTCTTATGCATTCACACTGGGTATAACTATTTGCTGAGAATCAAATAATAAAGTGTTAAAAAAATAATTATTTTGACAAATAGTTAGCTAAAGTATATAGGAAGCTTTATATACTTTTAATTTTAGAAATATCATTGTTAGAATGATTATCATGGTTAGGAGTCTTTCCTTGGATTTAAGATAGTGTTAAGGCTCTTTTTACTTTAACTAGGCTATAAATTATGCATTCAATTGATTCAGTTACGGGATCTTCTGAATTTCTTTCATTTCAGGTTTAAATTAGTGAGTAGCAAGTAAATTCAACTATGTTATGAAATGAATCTAAATTAATTAGTTTTATTCTGATATGTTATGATTTCTGAGAGTTATGTTTGTATTATGTAACTGTAACATCGCGATTCAGAAATTATCTAAAACTTTAATAAAATTTTGATAATATTAAATATGCACATAATATCCCAGAATCTTAAAGTTGATATCAGACTCTATATTGAATACCTTTATAGAGGAAAGCTCCTATGGAATACTTAACTACCACATGGCTAAAATGTCTTGTTTCTAATATTTGCAAAACACTCCACAAAATTATTCTTAATGCTTCAAGTGTACAAATCACTTGGCACATTAGGTTTTCGTACATTGGCTTCGATCATTTCTTGGAAACAAATGCAGCTACAATAGGTAGTGAGCGAAAGACTTAGTAGATAACTCAAGAGAAAGTTTGGAATGTATCAACGGAGTACTCAAAAATAGAGGAATGTTGAAATAGTCAAGTATGAGAGTTGAAATAGTCAAGTATGAGAATTGAAATATCAAAAATACCAATCAATCAAACAATGCTTTATTTCTAGGATTCTAATTTGTTCATGTTCACGGGATTGTCTTACACGCATGCTTACCATTATAAACCCACCGATGAAGTGTTACTTCATGTAGGGAACTAATCCCCCGAAATAGAGCATGAAATAAAAATACATGTACAACAGTCATACGAGCATCAATTTCACAGTGAGATCTAATCAAATGATATTATCAAATATGTAACCATCATTCGAAAGGAAATCTGTCTAATGACACCAATCAACAAGCATACAACAAATATGTAACCATCATTCGAAAGGAAATCTGTCCAATGACACCAATCAACAAGCATACAATATCAAGCGATAATGTTTCAGATTTGAACATTCATACGAGCAAGGAATAAGGTATTCAAGGTACAAGGTTGCATATGAAAAATCCAATAGAATGATAGAAAACCAAGAGTTACCTACCTCGGTATCCGAGTTGGATCCTCAAGTATAACGTCCAAGTCTGGGATCACAAATCCTACACGTTCATGTCATATACATGAATTAGATCATCACATACGATCGACTATAGTTAATTAGTTCATGCCAATGAATTGTTTTGACTCTCTAGTTAGACAACTACGAGGTCAATCGATATCTTATCAATGAGTTGTTTACACAATTTTAACATCAATTTTCCATTTCTATAGTATTCAGTCAATTGATTGTTTTGACTCTCTAGCTAGACAACTACAAGGTCAGTAGGTACCTTATCGACAAATTATTTACACAATTCTAACACCAATTTTCCCGTTTCTATTGTATTCTGTCATGTTCGTATATCTACTTATAAAGTAGAATCCCCCTACGATTTTTTTTAAATTTCTGCTAGTGTTTCTGTTGCAAGTATCTCCCGCAGTAGGGTTGAAGAAAATGCTCAATTAGAAACTCATCTTCTCTCCAACCAAGGTGGAATTGGAATTGATGTAGACTTGCAAATTAAATAAAGCTTTTGGGGACATAGTTCTGATATTTTATTTTTTTGTTTATCATATTTAGACATATCTTGAATTTCAAATAGTTTTTTTTCAAATTGAAATGATAATTTAATTAATTGGACTACAAGTTATGCATTAGATACATGAATATTGAACGCTAAGATTTGGAGTAATTAGATGGTTATAATTTTTTTTAAATTAGTGAGCAAATAGCTAAGTTTAGTTGCAGATGCAAGGATCCTAGATTGGCTTTATTAGAAATAGTCTATTAATTTCGAGAGCTATGTTTGCGTTAGGTAATAATCTATAGAAATGTTGATATACATTGGAAAAAGATGGTGAGTAATATTAAGAAATAAAGATTCTTATTATTCAGTTAATCATTGAAGGGACTAACAGCTTTTGTATATACCAATATTTGCAGGAAATCATAGAAAGTCTTATTAAAGAAAAGAAGCTAATAGTAAAGTAAATTATAATCGAGAATCCTAAAGAGCGAAATACTATATTTAACACCCCCGTCAAACTCACATACTCAGGGTGGCTCAACTAAGAGTTTAATATGAAGTATCAAAAGAAGAAAAAAAATTCTCAGCCTCTCAGTGCAACAAGGTTCATAACTAATAAGAATTTCAACGGTCCCAAAACGTAGGTGATGATATGTATTTGAAAGGGAACTGGATTTTGCAAGAGAAACTGACTGAAATCGTTTCATCTGACTTTAATCACAAGGTCACACTTCACTCCAATCCAGTTCAATCCCTGTTCATCATGAAATTTACCAAACAAACCAATTTTAGAGCCAATTAAAAAGCAAAATAAGCTTCTCATGGACAAACCTTCAAATCTATCAAACCTACTTCCGCGCTGCCACCCTTTCAAGTAATCAAATACCTAACACCTTACCACTTACAAGTCAACCAAGACGCAACCCAAATAATTGATGTTCAAACCCAAATTTCAAATCAATCTAAAGAGAAATCCAAAAGCAGTTGTGGTCATTAGATGCAAGGACAATGGTAGCATAGACGAAGACGGCCAACGTCAGGCAATATTGGAACCTCCATACTTGTCGTTCTCTAAAAAATATCTTCATTCTTAAACCTTAGTTTACTTTTCTTTTCCTTTTCTTTATTTCTTTTTCTAAACTATATAACCCAGTCAACTATTAATTCCTGAAGATTTTAAGGCATAAGCTTGTAAAAGTTATAAACCCCTAATACAAATCCAAAGCTCAAATTCAAAATTCGATGAATATACTAGTTGTTTGATGTTTGGGGTTATTGTCATCCTCCTCAGTTTTGGCAACTCTAGGGCGCTGTCAAAAATCCCCCACAAAATTGTAACTACAATCAATGTTCAATGATATTCAACTTTTTCTTTATTTGTTTGATACACAACTTCATATGCCTCTTTTAAATTCAACAAATTTGTGAATTACTGTATTTTTTTCTGAAGTACTGTTCTTATTCCTTACATATATGACTGATTTATGTTGTTTTGTGAGATCAGTATGCACTGGAGTTTGGTGATTATATGTATCCCTGCTAAGGAAGACGAATCGGGTCTGATTATACTTCATTTGGATTCTCTGGGACTTCATGCAAGTAGTCATATTTTTTCCATTGTTGGTAGGTAAGTTACATACTATTTTACAAAAGTTTTGTGGTAGAACAGTGATTGTTAGGTAGAATATGCAAAATTTGAGCTTTGTTTATTAAAAGCAGAAAATTCATTCATGTTTGTAGATATGCAGTCACTTTAAACACTCTTCAGTCTGTTAAGATCACATGATGTGGAAAAGTGTTATTCTACACAATGAATTAGAATTGATCAGATGAAATTCATACGAATAAAAATAGAAACATGAAAAAATGTTGATATTGGGGTCAAAAGAATAGGTCACGGGGGGCTTTAAGATCTCTTTTCAAGTTGCTTTGATAAATGTCTATCCACATGTCATTCACTAAACCTGTATTCATCATGAAAATCTTATTGCTCTTACAATGTTTCATTAAGAAAATTATTGGTATTGAATCTCATAAAAGATCAAACAAGACATTGTTGTTTGCTTGTTCGATAGGAAAATAAATAAAGAAAAGAATTTGCTCAACTAACAGAAAGAACTCAATGGAGGATGATCTATCTAACCTTAGTTGAATCTAGAGGGTATGTGTAGAGGAAAAGAAATGAAAACACGCAATATAAAAGGTGCAAGAAGATGGAAAATGACAAAGATGGAGAAGAAAAGGGATGATCCCTTCCTCCCTCTAAGGTATACTTTCCTAAATCTCCCCCTGAAGCTGGAGCATGCAATCTTACTATGTGATTTTCAAAGAGGTTTAGTCGGTGAATCGTCTAGTTGATTAATACGAATGTATGTCTATTTTAGATGACCTTTTTATCTCTAACCTTTATAAAATGACAACACATTTCAGTGTGTTTCTTGCTATCAAGAAACACAGACCACTGTACAAGATGAACAGTGGTCTGTTTATCATTGTATAATAACATAGGATGACAGGAGCAAAACCTAGTTCGCTCATAATATCCTTTATCCAAAATCAGTTCATGAGTAATAATGGTCGCGGCTCAATATTCGAACTCCATGCTGAGCTCTGATTCTGCCTAGGTAGCACAGACACGAGTACAGACACAAATACACACACATACAATTATACATGATCAAATATTAAATGAAAGTACCAGTAACATTTGTATGTTTTTTCTATTATCTATAACAATTAAGAATCTAGTTAAATCAAACTAAGAATAAGGGTTTAGCAACAATAGTTTAGCTTTGACTGCATGGAATAATATGATGAGTGTTTTTTAAATATTTAAATAATAGGTTTCAGTTTTCGGGTCAAAAATCCAATTGGTTTTGAACATGATATTAACAAAGAAACTAGTTTATGGTAAAGTAATGAGGAAATCAAGTTTTTCTTTGAACCATATGTGTATGTCATGTCCACCAAGAGTCCGTGCTCAACACGTGTTGGACATGGACATGACAACCAAAATGTTGTGCCTGTGTTACCTAGGATACCACCTAAGTTGCTTGGAAATGGGTGTAGGTATGGGTATGAGTACGTGTGCAAGACTCGATAAATTTGTAAAGGTAGGATATAGAGACATGGCTATATATATGTATGTAAACATATATTTATGTATATTAAACATATATTTGTATATATTAAAATTTATAATTTACATGTGATAAATCTTAGTTTGTCATTCACTTGTTATGAGAATGAAAATTCCTACAACATTTTTATGTTTCTATGTAGATTAGAACTTGGAAAATCGATCATTTTTTAACTAGATATCCGAAGTGGTCGTTAATATCATAATTCTGAACTGGGTATATGAGTTAAAATGTATCCCACCCATGTCCAACAATTTTCAAGAAGTGCATGTGTAGGATAGACGTCCATGAAGTGTCCAAGGAGTTTTTTTAATTAAACATGTATTATATAATTGAGTACACGACTAAATAAACTAATGCAGATAATCAAGAAGTTTCATACAAATTTGGGTACGGGTATGTTGGGTATGGATATGACTTCAGATAGAATTACCCATGTAACATAGGATACCACTACTTAATTCTTTCACGATGCGATATTCTCTCCAAGACTCCAACAAAAGCATAATAATCCCTAGTCAATCTTTTGTCACTTGATTCAGTTCAATCCACATTAACAGTTAGTTACATGATTATGATCACAATGTGAATAAGAAACTAACTTTATCCTTAGCACTTTGTGTTATTAATGTGAATATAAACTAACTTTATCCGGGGCACTCATTGGTACTAAAATATTTGAACCGTCATGTCCCAATTATAAAAATCCATGAGTAAAATTAGGATTAATGCTCAATACTTCCTGACCATGCAATATCTTCCCTAAGTCACTCTTCAATAGTTTGGGTTTCTCGGAAGTTTCATGTACCCCTATTTGTTTTTCCAAGAGTATAGATGACTATGCCATCCACATAAACAATTGAGAAAGAGAGAATCCTTTTTCCTTGATGTAGTCCATAGAAAATTGAGTGATCCTGCCTACTTCCAAGATCCTATGGTACTGTAGAAAATCTCCAACGTTAGGCCTGCATAAGAATATTAAATCCATATCAGGTTTTACATATCGACTGATAATCCGATATTATTGCTAAGTTATCGGATTTGGGAGTTTTTTGCTAGAATAAGTAAGGATTTTTAATCAGTCATCGTTTTTATGGGTTTATCGGCGATAAAGACACTTATCGGCAAATAAGGGAGGTTGAAATATCGGCTTTATCGGTGTGAGTTTTGAGTTGAATTGTTGGGTAATGAGCTGTTACTTAGTGAGTTCTTAAACGCGACCCGACCTGCTTTTAACAATAAAATGAACTTTCTAACTTCAAGTTCAGCTCTAATCCTTCGTGAATCTCTCTCCCTCTCTATGCGGCTGTTCTCTGAGCCTCTTCGAACTCCATCGAGCTCAAGATCTCTATTCCCCTCTAACTCCATTGACCCCGTCGCTTGCCTCTCCGACCTCGAAGCTCACGTCGACGTCACTTACGACCTCGACCTCAAAGCTCACCTCCGCCGATCTCGAAGCTCACATCCGCTGACGTTTAATATTTCATTAAGTATGGTTAAATTATAATTTTTGGTTATTATATTATATATATACACCAACACCATCTAATATATCACTCCGATAAATACTACTTATCCCCGATATGTCTCCGATTTTCGCTATCTGATAAGAATTTTGACCTTCTGATAAATTCCCGATAACCGATATTTAAAACATTGATCCACATAACGACTTCTATTTGAGTCCATGACACATGTTTCCTGACTTGGGAAAAGACTCAGTTGCTGCAGTCGACCTCCTTCACAAGAAACCATGAAGAAAGATGTTCTTAACATGTAATTGGTTCAATGGCTAATGATGAGTAAATAATGATGAGTAAACGCAAGAAATATGAGGAGCACAGGTACCATCTTGGTGACAGGCATATTTTTGTTGGACCTTCTATGAGAGGGATTTATTTGTAAGGGAAAACATATCTATAAGTGAGACACAATATCTATAAGGGATGCCATCATTATTTCCCTCAAGAAAAAGTACCTTGCTTAGGCATCCAACCAAGCAATGTTATCAATGCGCAAGGCGTAATGCGGGGCGCAAAGTCTCTTTATGCGTACATGTGCAAGGCGCAATACAATGCAATGCGCGCGCACCCAAGTGAAGCGAGACACACACACCACATAATTTTTCAAGATGGGTAATCAAACATGAAAGAACATGTTAATTTATTCACATAAAAATATGTCAAGATAAATAAGATCTATAATGAAATCACAAAATAAGGATTTAATTTCTTATGCTAACACATTCAACATAGAGCAAAGTTCAAAAATTTTCTAATCTCAAGACTAATATTGAAGCAAAATTTATGGTCCTCAATCGGGCTACTATAACGGCCTAACTATTTTATTTTGCCTTTTGGGATATAGGTTATTGGTTATTGGGTATAAAAACCCAGTTTAAATCTTAATGAACAAACTTATGTGAAACTATGTTTAATGTGAGCCCTACATAAAGCACATGTCACATGCGAGGCGCAAAATGCACTGCTACATCAAATACGGGGTGTTACGCTATTGCCCCCCATGTGCACGAGGCACAGTGAGGCACACGCCTTTGAAAACACTGATGCCAAGTGCCTAATTAGCTCATAAGAGGCACCTGTATTCTCTCTCTAAGCCCACCCTCCCACCAAAAAAGAAGAGAAACTCTCAAAGCAGGTGTCGTCTTCCTTCAGGGAATATGCTATAATTTGTTACCAGCAGAAGTGTTAGGGTGAGCAGAGAGTGTTAAATTATCATTTTATATATTGGGTTCTTACGATCTCACTCTCATGAAATCTACTTTAGAAGTGGAGAGTAGGGTGCTTGTTGGAGGATTAGCCGATTGAAGTTATTAGTAGTTGGTGAAATCGAGAGACAAAGGATGCAACTTCAGCCATACTCTATACATTATAGCTATTTGGGTATTGTGGTATAAATAACATGAACATTACTAGAATTTCAACCAGAGTTCTTTGCACCAAGGTTTTAAATATCGGTTATCGGGGATTTATCGGACGGTCAAAATCCTTATCAGATAGTGAAAATCGGGGATGTATCGAGGATACGTAGTATTTATCGAAGCAATATACTGGATGGTGTATATATATAATATAACAACTAAAAAATGTAATCTAACCATGCTTAATGAAATATAAACATACCAAAATGAAAAAGCAAAGTATGTACAGTTTATTCACTAATTTCTTATATGTCTCTTTTACAGGAAAAACAGAAAAGCAAAGTATGATAAAAGAATAGTTATAGAATTGATATTACTCAAAAGAGAAAATGCGTGCATGAAGGAATTACAAGAGAAGGAAAGCTCACAGCATGTGTATATAGTCATGTTTCCTGACAAAAAAAAAAAATGGTTGACAGAGGATAGATGAGTGATGAAGTTCAAGGTTGAAGTTTACGAAGGCGAGCGACGAAGAGGCGCAGAGAACATGAGATGGAGATAACGGAGGAAGCGTCCTACGAGAAAAGGAGCAGCTGTCAAAGACGAAATTAGGGTTTGAAGGTCGGATTCACAAAGTTTTGGGTTTTAAGTTTCATATTATTAACAAAACGAGTTGGGTCGGGTTTTAAAAACTCAACAACTCAACTCAAAATGCCTGGCCGATAATCCCGATAAGTTAGCCTTACTTATTGGCCGATAAGTGCCGATAACGCCGATAACTCGCTAATAATCTCTTCAAAACGATAACCGATTACGAAACCAACTTATCCTAGCGGAGAGCTCAAAAATTCGATAACTCGGCCGATAATATCGATTATCGGTCAATATTTAAAACAATGCTTTGCACACGATTGTACATGATGTATGAATCCTATGATACCTCAGGAGATGCAAAGAAGTAGAAAAATTCACAAGTAGGAGCGTGTAAGGTTTGTGATGTTTTAATTTTCTACATTATAACTATAATTTAGGCTTGTCCTTTAGCAAAGTCTTGTAGAAAACGAGGAGCCATTTACATTCAATATATTCTTTTCTGAAGCTCAATGTGTTAAAAGTTGTTTTCTTATATTCCTGTATATTTATATGGGCTAGACAATTTAACATTATTCAAGTAGCTGTGATTATTGTTATCACTTCATAAGAAATGATGTGATCCAACTTTAAAAGTTGTTTGGGCATGTTCCGGTGGACATGGAAGCCATACAGGAGAACATATGCATGTATTCATGTATTCTTGAGTTTGAAAAACATTTTGTTACTGGCCTCTTGATTAAGATTTTTTTGACAATTTCTGCACTAGCTATCTGAGAGAAGAATGGAACTACATCAACGAAAATGCCCCTCCTTCAGATCCTCCTATTTCAGAAAGGATATGGAAACATCTTCCTCGACGGATTGAGAAGGAAAAAATTATGGTACACAACTCATCTATCCTTTAGTTCTTGTTCTGATGAAACTTCTTGAAAATTATAATTGCCTAAAATTTTCTTGCTGTTGTATACCACAACTGGATCTGTTTGCTTACTGTTATATTGTATGTCAGATTGCATCAATTATAAATGAGTTAGCTATGTGTAACATATATTTTCTTTGTTAACTGGAAATTTTTTCATCTTTACACCATGTTTTGGAGCAATCTGCTCTGTAGTAACTATGCCGGGAACATTGCATGCCTGCAGTGAATTTTTCTAGAAAGACGAACTATTGAGCACTAAATATTTGTATCACCACGATGGGGTCCTCAATGAGAGCATAATTAAGATGTCTGAAATCTGGAGGAAAGAATATCATGAAATTGGAAGTATGTCTGATTCTCTCACCTAACCAAGTTCTTATCATGAATTTAAAATTTTGTTTGTTCATTAACTTGTTGAATGAATATTATGAGAAAAAAGGAACAGGTGGAGAATATTTAGAAGAGCCGCTATAAATATCTTCACTTCAGTTCTATTGAAGGCTATCTCCTCCTCTAAGTTAACCATCGCGATTAGATTTTTTCCACTAAGCTTTGTCAGGAGCTATATCTTTGTTAAAATAACCACTATTGCTGTTTACTTGGTTCTACTCTAGTGCTGAGCCCGGTAAATGTCGTTCCGGCATTCCTACTTGTTAGATATTACTGGATATCTTTAGAAATTATTAGATATCATGAGATATTATTAGATATGATTATAACCAATACCTATTTTGTAACGTCCTAATCTCAAAGAGACGCTTGGGTTAGATGGAATAGTGACTATCTTCTCGCTTTCTCTACATGGTATCAGAGCATATTTCTTGATCATAGAGAGCTTTTCTCCTCTTTCTAGACCTTGGGGCCGCGGGACAGGGTTTTGCCGCAAGCGCTGCCTCCGTACAACCCCTCAGCAGCTTTGACAAAACTTCAGCTGAGTCATAAATATTCGACAAAAACCTTAGGCAAAAAATTATTGTTTACCATCTACTGTTCATTACACGAATAGTAACGGAGTTACTGTTCAGCACACGAATAGTAACTGAGTTACTGTTCATCACATTAGTTCGCATCGTGAAATGTAACTTGCCTGGGCTTGTTTCGGTGATTTTCTGCAATAATAATGGTTATCTTTCAGTAGCTGATCTCGGCGATCCTCATGATGACTAAACCCTTCTAGCGTTTCTTTTGGCCTCAATATAAGTTTCTAAATTCTGATTCCTATATCAAAGGTCTTCTATTTCTGGTTGGCTATCTACTATCTGGCTGTCTACTCTGATCTTGCTGTCTGCTTAGGTGGCTGTCTGTATTTCTGGATGTCTACGTATCTGCCTATATATTGATCACAAAAACAAGGATGTTCTTCTTGTGATCTTTGTCTCACTATATTCTGACTCTCGTCTTGTGCTTGGGTGATCTCCGGCTGTGACAACACTTTTATGATTTCTCACATCTTTAAGTAATCTGGGCAATGATAATATTATGAAAGCTCTTTCAATTAGGTATTAATAGATATTATCAGATATTATGAGAAATTATTAGATACAATTACATCCCATACCTATTTTGAACCTTTAAATCAAATATTAATTTTATCCCCCCCCCCCCCCCCCCCTCATCTACACACAATTTCAGCAGGTGTTATCCCACATTGGCTGCTTAAAGCACAAGGAAAACCATCCAATGGTTGCTCTGCACCATCCATCATGATCTTTATCACTTCAATAATTTTTTTATGTTAATCATATGTTTTTTCATCCATACACTTTTTTAATTCATGAAGATCTCTTGAAGCTTCATGTGATCCATCATGATCTTTTATCACTGGAAGCAACAATTTTCAGTGAAATCAAGTGATTTAAAGACTTTCCACCTATACATCATGTGGTCACAAGATGAACAATTCTCTATAATATAACAAATCAACCCAATGAATTCGTGGGTGAAGTATGGTCTACCATGTGCAAAACTTCAAATCATACTATTTTTAATCCATATATAATTTACTTCATGAAGATCATAATGAATGTTGAGGAATATGAATTATCCACAAGGATGGTCTATACTTTTGAGGGGCTGATGTATAAAATTACCAACACCTACTGCTCACATCCCTCTTTCCACAGAGGACATAAGAAATGTATCACTTTTATTGAGGGATATATAAAATATTCAAATTATATGATTTCTTGTTCACACATCTTTTGCATCATGAAAACCATAATGAATTGTATAGATAATACCTAATGTTACCAATGATCACACTGTAGCTGGTCTAGTCAAGTATGAAACAGTAGTTAACTGTGATTAGGAAGGATAGGACAAGATGGTTTTGCAATTCTCGTTAAAGTCATCTCATCAATAGCCTAGAAGATGACAGTGTAGAGCAGTTAAGACCTTATCCCTCAACCCCCCCCCCACCCCCCACCCAAAAAAACGAGAGAGAGAGGAGGGATATTCAGTAAATGAGGTTGTTGTGGTCCTTTGTTATGTTGGCTGCAGCAAGTAGGAAGGCTGAACTTAGCATTGGCAGGTATTGCCATCATGAATAACTAACAATGAATAGCAGCCAGTATATTATCTGTTTCCCATAAATCCCTAAAGCAAGTGGCTTTAGCCAAACCACAGGGAGGTAGAGGGCAGTTGGAGTTGAATACAGTTTGATGGGTGGCACACATAGAACAAAGGTCTAAGAGAAGCAAAGATCTGACATACATCAGATGGACGAGAAATTTTAAGGAAGCAGTATTGTAGCAGCAAAGCAAATACAACAAGAACACTGTTTATGTAAAGAGATTCATTACAACACCAAAGTTGGCCCCCGTTCAAACACCCCCCGCCCCCCCCCCCCCCCAAAAAAAAAAAAAAAAAAAAAGGAAAGAAAAGAAAATTTCTTATTGCATTTTTTTTACAAAGACTGCAGTTGGGAACGTTACCGAAGGATTTTCCACAACCCAACCCCATTGTTAATGGCCTCAGTGGCTGATGTTCTGATTCTTTGAGGAAATAACTCTCTGTAATCCTAAATTCTCATCAGGAATATGCCTACGACGACCTATTAGATACGAAAGGATAACAATTGAAAATAACAAGGAAGCATTTAAAATATTGCAGATGCATAAAAGCTAAGATAAGAAATACATGGTTTTTTAAGAAACCATGTACTTGACAAGAGTAGTTATGGCACCTTGGGAATACTACTGACTATTTGGTGACATATTCTTCTTGTGCTTTGATAGTTCTGAATGAATTTATTATGCATTGCTGATAATCTTTCGCTTTGGCCTTGTCCAGTGTTGCATGAAAACCTTAATTTGCTGGTAATTATCACCAAAGGCCAACGTCCTTTATGCTTGCTCTCGCTGCATTATTTATGGCTTGCACTCTTTTCTACTAATCCTCAAGATTTTTCTGTCTTTCTCCTTGTTATTTTTATGAGTATTCTTTCACTTCATACTAGTCAGATGTCCCTTTCTACAGAATCGATTACTCATAATAGATCCCTTGTTATTATCAGGTTCCTCAGCAGAAGAATGAATATGATTGTGGGCTCTTTGTGCTCTATTTCATGGAGCGGTTTATTAAAGATGCCCCTGAAAGATTGAGAAAGAAAGACTTATCCATTGTAAGAAAACCCCAACCCCGCAAAGAGGGAAAAAAAACCAAAAAAATGATGGGATTATTTGATGAAGTTCACATTCTTTGTATCTCCCTCCCCCTTCATTCATTCCACCTTTTTGTGACAGTTTGGCAGAAAATGGTTCAAACCTGAAGATGCGTCTGGGTTGAGAGGTAAAGTCCGAGAGGTGGTTAACAAAGAATTCGAAACTAATATGCTGAAGTTAAAGGATGGAATGCAGGAATGGCGTGCATCAACTAGTGCATCCGAAAACAGTAATTCTAGTTAAAAGTGACAACATGCATTTTATGTAGTTCTTGATGGATATATATACGTTCAAGAGTGGGATAACTTCAAATCATGTCAGTTCCCCAGCAAAGACCATTGCAGGTGATATCGAACTGGCAGCAGAGGATCTTAAACACAATCAGATGGTTTCTGAGACGGAAATTTCTGATGGAAAGAGTGTACAGTTTATGTAATAGAATGTATTTCAACCTTCTTGTAAGTAGGGTAGTTAGTGGATCAGTTTGTACATTACAATGAATGTATTTGTATACTATCTGCATTGCTCTTGTTTTAAAATGCCTTTTTCTTCTGCCCTTGTTCTGGTAAACAGAATCAAAGATTTATTTGTGTGAAAAGCGGATGTAAGAAAAAACTATCCAATGGATTATGTCCATTAGATAGCTGGTGATCTAATTTCAAACTTGTTTTGCGTTAATCCGAAGTATTCTATCTAATGGATACGGTTCACTCGATCATGAATCTAACCCTTCCTAAATGTATATGGCAACACCAAGATCAGATATAATGACTACTAACTACTGGGAATGATGATACCCATCAGATTGGCTTGAATAATAGAGCAATAAGCCTGTCCCGTAAAGGAATCAATTCTCCTTGTACCACGCATGTGAAAGTAGTAATGCCCAAAATAGTAACATTATCTACTTCAGCAAGAACTAAGCGTCAAGCTACTCAGTTGACGAAAACTATTGCACCTGATTTCGCTAGAGCTGGCACGGGCAAAGGGCATCCTTTGCCCTGAACCTTAGCACTTCATTTGAGTAAAATCTCACCGTGAGTGTTATGTAGGAATCATGCGCGTACTTACAGAGGGGAAAAAAGCACAACGAATAGCAGGTGACAGTGAAGACGGCATATGATGAGAGCTCTAAGCAATCAATAGAAACATCACCTTTGCTAGGGTTGTTAGGATATGTGAAGCCTAACTATCAGACATGCCCCATACTTCAGAAGAGAGGAGGAACAAAGTTGGAACAGGAGGAACACGATCGACGACGACGAAGTTCAAGCAAAACGACGAAGAAGAGATTTTTCAGTCTTGCGGTCGACCGGCCATGACGCGACGGTCGACCGCCTATGTGCACAGCTGGGTGCACAGACCAGGAGCTCATCGCGGTCGACCGCATGTGGCGCTGCGGTCGACCGCTCAAAGTCCAGAGAGCAGGCCAGAGTTCTGTCTTCGTCGCGGTCGACCGAGCATGGCGCTGCGGTCGACTAGCAAAAGTCCAGAGAGCAAGCCCAGACTGCAGTCAGCTTCGCGGTCGACCGCACATGGCGCTGCGGTCGACCGCCCAAAGTCCAGAGACTCCGATCAGGATTAGGATTCGTCGCGGTCGACCGCATGTGGTGCTGCGGTCGACCGGAGTCGGGTTTTGGCCCAGATTCGAATTGTGACCTGTTTTGTTCTGTTTCCTTTTTTACTTGTTAAACCCTTAAGTCTATAAAAGGGTTGATTAGGGCATGATGTATTAAGTGAAAAATAGTAAATTTTTCTCCTGCGGCGGCCTTGGACGTAGTTTCTCACATTGAGAAGCGAACCACGTAAATCTTGTGTGTTTGAGATTGTTTGATTTTCTCTCTTCTCTCCTAAATCTCTATTTCCAAATCGCATCAGGGGGGTTGTGCATCCCCAACAAGTGGTATCAGAGCGACCAGGTTCGGCGCGAGCGATTTGAGGTCAGAGACAATGGGATCTGAGAAGGAAACATCCAAGATTGAGAAGTTTGATGGAACGAACTTCGGGTTCTGGAAGATGCAGATGGAGGACTACCTCTATCAGAAGGATTTATACCTACCATTGGGAGAGAAGCCGGCGGATATAAAAGATGTGGATTGGAAGCTATTGGATCGAAAGGCCCTTGGAGCGATCAGGTTGACCTTGTCTAAATCAGTAGCGTTCAACATCAAGAATCAGAATACGACGGCGGATCTCATGGCGGCGTTGTCCAGTATGTATGAGCAGCCCTCTACGGCGAATAAGGTACATCTCATTAAAAAGTTGTTTAATTTGAGGATGTCCGAGAGCCAGAAATTCAAGGAACACCTGAACGAGTTTAACGAGATCACGGATCAATTAAACTTGGTCAATATTCAGTTTGACGATGAAATCCAAGCCCTTTTGATACTTGGTCAATTACCCGAAAGTTGGAAGGGTACCGTTATCTCGATTAGCGGATCATGTGGCAAATCCAAACTGAAGTTCTCAGATGTGGTGGACATGATTATGACTGAGGAGATTAGAAGGCAAGAGGAGGGGATTTC
>BQKN01066376.1:330744-349425 GCA_022839385.1 Asparagus kiusianus | reverse complement strand
CGGCGAATAAGGTACATCTCATTAAAAAGTTGTTTAATTTGAGGATGTCCGAGAGCCAGAAATTCAAGGAACACCTGAACGAGTTTAACGAGATCACGGATCAATTAAACTTGGTCAATATTCAGTTTGACGATGAAATCCAAGCCCTTTTGATACTTGGTCAATTACCCGAAAGTTGGAAGGGTACCGTTATCTCGATTAGCGGATCATGTGGCAAATCCAAACTGAAGTTCTCAGATGTGGTGGACATGATTATGACTGAGGAGATTAGAAGGCAAGAGGAGGGGATTTCTAATTCAGGGTCGGCGTTGAATCTTGAGAGCAGAGGAAGAAACAGAAACAGAAACAGAGGAAATAGCCGTGGAAGACCTAACTCGAGGAACGGAAGGTCAAAGTCTAGGAACCGCAAGGGTAAGAAGGAGATCGATTGCTGGAATTGTGGTAAGTTTGTCCACTATGAAAATCAGTGCCGAGAACCCAAGAAAGACAAGGAGAACAAGACTGAAGCGAACGTGGCCTCAGGGGAATCAGATGATGCCCTGATCTGTTCATTGGAAAGCAAGACTGAATCGTGGGTGCTGGATTCAGGAGCTTCGTTTCATGCTACCTCAAATAGAGATTTATTTGAGAACTACATTTCAGGAAACCTAAGAAAAGTCTATCTTGGTGATGATCAGCCTTGTGATATTATTGGCAAAGGAGTCGTGCAGATCAAGCTCAATGGGTCTAGATGGAAGCTGAGCGATGTGAGACATGTTCCTAGCTTGAGGAAAAATCTGATTTCCATAGGACAATTGGCGAAAGAGGGATACGTATCAACCTTTGCATGTGATACATGGAAGGTTACAAAGGGATCCATGGTTGTTGCCCGTGGTACGAAGACGGGATCTCTCTACATGACGATAGATGCACGAAGTTCCATTGCAGTGGCTAAAAGTAATGAAGACCCAAATTTGTGGCACCAGAGGTTAGGTCACATGAGTAGCAAAGGCCTAAAGGTTATGCAATCGAACGGGAAGTTACCAGGTTTGAGATCAGCTGATATTGACCTATGTGAAAGCTGCATCCTTGGGAAACAAAAGAGAATAAGCTTCAAGAGGGTTGGCAGGACTCCTAAAAGAGGAGAAGCTTGAGTTAGTTCACACAGATGTGTGGGCCCAGCATCAGTTCCATCCACCGGCGGAAGGTTATATTTCGTGACCTTTATAGATGATCACTCGAGGAAGACTTGGGTCTATTTCATGAAACACAAATCAGAAGTGTTTGAAGTCTTCAAGAGATGGAAGGCTATGGTTGAGAACGAGACCGGTTTGAAGATCAAGAAGCTTCGTTCTGACAACGGCGGCGAGTATGAAGACTCAGAGTTCAAGAAGTTCTGTTATGACAGCGGCATTAGTTAGAGAGGACGGTGCCAGGTACACCCCAACAGAATAGCGTAGCAGAACGCATGAACAGAACCTTGACTGAGAGAGCCAGAAGTATGCGGTTACAAGCAGGTTTTCCGAAGCAATTCTGGGCAGAAGCAGTCAACACAGCTGCCTACTTGATCAACCGGGGACCATCGGTGCCTTTGGAGAACAAAATACCTGAAGAAGTATGGAGTGGAAAGCAGGTAAACCTTTCTCACCTGAGAGTATTTGGATGTGTTTCATATGTACATCTGAGTGATCATGCAAGAAACAAACTTGATCCTAAGTCCTTAAAATGTTTCTTTGTTGGCTATGGCGGCGATGAGTTTGGCTACAAGTTCTGGGATGAGCAAAACAAGAAAATCATCAGAAGCAGGGATGTGGTCTTTAACGAATCAGTTCTCTACAAAGACCGTGATGCAGTTCAGCCTACTAACTCGATGCATAGTGATCCTACATATTTCGAGTCAGATGATGCCTCAGATGGAGGCAATCCCGAAGCTAGTTCTGATGAAGAAGAAGAGTTGATGGATGGGACCACTTCAGAGGGGGCAGATGAAGATGGAGAGCCTATTTCACCCGTTAGAGAGTTGAGGCGGTCAGCTAGACTCCCCAAGCACAATCCTAAGTATCCATCACTACAGCCAAGAGCTCATCTCAATTATCTACTTTTGAGTGACGGTGGAGAGCCAGAAAGTTATGATGAAGCCCTTTGAGTGGATGATGCGAGCAAGTGGGAGCTTGCCATGAAAGATGAAATAAAATCCTTGGACACCAACAAGACATGGGAACTTGCGAAGCTACCAACGGGGAAAAAGGCCTTGAGCAATAAGTGGGTGTACAAAATCAAAGAGGAACATGATGGTTCCAAGAGATACAAGGCCAGATTGGTGGTTAAAGGATTTCAGCAAAGAGAAGGAGTTGATTACACAGAGATCTTCTCTCCAGTAGTCAAACTGACTACCATCAGAACAGTCCTGAGTATTGTTACAGCTAAAGATCTACATCTCGAGCAGCTAGATGTAAAGACAGCTTTCCTCCACGGTGATCTAGAGGAAGAGATATATATGCAGCAGCCAGAGGAGTTTACTCAGAAGGGAAAAGAGAAGATGGTATGCAGATTGAAGAAGAGCTTGTACGGCCTAAAACAAGCTCCAAGGCAATGGTACAAAAAGTTCGATGGATTCATGCACAGGAACGGTTACTCCAGGTGCAATGCTGATCATTGCTGTTTCGTCAAAGAGTTTGACAAGAGTTACATCATCCTGCTCTTATATGTCGACGACATGCTTGTAGCCGGTTCAGATATGAGAGAGATCAAGAAGCTGAAGAAGCAGCTGTCGAGTGAGTTTGACATGAAGGACCTAGGCGCAGCGAAGCAGATATTGGGAATAAAGATCAGCAGAGACAAACTCTTAGGCACACTACGTCTATCTCATGCCGAGTATATTCGACGGGTGCTTGAGAGATTCGGGATGAGTGGTGCTAAGGCCGTTAGCACACCGTTAGCTAGTCATTTCAGATTGACTAAGGAGCAGTTCCCCGAGACTGATGAAGAGAAAGATTACATGGCTAAGGTTCCATATGCTTCAGCCATTGGAAGCCTTATGTATGCCATGGTATGCACGAGACCTGACATTGCCCATGCAGTGGGAGCTATGAGCAGATTTATGTCAGATCCAGGAGAGCAGCACTGGGAAGCAGTAAAGTAGATTCTGAGATACCTGCGAGGTACTATAGAAGATTGCTTATGCTTCAGGAGAGGCAAGTTAGTCCTACAGGGTTTTGTTGATGCAGACTACGCTGGTGAGATAGACCAGAGAAGGAGCACTACAGGATATGTATTCACTTTGGGCTCTACAGCTATTAGTTGGGTTTCTCAGTTGCAGAAGATCGTTGCTCTATCAACGACAGAGGCAAATATGTTGCTGTGACAGAGGCAAGCAAGGAGATGATATGGTTGCAGGGTTTCTTGGAGGAGCTGGGACAGAAGAGTGAGAAGAGTGTCTTACATTGTGATAGCCAGAGCGCAATTCATTTGGCGAAGAATCCCGCTTTTCATGCAAGGACCAAACACATACAGGTCCGCTACCACTTCATAAGATCAGCGTTGGACGAGGACATGTTGGAACTTGTGAAGATTCAAGGAAGCAAGAACCCAGCCGATATGCTTACTAAGGTTGTCACTACAGAGAAACTGAAGTTGTGTTCAACTTCAGTTGGCATCAGCACTTGATGATATGAAGGCCGTCGCCGTAGAGAGAGTTGAAAGAGGTTGATAGTTAGTTTCCAAGTGGGAGATTGTTAGGATATGTGAAGCCTAACTATCAGACATGCCCCATACTTCAGAAGAGAGGAGGAACAAAGTTGGAACAGGAGGAATATGATCGACGACGACGAAGTTCAAGCAAAACGACGAAGAAGAGATTTTTCAGTCTTGCGGTCGACCGGCCATGGCGCGGCGATCGACCGCCTATGTGCACAGCTGGGTGCACAGACCAGGAGCTCATCGCGGTCGACCGCACGTGGCGCTGCGGTCGACCGCTCAAAGTCCAGAGAATAGGCCAGAGTTCTGTCTTCGTCGCGGTCGACCGAGCATGGCGCTGCGGTCGACCGGCAAAAGTCCAGAGAGCAAGCCCAGACTACAGTCAGCTTCGCGGTCGACCGCCCAAAGTTCAGAGACTCCGATCAGGATTAGGATTCGTCGCGGTCGACCGCACGTGGTGCTGCGGTCGACCGGAGTCGGGTTTTGGCCCAGATTCGAATTGTGACCTGTTTTGTTCTGTTTCCTTTTTTACTTGTTAAACCCTTAAGTCTATAAAAGGGTTGATTAGGGCATGATATGTTAAGACAAAAAATAGTGAATTTTTCTCCTGCGGCGGCCGTGGACGTAGTTTCCCACATTGAGAAGCGAACCACGTAAATCTTGTGTGTTTGAGATTGTTTGATTTTCTCTCTTCTCTCCTAAATCTCTATTTCCAAATCTCATCAGGGGGGTTGTGCATCCCCAACAGGGGTGACCGTTTAAAGCACAGATGAATGAGAGCCAAGGATGTAAGGTCGGATCTCAGAGCTTTGCTTGATTATTGATAATCTAGCGATGTTGAAACACAATGAAAATGAAACAACTATTCCAGATGAAGTAGATCATTACGTAATATTATGTCAGAACAACAAATTGTTGACAATTTTTCCGCAACCAAGTTCATTCATCAAGTCATCAACTGATCAACTCCACCTGCATTATATGAATATAGACAATATCATTTTATTTTTATAGTCAATAAAGACCATCTTCGGTACATTAGAGAGTTGTATCAATAATCCAATTCACACAACGTGTGAGAAGGAAAATAAAAATAATCTTTACAAAAAATGCTGCCTACATGATGCTAAGAGGAATTCTTGTATCAATCATGGGCCTCGGCGTTGGCCCAAGAACCACAGACACCCGCTTCGCTGGTCGACGGGGATCATTCCTCCACCTTTGGATGTATCGATTGCCTCCAACATCGTGACCACTTCATCCATCTCTGGCCTCTTATCGGGGTTTGCATCCCAACATCTCTTCATAACATTTGCTAGAGAACTTGGACAACACCTTGGGATCTCGGGTCTCAAGTTCTGCAGTTAAAGAAAATAATGATGTTTTTGACCAACGAAGTATTTCTAGAGAACTATCATGAACTTCTTTTATTAGAGGGCTAACTGGAGATAGTCCCTTTGTACTATCGCCAAATTGAACTTTACTGCCCCTGTAGTACTATTATTACAAATAGATCTACTGAAATAGTTCTATTGTTGCAGACATACAACTTGAGTGAAAACCAATTGCCCAGAAAGAATAAAAAGTCTACTCAGGAGGTCTATCTGCGATAATAGAACTATAACAGCAGTAAGCTCAATTTGGGGATAGTACATGTGATCTAGACAGCATATAACTCTTTTATAAACTATAAGTCTGAGGTCAATTAGTGTTAGCTGTCATGTATATAACATGCGATATGTTTTGAACAATTTTGCTTTGTGTACTTTATATATCTTCTATATTACTCTCTCATCTTCTCCTATTTTTCAAAGGTAGTTTAGACCTTTTATCCAAGTCGTTAACATCATTAGCGACAATCTCAATAACTCATGGTATTATTCTACAGTTTTGAAAGTTCATGGTAGTTTTCTCTAATAAAAAGTTCATTGCAGTTTTGTGTAAAGTCTCCCAAAGTTCATGCATGGTAATTTGATGATATTTATGCTTCATTTGATTAATTCTTCTATTATTCGAGCAACAAAAAAATTTGCTTACTTGTCGAACAACTGCAGATGTAACCTCCGAGAAGCTGAGGTCAGGATACGGCATGTCACAGCAATATATCTCCCAGAGGCAAATACCAAAGCTATAGACATCACATTTTCTGTTGTAGGGGTTGCCATTTAATACCTATACTCAGTAGTAATACTCAGTTACTACTAATTAGCAACCATGTAATATCTCAAAGCATAAGTAAAATAAAGTTACAAGAGGCAAAATTTTGATGTAACTTTTCGTTTACAAAAGAGGAACATGATGCTAGAATTGTTTGCATGGTTTCAAATCTCGGTTAGTGTTAAGTTCAGACTTATGAAGTATAGGCAAAAATGAACTGAGTACGGGTAAATAATATATCTGACACTTCCTCTTGATGTTACTTGAGATCCTGCTCGAAGAGGTACCATTAGCGTCTCTTTTTTATTTCTGGAAACAAAAGGAAAACAATGTCTAAAACTAAAATAGAAGTAGGACTAATTAGTTATTTCTTTCAATATTAGTACTGATAGTAAGGAAATATAACTCGCTATTCAAACAACTATTCAGAGTTTCTAGAATTCCCTGTAAGGCTGGCTGGAAAACTTGTTATTGGACTTGAGTAATCGCTCTTTGTTTTCTAAAATGAAGGGTTATGTTTTTGTAATTGTAAATTATTCCAAATGATAAGAAGTAGCATTAATCAAACTGACCTTTCCATTATAACGTGCATATAATTCGGGAGCATGGTACACTATAGTGAACCACAATCCAAGTTCATTCGTCCTAGATTCACATTAGATTCACATGGAATACGACCCAATTCACCAACTTTAGCAATCCGATTTTAGAATTCAAACCAATTAATTTTTTTTTAAATAGCCCTTTTTACAATAACAAATAAAACATGAGAAATTAAGCACATAAAGTATGCATATCTTAACTGCAACATGATTTCAAGGTTCTTATACTATTACTGATATTAACTAGCATTTATGAACTGAACCAAAAGCGCAACACGTTCCCGTACGCACTATATAAACCTAACACTCTCATGCCGGTTTCGTAATGAGTGGCGTACCACATTTTCGTACCCATCCCTTGAACTGGAACGAGCCGGATTTCATGCAACTATGATTATGTGCACATCTTGACCTAGAGAGAAGACTATGCTTATGAGTCTTTTCAATGCACAATAAGAATCTTCTGCTGAGCTTACATGGCTACATATTTGTAGTATGAACAACATCACATTTGATCTGTAAAAACTGGCGGCGTTTCTAATTTTTGTAACTGCTGATTCATTTGCTCTTAGAATCTATGCTAAACTGTGGTCCTATATAAATGACATGCGCCTACACTGTGCTACTCATAGTCCAATGTTATATTAATCTCTATCCACTAAAGTGATCATCTCAAATATTGGACACTAATAACAAGTAAATTGTAGGGAACCACGGGTGATTTGGATAGTTGAGAGGTTCCAATATGGCTCCCAAAGTGTTGTTGACGCCTGTGGCTAAATCTAGAATAAAACAGATAAATTTGTTAGATAGCTGAAGTGCTATATTAAAAAAAAAATTCAAGTTTAACTGCTGTGCGTTTATGAAACGTTGTGTTTAAAGCAATATTTGGCTTACTCCGGTGCAAGGATCCCAAGGTCAAACTACTTCCAAGAACAGCAGTACTATCAAGATCTCCTTAATTTATAAGACCTTTTGATCAAGGCAAAAATCTCCTCGATCTGTTAAACTTTACGGTTCAAAACCTTTTGGTTAAAACCTTTCAGTTCAGGCAAAGATCTCCCTGATCTGTTAAACTTTCGGTTCAAAAAACCTTTCAGTTAAGACAAAATCTTTCAATCTGTAATAACTTTTCGGTTCAGGGCTCTGTTCCTTCGGGCACAGACTAAAGCTTGCACGCTTTCAAACTCTGCAGTAGTAGCACAACAGCTTAAACACTTCTCAATATGTTTTTCGTATCTTTAGAGCTTCTCTAAGAGGCTCTATTTATTGGCCTCTAAAGTCAGCTCAAGGATCATTTGACTGTTACAAATCATTATGACAATTATGATTATAACAGTAAATGCCTTAATTGATGTAACTGATGCATGCAGTTTTAATTGCTGCATGAAGAAACGTCTGAAGACGAGGGTCGCGTTACTATGCAACGCGAGGGTCACTACCAGCCTTGCACGAAAGCGAGGGTCGCATTCCCTCTTGCGAACGCGATGGTCGCGTGAGTTGTGAATGCGAGGCTCACCTACATGCTATGAAGCAGCCAATGTGGTGTAAAGGGCATCATCTAGCCTCGATGTCTCCTGCGAAGTGCAAAGTGCACCTTACAAAGCACCACTTAGCTCCTCAACCCGATTAACCCCGATCCCCGATCCATTGGCTCACGCCCCACGGCCCATGGGTCCACAGTCCATGACCCACGGCCCATGACTCACGACCCACTAGAACTTATGAGGGATTAATTGAATAAAAATAATTCTCGGCTTGCCGTTGGCAAGCCTCGAACACATAACCTTTTGAAATATCAAAACTTTAACTTTCCACTACGCTACTAAGGATTTCTAAAAAAATACCAATAGTTAATAAATACATAGTTTCAAAACTTATTTTTGAAAGTGGTTTTGACCAAAAAAATCCAATAACCCCCCACAAGTTTTTAAACTAGTATCGTTTAACGGTGTCGTTGTTTCGATCGTTGTACATAAGATATATATCGTAAGGATTTGAATCACCTTTAGATCAACTGAATAAAAGATAGATGCATGATGTCGTAGAGACTTAAATCAACACATATCTAAAAATCCGGTGATCACACAAAATTAAACTCATCTATAGTAGTTTTTACTTTGAACCACACTTGCCTTTTCCTTTGCCTTGCACATTTATGACCCTGTGCATGTACTTGTTTCTGTTAGGTCTCTAGATACTTTTCCACAAGAAACCATAGGAGACGACCAAATCTCCATCCAGATATAGGTAAAGTTCTTTAGGCATGTTTCCTATCAAACATCCCGCATCCAAGATGCTTTGAACTCATTACAGCTTAAGAGTCATCTTCTCTCATGATAGGATTCTAGGTGAGTCCTTTAGGCTTGTTTCCTATCTAGCACCCCGCATACGAAATGCTTTGGACTCATTAAGGCTTAACAGCCACCCCCTTTACATGATATGATCATCCGTGAGTCCTTTAAGCATGTTACCTATTAAACAACCCGCATCCGAAATGCTTTAGACTCATTGAGGATTAACAGCCATCCTCTATACCATAATAGGATTTCAATTGCAAATGTTACTTGACTTTTGAACCAATCATCTTATCGTTAGTAGCATAAGCTTTGAACTAATAACTTGATATAAATGGTTAAGTATTTGTAAGACTCACTAAACTTTATAAATCTTACTTGACTTTTGAAGCAATTATCTTACCATTAGTAGCATAAGATTTAAACTAATAACTTAATGTACATGGTAAGTATTTGTAAGACTCACAAAACTTTGAGACCTATTCCAATAGATGTCCTCTCGACTATATCCTTTTTAGACCCTTAGTCAAATGATCAACCACATTCTCTAAAGACTAGACGTCAATCACAGAGATGACTCCTTAGCAATTGAGTTCTCTCAAATAGCCATGCTTCGGACGAATAGGCCGCTTCCTTCTATTGAACATCGATTCGCTGTCACAGCACTCGCCACCTGATTATCATAATAGATAGTAATTACGCTTTGTAATTCTATCAATTGAAGGTCTCGGAGAAAACAACTGAGCCACACAGCTTCATCTCTTGTAGCACAAAGTGTGAAGAACTTAGATTCTATCGATGACTGTGCAATCATAGTCTGCTTCTTAGACTTCTACGAGACGACAGCTCCACCTATAGTGAAGACAAAACCTCCAGTAGATCTGCACTCGTCTGGTTCTGAGCACTAGCTAGCATCTGAATAGCCTTCGATTATACCTGGATATCCAGTGTAGAATAGGCCCAGACCTATAGTTTCTTTCAAGTATCTCATCAATCTTTAAACAGATCCTAATGAAGCTTTCAAGGATTACTTGTGAACCTACTAAGCATTCCTACAACAAATGCTATGTCTGGATTTGTGCAGCTCATTGCGTACATAAGACTCCCAATGATCATTGAGTGCCTTAGCTGCTCCACTGGTCCTCTTGTGTTTGGTCGTAGCTTCTTGTTATAATCATATGGCACTGACAGTTCTGGCAGGTCATTGTAGCCATACTTTCTTATCATGCTCTCAACATAATGAGATTAGGACAATCTAATACCCTCCTCGGAGTATATGATATTGATTCCGAGAATCACGTTTGTAGTTCCATGGTCCTTCATGCTGAACTGTGCTGAAAGAAATTTCTTGGTAGATATTATCCATATAAAGGCATATAACCACCACATTTCTTTCAGCGACCTTGATGTATATGCACTTATTAGATTTACTGACTTGATACCCATTGTTGCGAATAACCCCATCGAACTTCTTATGCTAGAGTTCCAGTGTCTGCTTAAGTCCATATAGAGACTTAAAAAGTTTACAAACTTTACCAGCTGGAGTATCAAGTCCTTCTGGTTTTTCTATGTAGACCTCTTCTGGGAGATCTCTATTGAGAAAGGCAGTCTTCACATCCATTTGATGTATGACAAATCTTTTTATTGTCACCCATGTAATAAGCACTCTGATGGTATTAATCCTGCAAACTTGTGCATAAATATCAAAGAAATATATTCCTTCTCTCTGAGAGAATCATTTTGCCACCAGTCTTGCTTTGTACTTCTCAATAATACCATCAGGACGAAACTTCTTCTTAAAGATCCACTTGTAACTGATAGCCCTTGCACCTTCAGGTATATCCACCAGCTTCCAAGTATGATTTTGGATTAATAAATCCATTTTATTATCTATAGCTTCTTTCCACAGAAGGACGTCTGTTAACTGCATTGCTTCTTAGAAAGTTTATGGATCTCCTTCCATATTATAGGTGATGAAGTCATCTCCAGAATCTTTCTGTCTCCTGACACGCTTGGAAGGTGGTTCGGTAACTCTTTCATCATTGACACTTTCAGTTTTTTACAAAACTAGCTCCTCTGGTGCTTCTGAAGTACCGGCATTCTCTGGTATATCTTTGAGCAAGTATTCTGCATCCCGAGCTTCAATGATATCTGGTGCATCTAACATACCAATATTCTTTGGTATATCTTTGAGCAATAAACCTTTATCCTTGATAAATTTATCCTTAAAGAATTCTGCATCCCGAGCTTCAATGACAGAGTTGGTTCTAAGGTCGAGGAATCTATAAGCATCACTATCTTTAGTAAAGCCAAGAAACACTCACCTGTTTACCTTTGGTCTGAGCTTAGGCCTTCTGATATCTAGAACTCGAATATATGCAAGACACCCCCACACTTTGAGACTATCCAAAGGATCTGGATATCCTAACCATAATTAATGAGGAGTACTGTCAGTTTTAGAATAGAGTATTTTATTAAAAATCTAGTTTGCCATCAGCATAGCCTCTCCCCAATAGCAGGTAGGTAGACCATATGTGATTAGCATCGAATTCACTATCTCGGTCAATGTGCGATTCTTTCTTTCTACAATACTATTGGATTGCAGAGAATACGGAGCAGTAATTTCAGTAATGATTCCATACTCCTTAAGGTATACTTCTGACTCCTTAGATCGGTACACTCCTCCTCTATCTCTCATGAGTCTTTTCACCTGAAGTCTAAGCTGCTTCTCGACACGAGTTTGAAACTCGATAAACTTACTGAAGACTTCATCTTTAGATTTTAGTAGGTAGACATGACAGAAGTGAGAATGGTCATTAATGAAGGTCATGAAATACTTTATGTCGCCTCAAGTGACGAAGCTCTTGAAGTCAAAAGTATCTAAGTGAATCAGATCCAGTAGGTTGGTGCTCCTTGTGACACTTGTAAAGGACTTCCTTGTCAGTTTTGCTTGTGCGTAGACTTCATACTTCTCAGGTTTGTTACCCTCATATTTTAAAAGTAATCCTAACTTTTCCATGTTAGACAATTTTCTATAATTTACATGTCCTAGTCTATAATACTATAACACAAAGGAATAAGCAGAAGAGGATATTTTATTTATAACTGAGTTGGGTATAATAGTACTGATTTTATACATGCCATTAGTATGATATACATTTTCAAAATACATTTTCTTAAAAGACAACACAACATTTCCTCCTTGAAAAATCAGCCGCATATCTGTGTCACACAACAGGCTTCCAAAAACTAAGTTTTTGATAATTGAGGGAATATGTTTCACATCCTTCAATGTGATAGTCTTGCCTGAAGAGAGAGTCAGCACCACAGTCCCAGTTCTAAGAACAAGCACTATAGAACAATTAGCCATTGATACGTTCTCATTGGAAGCAATATAAGAAGAGAACAAATCTCTGTTGGAGCAGACATAGTAGGTAGCACCTGTGTCTAACCACCAGCCATAGATGTTGTTGGGAGTTGTTACCTGAAAGAGCATAACCATACAAGTATCAACTTGATTAACATTGTGTATTGTTCCCTTCTTTGGTACTTTGTAGTCCTTGACAAAATGTCATTGCTTCCTACAGTTAAAGCATTTTCCGTTCTTCTTGAACTCTTTCTTCTAAACATTTAGATTCTTTTGGTTTTGGTTCTTTTTTTGTTAAATGACTTCTTCTTCTTCTTCTTAGAAGAAGAACTAGTATCCTTCTCAGTGTTAGCAACCACCATATTAGCAGACGCCTTCCACTTAGCAAGGAACTCATTCTTCATACGAGTCTGTATCTCGTCCTCGATCTGAATGAACCTCTTCAAATCAGATAGAGTCACATCTCTTTTCCTTCTCTGAATGTCAGTGAAGAATGTCATCCAAGATGGAGGAAGCTTGTTGATAATTACACTAGAAATGAAGGTTTGACAAAGATTGATCTTTTCATCATTCAGTTTCATAACAAGCTTTTTAAGCTCTTTGATTTGAGGCAAAACCTTAGTGTCATCTTCGAATTTGAAGTCCAGAAACTTATCAATGAGGAGAGACTTGGACATGTTCTCCTCATCCTTGTATTGGTCCTCCAAAACATTCCAGATTTTCTTTGCAGAGAGCTTGTTGGTGTAAGCATCTTCTAAATGATCGGCCAAGAAGTTAAGGAGATGACTCCTGCAAAAGTGATCATCTCTAGCCCAAGAGACTTCAGACTCGTAATCTTCTTCAGAGTCGGGTTTCTTCTCAGAGACCACATAGTAGATTTTTAGGAGTTGCATCCCGAAAATTACTTTTTGACGCCATGCGTTAAAGTTGAATCCGTCAAAGTTCTCTAACTTAAGACAGCCCACTCTAAGTGTCCTTGAGGGATCTATTGTAGATCAGAAATATTTCTTTAAGATTGTTGACGCCTGTGGCTAAATCTGGAATAAAACAGATAAATCTGTTAGATACCTGAAGTGCTATATTTTAAAAAAAATTTAAGTTTAGTTGTTGTGCGTTTATAAAACGCTATGTTTAAAGCAGTATTTGGCCTACTCGGTGCAAGGATCGTAAGGCTAAACTACTTTCAGGAACATCAGCACAGTATATTGGTTTGCACCGACCAAGTACTGTCAAGATCTCCTCGATCTATAAGACCTTTCTGTCAAGGCAAAGATCTCCTCGATCTGTTAAACCTTACGGTTCAAAACCTTTCGGTTCAAGCAAAGATCTCCTTGATCTGTTAAACCTTTCTGTTCAAAAAACCTTTCGGTTAAGACAAATATCTTTCAATCTGTAATAACCTTTCGGTTCATGGCTCTGTTCCTTCGGGCACAGACTAAAGCTTGCACGCTTTCAAACTCTGCAATAGTAGCACAACAGCTTAAACATTTCTTAATATGTTTTTCGTATCTTTAGAGCTTCTCTAAGAGGCTCTATTTATTGGCCTCTAAAGTCAGCTCAAGGATCATTTGACTGTTACAAATCATAATGACAATTATGATTATAACAGTAAATAACTTAATTGATGTAACTGCTGCATGTAGTTTTAATTGCTGCATGAAGAAACGTCTGAACGCGAGGGTCGCGTTACTATGCAATGCGAGGGTCACTACTAGCCTTGTGCAAAAGCGTGGGTCGCATTCCCTCTTGCGAACGTGAGGCTCGCCCGCATGCTGCGAAGCAGCCTGTGAGGCAGCTTGCAAGGCAGCCAGCGTGGCGCCAAAGGGTGCCACCTAGACTCGATGCCTCTGTGTGCAGCCAGCGTGATAGCCAACGTGCGCCTTACAAAGCGCCTCAACCCGATTATCCCTAATCCCCGGCCCATTGGCCCACGGTCCATGAGCCCACGTACCAACGACCTACTAGAACTTATGAGGGATTAATTAAATAAAAACAATTCTTGGCTTGCTAATGGCAAGCCTCGAACACAAAACCTTTTGAAACACCAAAATTTTAACTTTCCACTACGCTACTAAGGATTTCTAAAAAATACCAGTAGTTAATAAATACATAGTTTGAAAACTCATTTTTGGAAAGCAGTTTTGACCAAAAAAATCCAATAGGTGTTGCATTCAATTCCCATACCAAAAAACGAAAAAAAAGAAAAAGAAAAAGAAAAATAGGAAAAAGAAACAACACAATCCTGCAAGGAATATGTGAAGACAAAGAAGAATGTCCTATACCTTTGTTTTCTTTTTCTTATAAATGCTAGATTTGGAATTTTCATGTAAAAACTGAAAAGGATGGACGAGTGCATTCATAGGAACTTAGAGCCTCTTATTGGATAACATAAGAGAAATAGATTCAGATAGTTTGACCATGAGTGGTAGAGGCCAGAAAATGCACTAGTTATAGGTGAAAAGATTATAATTAGCAAGGCGGACTGCAAGTAGACGTAGAGAACTTGGTTGGAGCCAATTAAGAAGTATGATAGTCGTTAACTTAAGGGAAGAGATAACCCAACTAGAATTGAATGGAAGATTAGGATTCATGTCATTTACTCCAAAGGTAAGAGATAAAGGCTTTGTAGTAGTTGTTCTCGTTGTGTGTAAAAGGATGAATAATCATTAAGAAAGAAAGAAAAAGCCTTGATGATCATTAAACTTGCCAAAGAACTTACCTAAAGGTCAAATGTTCAAAGAAATATATTATGATATGGTCATAGTAGAATAAGAGTTTTCATATCTCTGGTGCCATATAACCAAGAGTTCCTGTCTCCCCAGTCATGTCGCTGGGATTTTGCGCCTCAATGCAAGCAACACCAAAATCTGATGTGTTCTTTTTTGTTTATCTTTCATGCAATTTTTTTTTGTTTGCGGTGATTTTCCTACTTGCTAAACTCTTAGCACAAGGTCCGGAAGGGTATGGGTCCGATTGATTGTTTTGAATCCCCAACATTTGGTATTAGAGCTTCATACAAAAGATGTGTGCAAGAACCATGGCAGAGGAAAGCAAATCAAAAATCGAGAAGTTTGACGGATTAGACTTCGCCTACTGGAAGTCGCAAATGGAGGACTATCTATACCAGAAAGAACTTTACCGTTTATTGATGGGCAAGGCTAAGGGAAAGAAGAAGGGGGAATCAGATGAGGAGTGGGAAATACTAAATAGGAAGACTTTAGAGTAAATCTGGTTGTCGCTCGCCAAATCGATCACCCATAATATATTAAAGGAGAAGACGACGACAGCGCTTATGGAAGCGCTCGTGAAGATGTACGAGCAACCGTTAGCCACAAACAAGGTGCATCTCGTCAAAACGCTCCTCAACCTCAAGATGACAGAATGATGCTCCTTCACGATACACCTCAGCAAGTTTAACACGATTGTTGATCAACATCTCCGTGAACATCACGTCTGATGACGAAGTGCAGGCCCTGCTGATTCTATCACAGTTACCGTATAGCTAGACAGGTTATGTGACCATAATTATCAACTTGGCAGGGAAGAAAAAGTTGAAGCTGAGCGAGGTTGTTAGCATGATTCTATCAGAGAAGGTTAGAAGAAAATCATCCAAATCAAAAGGTCCAGGTTCAGCCCTAAATCTCGTGCAGAGAGGCCGAAGCCAGAAGAAGGGTAACCAAAACAGGAATTGGTCGAAGTCAAAGAAGAAAAGGTCGAACTCGAAGGTTAGGCCTATCAAAGGGAAGTGTCGGAACTACAGCCAGGAGGGCCATATATTTTTAGTCTGTAAAGCACAAAAGAATGATGCGAATGAGTAGGAGGCTCATATCGTTCAAGATGCCTTGATCCTTGTTATGGACAACAACTTTGATTCATGGGTAATTGATTCAGGAGCCTTATTCCACGTCACTGCTAATAGGAAACTTCTTTAGAACTATGTAGCAGGGCACTTTGGGAAAGTGTACTTGGGGGGACAACGAGCCTTGTAGTATTGTTGGAAGAGGCGACGTACATATTCAGATGAAGGGCTCTAAGTGGAATCTGAAGAATGTCAGACACGTACCGAAGCTGAAGATAAATCTTGTTTCGGTGGGCCAGCTTGGAGCAGAAGGCTATGTTTTAACATTCACTGGGGATTCGTGAAAAATCTCCAGTGATACTATGGTGGTTTCTTGAGGCAACAAAACTGAAACTCTCTACCTCACTTCACATGTGAGTGACACCCTCACAATTGTAGCTGGCAAAGAGAGTGCAAATCAGTGGCACAATAGGTTAGGATACATTAGTGAGAAGGGCATGAAGATTCTACACTCACAAGAAAAGCTAACCGGCATCAATTCAGTTAAAGTTAGTGTTTGCGAGGACTGCATCTACGGGAAGCAGAAGAGGGTCGGCTTTCAGAAGGGTGGAAAACCACCTAAAGCTCAGAAGCTAGAGCTTGTTCATACAAATGCATGGGGCCCAGCTAGCGTGTTTTCTTTTGCCAGTTCGGCGTACTATGTTACCTTTATCGACGATCAATCGAGGAAGGTATGGGTATACTTCATGAAGCACAAGTCAGAGGTGTTTGGGATCTTCAAGAAGTGAAATTTTATGGTAGAGAACAAGGCAGGTCTGAAGGTGAAGTGTCTGAGATCGGACAATAGTGGAGAATACGAGCTGAAAGAGTTCAATAGGTTCTGTGCTCTAAATAGGATTCGTTTGGAGAGGACTACTCCAGAAACACCGCAACAGAACAGCGTTGCAGACATGATGAATAGGACATTGACGGAACGTGCGAGGAGCATGCGTCTACATGTAGGTCTACCCAAGACGTTGTATGTGGACGTGGTGCATACAACAGCTTCTTTGATTAATCATGGGCCAACAGTTCTATTGGATTTTGGGATTCTAGAAGATGTTTAGAGTGGCAAGAAGGTTAATCTCTCACACTTGCGAGTATTTGGCTGCGTGGCATATGTTCATATTAGTAATCATGTTAGGGACAAGCTAGAAGCTAAGTCACAGAAGTGTACATTCATTGAATACGGCATTGATGAGTTCGGGTATCGTCTTTGGGATGAGAAGAATAGGAAAATCATCAGGAGAAGAGATGTGATATTCAATGAGGAGGTGATGTACAAGGACAATGACAATGTCAAGGATAGCCAAAGTAGTTAGGAGTAGTACTACGGATGTAGGTGGATCCGAGTACATAGATTTGGAGGAACTTTCAAATGGGAGAGACAACGTTAGTTCTGACCGAAGAATGGAGGAGACTCCAGGTGCAGAGATGACTACCCATGGCGTGGAGCTTAGGAGGTCATCTAGGATACCTAAACTGAATTCCAGATATCTCTCATCACTAGACTATTTACTTTTGACAGATAGCGGAGAACCAGAGTGCTATGAGGAGGCTATGCAAGTGAGTAAATCTTAGCAGTGGGAGCATGTTACGTAAAAAGAGATGGATTCTCTACACACTAATGAGACATAGGAGTTAGCCCAGCTATCTACACATAAGAAAGTCTTGCATAAAAAATGGGTCTATGGGGTCAAGCGGGAGAGTGATGGAAGCAAGAGGTACAAGGCCATGTTAGTTATTAAGGGGTTCCAACAGTGAAAAGAAGTAGATTATATAGAGATATTTTCTCCTGTTATGAAGCTTACAACTATTAAAGTGGTGTTGAGCTTAGTACCTGCAGAAGATCTCTACCTTGAGCAGTTAGATGTGAAGATTGCCTTTCTTCATGGTGACTTGGATGAAGAAATCTACATGAAGTAATATGTTAGCTTTATAGAAGAAGGAAAGAAAGAGATGGTGTGTAAGCTCAAGAAGAGCTTGTACGGATTGAAATAGGCTCCGAGACAATGATATAAGATGTTCGACAATTTCATATAGAGCAATGGCTATGGAAGATGCAATTCAGGTCATTGTTGCTACTTCAAGAGGTTCGAGTCCAGCTATATCGTGTTATTATTATATGTTGATGACATGTTAGTTGCAGGACCGAGTTTAGAGGAGATAAACAATTTGAATAAGCAATTGACGAAGGAGTTTGTTATGAAGGATCGGGGTGTAGTGAAGCAAATTTTTGGGATGTGAATTAGTAGAGATGAAGCTGAAGAGATGTTGAGATTGAGTCAAGCTGAATACATCGAGAAGATACTTCAGAGGTTCGACATGGAGAATGATAAGGTTGTTAGTACGCACATTGGAAGCTAATTCAAGTTATCTGAGGAGAAATCACTCAAGACAGATACAGAAAAGGAGCACATGAGCAAGGTGTCATACTCATCAGTCATTGGTAGTCTTATGTATACAATGGTTAGCACGAGGCCGGATATCGCCTATGTGGTAGGATTTGTAAGTAGGTTTGCTAGCAACCTAGGGAAGCAGTATTGGGAGACCGTGAAGTGGATATTGTGTTACTTGAGAGGGACTACGGATATGTCATTGTGTTTTAGGAGGAAAGAGTTAGTACTACGGGGATACGTGGATGCAGATTTCACCGGTGATCATGACACGAGGCGAAGCACCACAGGGTATGTTTATACTTTAGCGTCGATATCAGTGAGCTGGTGTAAAACCCCAAAAATTTGT
>BQKN01066376.1:301151-320744 GCA_022839385.1 Asparagus kiusianus | reverse complement strand
GGGGGGGCCGCGTACAAAAGATAGATAAAAATTTTTCTTAATGTAATTTTATTCACAAGAGATATACCACAACCCAAAGAAAACGAGTAGAATAGCCAACATCAATATCTCCAAAATATTTCAAAAGAGGAAGACAAATATTATATAGAAAATAGTCAAATAAGCATCATCTATTTTTTTATAACTAAAATTTCTCTAACTAAAAGGAATTCGACGTTCCTTAAAGTTTTTAAAGTCTTCAATGATAGCATCAATGCTCAGACTTTTAGCAATTTCTCTTTCAATAAACACCATTAATGCGTCGGAGAGGAAAGCATCCTCCATTTTGCTTCAAAGCCTAGTCTTGACGATATTCATAGTTGAAAATGATCGTTCTGTAGTAGTAGTAGAAACTGGAAGAGTAAGCACAAGTACGATCACTCTAAAAATGAGGTCGTATGTAGCAGATTTATTAGTCTTTACCAACCATTGACACAACTCAAAAATGGTTGAAAGAGTTTTGAAGTCTGATCATTTGACTACATTATGCTCATAATGTATCGGTTGCATCTTCAAACTCTCTTTTTCTTCACTTGTAAAATCTTATGCATAAAACTTGCCAACCAATTTGCATATATCTTGTATTCTCAAAGCCTCAGATGCATTTTGAGGATTTAAGGCAGAACTAAGCATGAGCAATTCTGTCGCATCTTCACTAAAACGCACATTAATTTCTTGCATTTGTGAATCGATCGCGACATAAAAAAAGTCTACTCGATAATGATGCCTAATGGTTATGTCTTGATGACCACGAGCTCGACGTCATCTATCAACATACTGAGCACTAAAATCAGGAATATTAATGTTACGAGCCACACAAAAAGACTTCACTTTTTCAAGTAAATTATCCCACTTGTCATCCCTTAACTCTTGTAGTAATCTTTTTGTAGATGACACAAGCTCCATTGCATTCGAAATGTCTTGAGACTTCCTTTGTAAAGTCTGGCAAAGAAAATATGTGATCCCTATAATCTCACTCATTAGATGTAAGATAAATACAAAATCGAACGAAGTCATTTCATCATAAACAGATGTTGCATCGGCTCGTTAGGAAGGAAGCCCATCCTCCATAACTTTGAGCTACACCGTACATACTGCATTGAACATCCTGATAAAACTTGATAATGATATGAAATGAGAACTCCAACGCGTATCAGCAGCTTGTTGTAAAGTGTTGATCTGATTAAGTCCAGGCCTTGTCTCGAGTTCATTAATAGAAATCAAATGGGCAATGTCATCCGCGTGAGCTTTCTTCAATTCATCATTACGCTTGCAAGAAGCACCAACCATATTAGCTATAGAAATTAATTTATCAAAAAACATATGAATGAGAGTCAAATTTTTTGCTGCCGCAACAAGAGCCAACTATAGCCGATGAGCAAAGCAATGAACATAGTAAGCAGTCTTACAATCTTTCATAATCAAAGCTTGCAATCCCTTGAATTCACCCCTCATATTACTGGCCCCATCGTAACCTTGACCTCTAATATTTTGAACATCCAAATTGTAATGAGCCAAAGCAGATATATGACGTTCTTTAAAGTCAAAGCTGCAGTATTAGAAACATGAACAAGCCCAAAAACGTTCTTGAATGAATCCATTAGTGTCCACAAACCGCAACACAATAGACATTTGCTCTTTTTTTGACTCATCACGGGCTCTATCAACAATAATGCAATACTTGACAACTCCAATTTCTTCACGAATTGCATTTTTCAATCTCACTAAAAACACATGAAGTATTTGTTTTTGAATATCATGACTTGTATATTTGGCATTTTTGGGAGCTTTCGCAATTGCCTTTGAAAGTTCGTCATTCTCCATGGCCAGCACATTCAAAAATTCAAGAAAATTGCCACGATTGGACGAACTAGATTTCTCATTGTGGTCTCTAAACGGAATCCATTGGAGTCTCAAGAAAATTAGGAATAGAGCACCCTAATTTTTCTCCCCAAAATTTTGAGGGGGCTTGAGGAATAGAGCACCCTAATTTTTTCCCCCAAATTTTGGGGGGGGCCGTGGCCCCCCCCTGGACTGTATGTAGATCCTCCCCTGTGAATGGCATAAACGAATTTGATAGTTTCCGTGCAATATTTGAAGTAGTTTTACCATTCTAGTTTTGCTTCAAGGCAAATAACATAAAATACTACTTCTACATAGGTAGCAGATCCTATTTCTAATGTTGCCATTCTAATTCCAGTTCCTTCAGTTCATTTTCCTGTCATTGTGTAACTCAAGCATTCTCTGTATGGAAGCATTAGAGATTAACCATTGCACTCACCATCATTGTTTGTTAACTGACAAATCGTTGTGATCAGTGAAGTTACTCGACTGGGGGGAAGATGGTACCAGGGCCGATGCTGAAATTTCTTCTCTCAGGTCTGCATTCTCTCAGGAAGTTGCTGTTTGGCACAAGCTTGATCATCCAAACGTCACAAAGGTGAAATTTGTCGCGTGATTTTGAGGTCAAACTTGTTAGTTAATTGCTTTTTAACAGCCATAGCATACCTTTACTACGCATCCAGTTGAATAAGTTTCTTTAATGCTTCATTCATCCAGTTATTCAGTGAGTTTTGCCTTGAACATGGTAAGGCCCCAGATGTTGGGGATTCGAAACAATCAATCGAACTTGTGCCCTTCCGGACCTTGTGCTAAGAGTTTAGCAAGTAGGAAAATCATTGCAAATAAAAGAAAAAAATTGCATGAAAGATAAACAAGAAAGAACACACTAGATTTAACGAGGTTCGACAACGTGCCTATATACTCGGGAGCCGCACCACACAATTCTTTGATTAATTGAAGAAGATTATAATGCCCATAAATAGGTTTTTATTTCTCTGAGATCTCTCTGAAAGAATCTTCTCAAAACCCTCTTTTTCACGTGTTCTAATAACCCTAAAACGTATTAGGTATATATAGTATCCCAGCCCAAAATAGATTCCCAAACAATTTAGGAAACTGGAAAAACAACTTTCGGTCGACCAGACCATGTATGTCGGTTGACCGGCCAGAACGCCAATTTCCTACAGGGTTTTGTGCACCTTTTCGGTCGACCGGATGACCACTATGGTCGACCGACATCAAGCTTCGGTCGACAAGCCAGAGTGAGTTCCTAGGCTGTTTTCGTACAGTCTATTCGGTCCACCGGGGTCACCATATTGGTCGACCGACCCGAGAATTTCCAAACATGCAGTTTTGTTTCAGGTTTCGATCTTCACACTTTCAATACCAACAATCTCCCACTTGGAGACGAAACCGCGATCAACGAGCTCTCCCGAACTCCTGCCATCTTCGCAAGCATCTTCTCCTACCCAGAAAAATTCATTCTTCAATCATCATCATCTCGGCGATCCCGCCGATCCTCCTAGTGTGGTTCTGTCTTCGACTCCTACGCGTGAAGGCCAACTAAATCTGTGCACAACTCCAGTTTATCAATGGTCACTCTTTTCGTTAACATATCCGTAAGATTTTGACTCCTCAAAATCTTCTTTAGCTGTAACATATCGTCCACAATCAGCGAATGTATGAAGTGGTAACGCACGTCGATGTGCTTTGTTCTGACATGATATACTGGATTCTTGGTAAGGTGTCTTGCGCTCTGGCTATCACAATAAAGAACTTTGTTCCCCCGCTTCAGATCTAACTCTTCCAGGCACCTGGTCAACCAAATCATCTCCTTGCTGGCTTCAGTCACTACGACATACTCTGCCTTAGTTGTGGATAATATTACAATCTTCTGCAAATGTGAGACCCATCTGTGACGCCCCAGGTTTCATGCGAGGCTGCAGTCCAAGGCGAAACCTGAATTATCAAACCTGCCAAGCATCAAATACCATGCTGCGACATGTTTCACCATCACAGTCACTATCTATCTAGTGAAAACAACAAATAGGTGGAAGTACCGACAGGCAAATAAAAGAAATAGAATAAGACAAGCATACACAGAAACAATAAGAGAATGCTCATCAATGAGCCCAACTGAAATAGAATAGAAATATCTCTGAGTCTGAAATAAACATCAAATGCAATGAGTCAAATAAAGTATCACTACGGCTCTCAGCCTCTACAAAATGTAACACAAATCTAGAGTCTGAACATAATCAACTATCTGTGGAGTTCTGAATAACTACTAAAATAGTAAATAGCTAGATAAATCTATGAAAAAGTCACATCAGCCTGCGACTCTCCGTGCGCTGGACTCGCTACCTGAAAGGAGGAAAAACAACGAGCGTCAAAGCGCTATAGCAAGAACATCTCCACCTCTCCCCAGGGGAAGGGGTAGGAGTGTATAGAAAATATAGAGAGTACATAAATATAGAATCATTCATATACATCTAACTGGAGATTAGTATTTAGGAATCCACAACACAAGAATTAGTAGGTCGAGCGAAATAATCCAAACAAGGAAACCCTCATGTATATACCATGTCTCAAATTGTGACTCCCTAAATACTAATTCCAAACTCTATGGATGATAAACAACAAAAAAAGATAATACTTCAAACCTCAAACCTGTAGAACAAATATCTCATCCTGATCTACACTCGGGTAGACAGATTTGACATAAAAGGAACTCATCCAAACAAAAGCCAACTACATATCATGTCATGTAAGCCACGGTCTCAGAGAAAGCACCCTACTTACGGTTATTCAATATGGAAGCAACATTATACATTATATTACTTACAAATGTGTATCTCTTATATATATTAGTGATACTCTTGTAATACTCTTACTCAATCGCTCTGCGGCAATAGATTTTATTTCGCTATCCCGAAAATATAATATGACGATACTTTTGTAATACTCTTACTCAATCATCCTGCGGAAATAGGTTTCATCTCCCTATCCCGGAAACATAATATGATGATACTTTTGTAATACTTTTACTCAATCGCCCTGCGAAAATAGGTTTCATCTCCCTATCCCAGAAACATAATATGACGATAATTTTTTAATACTTTTACTCAATCGCCCTACGAAAATAGGTTTTATCTTCTTATCCCAGAAACATAATATTTGTATACTTTTCATATTTAGTATGGTAACACAACATATTTTAACCATATGTGTACATATCTCGGTGTACGTATCCATATCTGGTGTTTACTGACATCTCAGATGTTAAACAACTTATAAATATCATATCATAACAGTGCAAGGTCGAGAGACTTGCTCAAAAACTCAACAGTCGATTTTAAACAAGCACATGCTAAAAAATACACTTGGCGGTCGACCGCAATTACGCGGCTATCGACTGCGACGGGTTCCAGGGCCTATGCAGGCCTCTGTCCTGCACGCGATCGACCGCCGCTAGGGCGCGGTCGACCGTGAGCCGAAATTCAAGATTCTCAATCTGGTTGTGTGTTGTTTCCACGTCATGTTTAGGTGATTCAAACATAATTAAAACGATATGAATCTTGCATGGAAATATGAAAACAACAGATAAAAACTTCTGGGAGCAACACAATGTATATAGCATGATAAATTACATGAAATTCATATTTGAAACCCTAAATCATGCACATGAACTTGAAACAAAGCACAAATCATCTTTCATCAGATTAAACAACATTTAAATCATGTTCAGATCTTAAATATCTTCTGTAAATTCGTTCTCAAACCTTTTCACATGGAAAGACCTAGTCTTTATACATATAATACAAAGGAATTGACTTTTATTCATAAACTAGTTACTTTGGCTCTAATAAACATGTTAAAAACCCTTTAAAAACGTTTTAAAAACTAGGAGGGGGATTAGCAGAGATGAACTTGCCTGAAACTTATAGAAAAACGTTTAGGATGCCAAACCAAAGCAGATCTTCAATCCAAAAGCCAAAAAATCACCCGAAAATCCACTTGAAAGCCTCTAATATTCTCCAAGAATAAAAATAAGATTTGTGGTGGTTTGGTGGCTGTTAGGGTTCTTAGAGAAACTGAGAAATTCGTGAAAATTTGATATATAAACTAGAGAAAACGAATATGGGTTTTAGAAATCCAAAACCAACTCAAAACAGGAGAAAAACTTTCTGCAGGTCTCACGGTCGACCGTGACGGTCAATCGGCTACGGTCGACCGTGACGGTCGACCAGACTGGGAATTTCCAACTCTCATGATTTTGGTCATTGTGCATGTTTCGACTCTTTCCGTCCTCACAAAAGAACTTGCTTATACTCAAAACACATGGTATATTACTCACATACCATTTAACTGTATTTATCATAATAAATATCCATATATCATGATCAATCATATATATATATTTATCACAAATTTTTAAGGTTTTACATTCACCCCTTCCTAAGAGAATTTCGTCCTTGAAATTCCGCAGTCGTATCTTAGGAATTAATAATATGAGAAAAGCACTAAGAGGGGATAATTCAGATAAGGAAACCCTCCCGTATACATCTCGTACCATTAATCCTTAGATATGAATCATAAGCCACGTTTAAACTTAACAAATCTAGAATATGTGCATCCTCACTTAACCCCTAATTAGACGGAATTAGTACGTCGGGTGAAAAATCCAAACAAGGAATCCCCCATATATATACCATATGTTCTGAATAATTAAGAGCTAAGTGTTGAATGACACATTCTAGCGTTAAGTATAAACGTGTCTAAACAACACATGCAATCACATCAATCAACGCATATAAGCACATTTAAAATATCAACATATTACCTATTCAAACAGGTATGGGTAGTCGCGACGTACATCCTCCTCGTGGTCCCAAGAAATATCTTCGGCTCCTTGCCGGTTCCACTGGACTTTCACTAAAGGAATGACCTTGTTTCTATGCTTATTATTCTCTCTAGCAAGAATGCATACTGGAATCTCTATTGTAGTCAAATCATCCTGGATCTCAATCTCTAGTGAATCAATCACACTCTGCTGCTCTTCATTGCGCAAATGCTTCTTGAGCATCGCAATATGAAAGACATCGTGTATGCTCGACATAGATGCTGGAAGGTCTAATCTATAAGAAACAACTCCAATACGCTCAATAATCTTGAAGGGACCAACATCTCGGGTCAAGCTTCCCCCGTCTACCGAATCGCTGAACGCCCTTCATCGGTCATACTTTCAACATAACTACGTCTCCGACCTGAAATTCTAAGGGTCGTCTCCGACGATCCGCATAACTCTTTTGCTGACTCTGTGTAGTAAGAATACGCTCCCGAATCAATGCCACTGTTTTCGTGGTATGCCTAACTAGCTCCGGGCCAAGTAATAGACTATTGTCTGGTTGTGCCCAACATATAGGTGATCTGCAAGGCCTCCCTTACAAGGCTTCCTACAATGCCATCCCGATGGTAGCTTGATAACTATTATTATATGCAAATTCAATCAATGGGATGTGATCCTCTCAGTTACCCTGAAAATCTATAACACATGCTCTCAGCATATCCTCCAATACCTGATTCTCCCTCTCGGTCTGACCATCTGTGTGGGGTGAAATACACTGTTAATTGATAACTGGCTGTCAAAAGCATCCTAAAAACTCCTCCAGAAATAGGATGTAAAGACTAAGTCTTGATATGATACAATCGTCTCCGGAACTCCATGCAATCTGACAATCTCTCGAATAAAAATCCCCGTATAGGTGTCCATCGTATAAGTCGTCCTCACAGGTAAGAAATGCACCGACTTTGTCAATCTGTCTACTATCACCCAAATAGAATCATTTTCTTTCTTTGATCTAGGCAACCCTACTATGAAATCCATGGAAATATCTGTTCACTTCCACTCAGGAATAGGTAACGGTTGTAGGGTTCCTACAGGTCTCTGATGTTCTGCCTTAACTTACTGGCAGGTATAACACTTAGCCACATAATCTATAATTTCTCTGCGCATACCACTCCACCAAAAATGCCACTTCATATCCTTGTACATCTTCGTTGTACCTGGGTGCACTATATATCTGCTGCGATGTGTCTCGTCAAAAAGTTCCCTCTTCAGCTGTAGATTATTCGGTATGATAATCCTGTCTTTTATCCGAAGGCCTCCATCTACTCTAATAGTCCAATCATCCTTGGGTTCTTTAGAGATCTCTCCCTTACGGGTTTGAATCCACGAATGCTCTAACTGAGCTCCGACTACTCTATCTCCCTAAGACGGTTGTACTGATAAAGCTTCTAAGAAAACACTGCTCCCGCCAATCTCTGGCCTAAAATCATAATGACCGAGGGTATAAAGATCCCGATATAGTGAACACCTCAAAGTTGCTAGCCCGTGACGACACTTTCTGCTCAACACGTCTGCTACCACGTTCGTTTTTCCCGGATGATACTATATAGCGAACTCATAATCCTTAATAAACTCTATCCATCGCCGTTGTCTCTAGTTGAGTTCTTTCTGTGAGAAGAGGTACTTCGAACTCTGGTGATCTGTGAATAATTCAAACTATACTCTGTATAAATAGTGCCTCCATACCTTCAGTGCAAAGACCACTGCTGCTAGCTCTAAATCATGTGTGGGATAATTCTGCTCATAAGTCCTCAACTGCCTCCAAATATAGGCTACAACTCTCTGAGTTTGCATTAATACACCTCTAAGACCTAATAAAGATGCATCCGTGTAGACAACAAAAGTTTTATCACTGCTGGGAATAATCAATACTGGAGCTAAAGTCAACTTAGTCTTCAATGTCTCAAAGACCTCTTAGCATTCTGTGGCCTAAATAAACTGTACACCCTTCTTAGTAAAGCCTGTAAGTGGCGTTGCGATATTTGAGAAGTCCTGAATAAATTTCCTATAATAGCCTGCCAGACCCAAGAAGCTACAAATCTCGATAACTATCTTAGGTGGTTCCTAATCAAGTACGGCCTCTACTTTAGCTGGATCTACTGCAATGCCCTCCTCGCTAATAACATGGCCCAAAAATTTGACATCCGATAACCAGAATTCACACTTACTGAATTTGGTATACAACTGGTGATCCCATAAAGTCTATAATGTCAAACTCAAATGCTGCTCGTGCTCGACCTCTGATCTCAAATAGATGAGAATGTCATCGATGAAAACTATCACGAACTAGTCCAAGTATGGATAAAAAACCCGATTCATCAAATCCATGAATATTGCACGTGCATTGGTTAGCCCAAATGACATGACAAGAAACTCGAATGATCCATATCGAGTCAAGAATGTGGTCTTGAGAATATCCATCTCTCGAACCCACAAATGATGATAACTGAAACGAAGATCTATCTTCGAAAAACACTAAGCCCCCTGCAACTGGTCGAACAAGTCATCGATCATTGATAATGGGTACCTATTTCGGATAGTGATCTTGTTCAACTCATGATAATCAATGCATAATCGCATACTCCCGTCCTTCTTCTTCACAAAGAGGACCGGCGCTCTCCACGGAGAATGAATCCATTGAATGAATCCCTGAGACAACAACTCATCTAGCTGGATCTGTAGTTCCCTTATCTCAGCAGGCGCCATATGATAAGGAGCTCGGGAAATCGGCGCGGTGCTTGGCTATAACTCTATGCAAAACTCGACCTCTCTTATTGGAGGTAATCCTGGTATGTCCTGAAAGACATCCTGGTGCTCTGAGACTACTCGCGTCTCACTCAAATCTGTGCCCCGATCCTGTAACATCACCTCCTCAACGTATGCCAGATATGACTTCGCAAATTGGTTGCCTCTGGCGGTCACTACCACTAACTCAGATCCATCAAAAGCTCGCAAACTGGCTGTCTTTGTAAAACAGTCGATACTCACATGGTAGGAAGATAGCTAATCCATACCAAGGATAACATCGAACTCAGACATAAGCAACATGATCAGGTCTATCACGAACTCAGAATCATCCAAGCTGATGGTACATCTCCTACAAACACTCTCTAAAAGAGACGTCTCCCCTAAAGGAGTAGATATAGATAAAGGGAAATCTAATGGATGCGCCACAAGCTAGAGACTAACCGAAAAATCGTAGGAGATAAAAGAATGTGATGCGCCAGAGTAAAAAAGAATACGTTCTGGAAATGAATTCACAAGGAAAGTACCTTCCACCACCGTCCCGCTCATGCTATGATCACGAGGAACAACTGCATACACTCTACCAGTCGGCTATGCTGCATCACCTGGAACATATGGGACTATCTATCCCTGCTGGATCTCCTGAATTGCTCACACCTGTCCTTCAATCCTCGGGACTACTGGAGGTACCTCAATCCTTAATTGCTGATCCTAACCGTGACCCTGAGTGCGTTTCTGCTATTGCTACATATTCCTACCCTGCTGGCCTGCTACGGGTGCGCTGCGGCACTCTGCTGCTCTGTGACCTGGTTTGTTACAATTGAAACAAGCTCTATGAAACCGGCACTGATGTTGCGCCTTCTGATCCTGCTGATTGCCCTTCTTATGAGGACCCTACTAATGTGGAACCTTATTCTGATGCTGGGGCCCTCCTGAGCCTGTAAAAGGTCTCTTACCCTTACTTTTATCCTCAGGCTGTCTTGACTTAGCATTTCCATCTTTACCCTTAATAAATATAGCTGTGTCTGTCTCCTGGGTTATGGCGGCATCTGCCACCTCTCGCACTGAATGGAATCTCCGAGATACTAGATATCAGCGTAAACCTGGATGAAGTCCCATCATGAACATCTGGGCCTACCTCTCCTCGGTGTACCATATGCCATTGAATTGAAGTAGTGACATGAACTTACTCTCAAAATCTGTCACTGACATATCCCCCTGCTCCAATCGAGCCAGCTCTAACTCCTTTCTGGCTTTCGATGCAGCCAAAACATACTGCTCTTCAAAGAAATACACAAAAGTCTCCCATGAGGTCGTCATCCTCTGCTCTGGGGTAAAACGAAGCCGATACCATCCTCCTGCATCACCCTTGAGGCTGAAAACTGCTAGCCTCTATTTTTGCACAGTATCTACATTAAGCATGTCCAAAATGCTGTTCACATCCTCCTTCCACTTGTGCGTTGCAATGGAATCTGTCGAACCATAGAACTCTGGAGCCTTCAACTTCTGGTACCTCTCTACTAGGCGAAGCCAAGCCTCCTACTCAGCCACTCCATCATTAACCAAAAAGGGCGGTGTGACTACCGGTGTCTCCTCTGGTATCTCCTCCTGAATGAGTATTCCCTGCCGAACCTGATCTGCTAACTATTCCTCTATAGCTGCCAAACGAGCAGCTAACGGTGCTATGAGATCCACTAAGTACTGCGGAGCCTACTATGGCTCGGGCTCTCTATCAACTTGCTCAGCTCTCTGAGCACGAGTACCTCAGCGTCCACTTTCTCTTCCTGACATCTATAATATAGAAGTAGAGATTATTATGTAGTAAATAGAATCTCTAGCAGGAAAAGATATAACGTATACCAATAAGTAAATCGTATTATGCATTATTCATAGCATGCTTAATCATTCAAGCAAATAGTTCATCACACAAAAAATATTTGTAAATTTTCACGTATATATAATACGTCCTCACTCATTCTAGGAATTCTTAGCGGACTGTATGATTCCTAGGAAACTCTATCCTAACTCCACAATATGACACATGAATGATCCTATGGATATTAGAAGCTAGAGCTCTGATACCAATTGTGATGTCCTAGGTTTCACGCGAGGCTGCAGTCCAAGATGAAACCCAGATTGTCAAATCTGCCAAACACCAAACATCATACTACGACATGTTTCACCATCACAGTCACTTTCTCTCTAGTGGAAACAATAAATAGGTGGAAGTACCAACAGGCAAATAAAAGAAATAGAATAAGCCAAGCATACACAGAAGCAATAAGAGAATGCTCATCAATGAGCCTAACTAAAATAGAATAGAAATATCTCTGAGTCTGAAATAAACCTCAAATACAATAAGTCAAATAAAGTATCACTACAGCTCTCAGCCTCTACAAAATGTAATACAAATCTAGAGTCTGAACATAATCAACTATCTATGGAGTTCTGAATAACTAGTAAAATAATAAATAGCTAGATGGAATATATGAAGAAGTCTCATCAACCTGCGACTCTCCGTGTGCTGGACTCGTTGCCTAAAAGGGGGAAACAACGAGTGTCAAAGCGCTATAGCGAGAACATCTCCACCTCTCCCCAGGGGAAGGGGTAGGAGTGTATAGAAAATATAGAGGGTACATAAATATAGAATCATTCATATACATCTAATAGGAGATTAGTATTTAGGAATCCACAACACGAGAATTAGTATGTCGAGCGAAATAATCCAAATAAGGAAACCCTCATGTATATACCATGTCTCAAATTATGACTCCCTAAATACTAATTTTAAACTCTATGAATGATAAACAATAAACAAAAAGATAATACTCCAAACCTCAAACCTGTAGAACAAATATCTCATCCTGATCTACACTCGGCTAGACGGATTTGACATAAAAGGAACTCATCCAAACAAAAGCCAACCACATACTATGTCGTGTAAGCCAAGGTCTTAGAGAAAGCACCCTACTTACGGTTATTCAATATGGAAATAAAATTATACTTTATATTACTTACAAATGTGCATCTCTTATATATATTAGCGATACTCTTGTAATACTCTTACTCAATCGCTCTGCGGCAATAGATTTTATTTCTCTATCCCGAAAATATAATATGACGATACTTTTGTAATACTCTTAATCAATCATCCTGCAGAAATAGGTTTCATCTCCCTATCCCAGAAACATAATATGATGATACTTTTATAATACTTTTACTCAATCACCATGCGGAAATAGGTTTCATCTCCCTATCCCGGAAACATAATATGACGATACTTTTTTAATACTTTTACTCAATCACCCTGCGGAAATAGGTTTTATCTCCCTATCTCAGAAACATAATATTTGTATACATTTCATATTTAGTATGTTAACACAACATATTTTAACCATATGTGTACATATCTCAGTGTATGTGTCCATATCTGGTGTTTATTGACATCTCAGATGTTAAACAACTTATAGACATCGTATCATATTAGTGCAAGGTCGAGAGACTTGCTCGAAAACTCAACAGTCAATTTTAAACATGCACGGGCCAAAACATACACTTGGTCGTCGATCACAATTACAGGGCTGTCGACTACGACAGGTTTCAGGGCCTACGCAGGCCTCTGTCCTGCACGCGGTCGACCGCCGCTAGGGCGCGATCGACCGTGGGCCGAAATTCCAGATTCTCAATCTGGTTGTGTGTGTTGTGTTCACATCGTGTTTAGGTGATTCAAACATGATTAAAACGGTGTGAATGTTACATGGAAACATGAAAACAACAGATAAAAACTTCTGGGAGCAAGACAATGTATATAACATGATAAATTAAATGAAATTCAAATTCGAAATCCTAAATCATGCACATGAACTTGAAACAAAGCACAAATCATCTTTCATCAGATTAAACAACATTTAAATCATGTTCAGATCTTAAATTGTTAGACCCTAGAAGGGGGGTGATTAGGGTCTTATGCTAATCTAATCCAATGTAATGCTAAGTAAAACTTATTATCAAATTATTCTTGCAAGATAGATATACAATATTTTATGAACAAGAAAATGCAATATGAACAAAGAGATATATCCTATATGATGAAATAGATGAAAGGATATATAAATATACGTGTAAATTAAATATGACACAATAAAGAGATGAAAGTGATATATGATGTGAGCACAAATAAAGATGAACGTCAAGCAAACACAAACACACAATATGTTCATGAGTTTCTATCCCCACGACCTACGTCCCTGCTCCTCACCTCGAGGATATCTCCACTATTTTAACCCGGTTTGGAAGTCGGAACGTCTACACACTCGGTTTACAAGCTCACCGAAAACTCTCACAATCAATCACAATGCAATCACACTATACACATTAAGTGTTGGTTTCTAGCCCGTGTCCTCCTCCTCAAGTACTTGGATACAACCTCTTCCTAGGTTCGTCAACCGACGCTGCTCCTATTGGATTCGACCTCGTCTCTCACTATACACTACTCTCAGTGTACAAGTGTATTATAAGTAATACTCACAATATAAGTTCAAATATAATGTTTTGTTCTCTATAATGAATAAGAACACAATGAATCTCACTCTCACTAATTTACACACCAATACCCACTAATATATAGTATGAAATAATCTAAGCTTAATAAGGGTGTGTGTGATAAATGAGAATAATGAAATTCTAATTCAATTTAATATAGCAAGATATGAATATGAAATTGACAATCAATAAGCTATACAAAAGAGTCTTGATAAACTTCTCTATAAACACAAAGAACTGAAGAAATGATGATGATGATAAATTCCTCAATTGAAAAATTGAAAGCTTCTTCTTTGTGAAAAACTTTTCTTTTGAAACAAAGCTTGAAACAAGGTATTAAACACCTTTTAAACACTTTGTAAACTTAAATAATCAATTCTCTTGGTTGGTCAGAATGTTTAATGCACTGGGGTATTTATAACATCCTAAAATATCAGCAAGAACCCAAGTAAAAAGACCAAAAAGCCAGAAGAAGACAAAACTAGAAAGTACCCGTTACAGTGTTATGAGTCGACTCAGTACTATTCATGAGTCGACTCATAAGTAGCCGTTACAGGCTGAAAATCAACTTATGGGTCAACTCATAAAAATCATGAGTTGACTCATAAACCATGGGTCGACTCATAAGATCATGGGTCGACTCATCAGAAATAAAACTTATTTTCCAGCATACTTTGTGAGTCGACTTATGATAGTCATGAGTCGACTCTACCTGATGGGTTGACTCATCAAAGTCATGAGTCGACTTAGCAGAAACAAAATATAAACTATACAGTAGTTTGTGAGTCGACTCAATACTGTTCATGAGTCGACTCATAAACATGTACACGGAAAATTTTCAACTATGAACATGGTTAAAAAATATCAAATAAATTCTGAAAAGTGTAAAACTTTAGGTATAGTTTATAAACATGATATTAAACATATTTGTGAAGAAATTTTGGAAATTTCATTTGCCATTTGTAAAAGATCATCGTTTTAGCAAATGTGCACATATATGTGCAAATATGTAAACATATATATTTTATTTTGATAAAGAGGTGTATTGCAAAACTTTTGTAAAACAATACAATGTAAACATGATGTTAAGTGAGTGTATAGATATATATTGAGCTTAGAGAATAACACACGATATATACAGAAATACCTAAATGACTGTAAACATAGCTGATCTGGATCTTTAACTCTGATATAAACCTGTAATAAGTCACAATCACTAGAAAATAAAACTAGTTATAAATTGTTTGTAAAATCATCAAAACAAAATAAGAGTGTAGGTTCAAAACCAGAACCCTAACAATCTCCCCATTTTTGATGATGACAAACAATTCATTATATAAATCATGAAATATAAACTCAATACTCATAAACAGCAAACCAATACAAACCAATGCCATTTCTCCCCCTTTTGGCAACATCAAAATGGGAATAGTGGAGCAATGCTCCCCCTACATTTATGCATAGGTTAGAAAAACAAAATAAACAAATAGGAGCTATGCTCCCCCTGTCAGAAAAGAAACATTAGTGAGGATATTCATATGGAACACAAACATGATAGAGCATATGATCATCATATAAGATATAAGCTCACCATCAAGTGAAAACACACATAAATTCAAAAGAAACAGATTTACTAGGCTATTACATACCAAGTTCAACATATGTTTTCAAACCATGTCCAACATGAAGCAAATCAAGTGCAAGTTAAAATATTACATGCCAACATAAAAATAAAAGTTTGCCAACATAACATAAACCAAAATATCATATTGTTCATCATAAATTCAAAAAGAGCTTCAAGGTTTGATGATCCTGGACCCGAGGAAGGATGGGGTTGCAAAAGGTTTATGATCTCATCAAATCTACTGTGAATGGAGGCCATGTCAACTTCTCTTTCACTCCTCGGGGAGGCTATCTCTTTCCTTAATTCCACCTGGGTCCTTTCAACCTCTCCAAGTCTCATGCTAAGATCAAGTTCACTATCTTCAATCCTCTGAAATCTCACTTTATCACTATAGTAATATTCAGTCATTTGAGTGGAAAGATCTTCTATATGGCTTGGTACAGATGAATCAGATGAGGAATGATAGTGCTTATAAGGAGGTTCATGTGCGGGAGATTCAGGAGGGGGTCTACGAGCAGGATGATCATGCATTACCATTAATGTGGTAGGAATTCTCATCCGATGAAGAACAGTAACATCAAAGAGAGGTCAGATATCAAGAGATGTCTCATCAGAGAGGTCAACATTGAAGTATTTAAATATTTTTGTAAGGAGACCACCAAAAGGAATGAAAGTGGTTAGACCAGAAGCAATGATATCAAACATAACATTTCCCCCCATTTAACATCAACAATACCCAGAATGGCATAGATGCCCCTAGTGAGATCTTGAGAATAGTGACTATACCCCCCAGATTTTGGAATCAAATTATAGGAAATGATACGTCCAATAATAATAGCCAAATCAGACACATTTTTAGCATGTAATGGGAGGCTTTCGTCAGGAAAAGTCATAAGGGTTTCAACACCAGGATTATCATACGAAACATCATCGGGAAAGGTGTCACCACGAGGAATGCCAATGATCTCAGATAGACGGTCAGCTGTGAAACGAATATGATGATGTTTGACACAGGAATTGATAAAATGTGGTCTATTCTCAGGAGCAAATAGCATAAGATTTGCGTAAAATACATCCACAAGATGGGGATAAAGTTTTTCAGAGTGCTGACTAGAGACTAGATCAGCGAGTTTAGCAGCAGAGAAAAATTGTTCGAGAGAAAAATGACTAAAGTCATCGAATTTAATATATCTACCATGGAACAATTTTAACTGACAAAGAGCATGATATTTTTCAATTAAAGCAGTGCTATATAGATATTATTCGTAATATGCATTGCTACGCTCTGGAGGTGATAATGCATGATCACGAGAAAGAGGGGCTTTAGCTTTGGACGTTCTAGGGTGTTTGGTAGAAGTACTAGTCATAGATTGAAATGAAACCCTAGAAAAAGAAATGAGAAAAGGAAAGGGGATATGCCGAGCCGAGGAAGACTGAGTGCAAACAAGATTGTCGGAGAGGAAGAGTCGACCGGTAAGTATTGAGTCGAATGGTGATGATGAGTCAGATGGAGATGAAGGTCGACTGGAGTGAAAGATCGACTGGAGGAAAGAAATGAAGGAAAGAGGAGAAAGAAGATGAACTAGGGCTTTGAAATGGATCAATGGTCCAGATTTGGTCAAAATGATGAGTGTAGGGTCAGGATTAAGGTAGGCAAATGGGTCGGGTCTAAAGCATCTCAAAACCAAAACAAAAAGAATCAGAAGCCCTAAAAACAGTCACCCGAAGGTTGACTTACAGTTGACTGAGGGATGTGAGTCGACCCCGAGTCGACTTAAGATTAATCCTAAGTTTTTACAGAAATGCTGAATTAAGACTTTTGCACTTTGAAAAAGTTTTAACAATGAAGAGTTTTGAGTCCAAAAAAATCTACTCATAAGCTTTAAATATTTATTGAAATATTTTAAGTCCAAAAAAGAGCAACAATCAAAAACAAAACAAAAACAAAACAAAATTTTCTTAAGAAATAGAAATTAAGTATATTTTGGTACCCAAATACTTTTAGTACCAATAGGGTTAGGAACATGACCCCTATCATTTAAGATCAAGGCCTTTGGGTTATAAACCCATTTGGGCGTATATGGTGCACGGATACGGTTAAAATAAAATTCATATTCATGACCTTTTCGATTACAATGAGTACAATGAAAGGGTCTAAATGGTATGTGTTGACCAACATAAGGTGCCCGAAAATCATTTGCAAAAGTAGGTTTATTTTTGAAATTATTTTGCAAACGAGAAACCTTCTTCAAATCAAAACAAAATTTGGTCAAATGACCCAAACGACCACAAAAATCATATTTGTACACATGAGCATGTTTATGATTTACATTATGTGTGTGTACATGTGTATGAGATGAAGAAGCTTGATGAGATGCACAATCATGAATAGGCTTGTCAAGTTTTTGTGTATTATGACAAAATTTGGCTATATGACCTTTAAGACCGCAAATAGAACATTTGTGAAGTTTATCATATATGTGTGCATAGTGTGTAGGTTTCTTAGAAGAATTAACATGGTGCTTTGCACACATGTCCATAAGCTTTTTGTTATTCGCAATACAAGTGTTTAGTGTTGAATCTAAGGTCGATATACATTTTTTTATTTGATTTAACTCATCATTGTGCATACAAGCATTGCTACTAGAAGAAGGATAAACATAATCATTTACCATAGAGTTTAATTTATTTTTACTAATGACATCACATTTTTCATTAAGCAATCTAGCATTTTCTAATCTCAAATTTTCATTGCATTCTTTAAGGTTTATATTTTCATTTGCAATGAGAACAAACTAAATAATTAGTGTTTTATGAGAGGATTCCATGTTATCATGCTTACTTTTCAAATCAATATAAATATTGTATAATTTTTCAAATTCATGCGCAAGTTCATCAAAAGTAATATCATCATCGTTGTCGAGCTCGTATACCTCACTAGGGCTATCATCTAGTGGTCGTGTGCATGATCCTCCAATGGAACTTGAAGAGGAGACCTCCAAGGCTTGTCGGATCGCCTCCAAGTCCCCTTGATGTGTTTCTATAAGTTTTCATAAATTGTAAGCACTATCAAAATGAACAAATTTGTTAGAGAATGATGAGTGAAAGGCACTAAGCAAATATTCCAACAAAAGCTTGTTCATATTAAACATTCTTTTATCATTTTCACTCCACTTGGATTTTTCCGAAGTGGGTATAATATAAGCATCTTCAATAACTTCCTATAAATCGAATTGTTTAGATCGAACAAAAAGTTTGAATCTAATATACTATTGATTATAGGGAAAAATATCTAAACGAGGAGCAATATTTATGGCATATCCTAAACTAGATGCACCGTGCATATCCATAATGTATATATGTAAGCAAGATGCAAAAAATAAAATTAAAAATTGGATTAGCACAGAAAGATAACTTGGATCTTTAACTCAAGGTGATTAAATCTTAAATCAAAGAGCACCAAGCTCTGATACCAATGGTTAGACCCTAGAAGGGGGGTAATTAGGGTCTTATACTAATCTAATCCAATTTTATGCTAATTAAAACTTATTATCAAATTATTCTTGCAAGATAGATATACAATATGTTATGGATAAGAAAATGCAATATGAACAAAGATAGATATCCTATATGATGAAATAGATGCAAGGATATATAAATATACGTGTAAATTAAATGTGACACGATAAAGAGATGAAAGCGATATATGATGTGAGCACAAATAAAGATGAACGCCAAGCAAACACAAACACACAATATATTCACGAGGTTCGATCCCCATGACCTACGTCCCTACTCCTCACCTCGAGGAGATCTCTACTATTTCAACCCGGTTTGGAAGCCGAAACGTCTACACACTCGGTTTACAAGCTCACCGAAAACTCTCACAATC
>BQKN01066376.1:273106-286151 GCA_022839385.1 Asparagus kiusianus | reverse complement strand
ATATATAAGAAAATAAAAAAATACTATTCCAAGCCACGCCCGGGCCCGGGCTCGGGCGGGCTTTTTGGACAACCCTAATATCAAGTAATTAAAACCTATAGCAAGAACCGATATGGGTAGTGGATAGAAAACAATGTGAAACTTTACATATATAGAAGGTGAAAGATATTGCAAATCATATGAGAAGAATATTTCAACAAAAGCAAAAGGAGGAACTAGAATATAAATGCCTATGTACTCCTTGAGCAATGCGAAAATAAAGAAATTCCAAATAATACAAACAAAATGAGTAGAGATGCAAATTGACGCATGTGTATTTTGGATAGGAGTAAGAAATGCAAGGCAAGACCAAGAAAATCATAATCATAAAAAAACCGAAAAAGAAAATCCTAGCAGTAGATAAATTGACAAAAATATGAAGAATTCAAACATGGGTCTTGAATTAAATCAAAGAGGAAAAAAATAAAATTAAAAAATTGAACTTGAGTAAAGAATATGGAAGTTTGAGTAAAGGTAGAAAATGCCAAACAGGGACAAAAAACCATATGAACCGTAAGAAATATCACGATGATAGAAAAATTAACAAAAAAGTTTGCAAAATTCAAGCATGGGTATTGGGTTTGGATCAAAGAGGAAACCAGAAACAGAATAAAAAACTGAACTTGATTGAATAATATGGACATTTGATTTTGAACAGAAATAGAAAATGCAAGAACAGGCAACATAAAGCCAAACTTGCATTAAAAATCGCAATGGTAGATATATTAACCGTAGCAATACTTGCAAAACTACAGAATAAAAAAAAAGGACGACGAACAGCCCCAGACATGGCTATTGAGTTATAGAAAATGCAAAACTTAAACATGGCTATTGAGTTCGGACGACGAACACAAGAACATAATAAAAAAGGAATCTTGACAATTAGAAATCAAATAAATGGATGGAGAAAAGGGGCAAAAATAAAATAAAATAAAACCTGCAACATCCTGGCCATCATAGACCCCACGATGAACAGCCCCAAAGGTCCCTCTGGCAATGGCAGTCTTGATGATGAGCTTTGATGGGTCAATCTCCCACTCTTCTCTTTCTCTCTCTTCATCCATCTTCTTCCCCAGAGTCGAGGCTCTGGTGAGGTGCCTTTCAAGTTGCTCGTCTAAGCTCTTGAGATCAATTTGGTCAGCTCTTACAAACCCATCACCAGCATCAGAAGTACTCTCCTTCATGGTGCTGTCTCTTTCTCTCTCAAGAGAGTTTAGTTCGTACTGTTATTAGTTCTATTTTCTATTTTCTTCCTTCTTCTTTTGGTTCAATGTGGCATGTGAGCACATGGTTCCCCTCAGGCAACGTGTGTGTCTGACCCACTTGGCTTCTCTCTCCCTCTATGTAATTTCTTTTTGATTAGTTTCGGCTCCGTCAGCCCTTCGGAAGAGGAGGCTTTATGATTTATCAAAGGTGCTTATTCTCCACACCTTCACAATGATTCAATATAGCTTTTCAAAGACAGCAATTCATATATATAAGACTGAGATGAAGATTGTTAGAGGTAATCTTGTATTTCTAGCTGATCATGAAATATCGAAAGAGTTGAAAACAAAACGGCAAGCGAAACGAGGAAGCAGTGAGCAATACATCGGCCGATATAACTGATTGGGTGTAATTGCCGGTATACTTCGGTCGGACCGGTTGGTTAGACCGAATTGGGATGTTGTGTTTGTTTTAGATTATATTCGGGTTAGGAGTCTTATATAGCATTTTATCCGGTTTGGACAATATATATACACAGACCATCTATGTCTGGGGTTTAAGGAGAAAAATCAAGAAGAGTTGTATATCGTATAAGATTGACAGAGGGGGCGGGGGAGTAGAGATTGGAGAAATCTAGGATTTGTGGGGGATTTTTTTGGTAAGATTTAGAGAGGATTTCTCATGGGTTCTTTCAAATATCTCTCAGTGAACATAGGCAATTGCCGAATCATGTAAATCTCATATGTTGTCGTGCTCTTGTTTCTTTTATGTGGTATATTGCTTTTCTCTTCAATTCGAATACAGGTTTCTTGAAGTTTCTACATCATCTAGTGATCGATTTCTTTAAGAAGATGGAGGATTTAATTGGGCGTTTCAATGACACATCCATAGAAAACACTTCTATATGCACTTCGATTAATGGCCAATCATGATATCAGGCAGCGGTAAGTAGCGCAAGACCGGTGACCAAGACCCAGCCCAATGCCGGTGTGGACCCAGGCTCCTCAGGTAAAATTGGTCCCGACCTGGAGGAGGGTTCCAATAGCCCAAAAATATTAGACATGGACTGGGTAACCTAGACCCGAGTGCCCAACGGGCAGAAAAAGGTTAAAAATCCTTCGTAGGGCTAGGCAACGCGGCCCGATAACTAGCAGACCCAAACGAACAAAAGTGGCTAGTTGGGGTTTTTGACCAAAATACCCCAAAAAGGGTAAACAAATGACCTCAATTTTTAGGGTATTCTGATTATTTGCCTAGGGGTTGCCTCTGAAGAAGTACTTATCCATAGGCTTCTGAAGGAAACTGTGCGAAAAACCATCAAGCAATGTATTGGCACAAAAGAGGAGTTCAACCTCCACCTCCCACGAGGCCGACCAAGGTAGAGATTTTATTCCTTCCTGCCTTCCAAACACCCTTTTTGGTCAAACATTTCTACAGTTAGGGCCAAAGCCAAAATCCCCTCGCGATTTCTTCCACGAACGAGAGGTCCACTTTCAAATTGGACGATCAAACCTTTGGACAGTTAGGATCGTTCCAAATCCTTTTTGATCAAACCTTTGAACAGTTAGGGCTAAAGCCAAAATCCCTCTTGATTCATTCCACGAACGAGAGGTCCACTTTCAAATTGAACGATTAAACCATTAAACAGTTAGGATCGTTCCAAACTCCCTACTTAGCCAAACCTTCCTACAGTTAGGACCGAAATCGAAATACTCTTTCGATAAACGAGAGGTCTCCACCATAAAATCTATCACGTTAATGATTACCTCTGATAGTACATCTACCCCATTGATCCTTTTCAACAGGACGATGAGTCCACAAATCTATCATGTTAACAGTCACCTCCGATAGTACAATTCCCTCGTCAATCCTTTTCAACAGGATGATGGGTCCACAAAATCTATCATGTTAATAGTCACCTCTGATAGTATAATTCCCTCGCTGATCCTTTTTAACAGAATGACAGGTCCACAAATCTATCATGTTAACAATCACCTTTGATAGTACAATTCCCTCGTCGATCCTTTTCAAACAGGATGGTGGGTCTATAAAATCTATCACGTTATTAATTACCTTTGATAGTATAATCAGCTTACCAATCCTCTTCAATAGGATGGTAAATCCACAAAGTTGCACAAAATTGCAACAAACTCCTGTCATGTTAACAATCATCTCCGATAAAATCAACTTATCGACTCTCTTCAATAGAGTTATAAGTTATGACCTATTCTTCGCAGCATGTTCTGAAGCTCGCGTGATAGTTCAAAACTCGCCTAAAAGGCCAAGCTCGCCTGATATCTTAGAGCTCAGCTCGCCTGAAGACCAAGCTCGCCTGCAAAGGAGCTCAACTTGCCTGGATGCTCGACTCACCTGCATGAGTCAAGCTCGCCTGAATGAGGTTTGTCTGCACGAACCAAGTTCGCCTTCGTGGCTCACCTACATAGCCTCGCTTGCACAGCCTCACCTACAAGGCTCGCCTGTACAGCCTCGTCCGTACACTTAGCTCACCTGCACAAACAAAGTTTGCTGACACGACTTAGCTCGCCAGCATGAGTTAAGCTCGTCTAAAGTCTTGAATCTCGCCTGCATTTCCTCGCCTACGAGGCTCGCCTGCACTGCTTCACCTATGTGGCTCGCCTGTAGTGCTAGCTCATCTGTTTACCTACTCGCCTGTTGTGCTAGCTCGCCTATTCACCTACTCGCATGCATGCTTGACTTGCCCACACGAGTCAAGATCGCCTAAGCATTCAGCCTGTGTATGAGCTTGCCTGCAAGCTCGCCGAATTCGCCAGCTCGCTTGCAAGTACCAGCTTGCCAAGACTGCCCACTTAAGACATGGGAACAGTCACTTTCTGTGACGCCCCTGGGTTCACACAAGGCTGCAGTCCAAGGTGAAACCAAGAATGTCAAACCTGCCATGCACCACACCGTATAATAACATGTTTCACCATCATAATTAACATCTATCTAGTAGAATCAATAATAGGTGTAGGTACAAAAGCAAGTAAAAGATAATACTCGAATAACTGATGAAATCTAAATGATCAAATAGATATCTCATCATCCAACAAATGGGAATACATAAACAATGTCAGAATAAATAAACTGGGGTACTAAACAAGTCTCAAATACAAATATCTGACGAAAAGGAAATAAGGCACACAGCCTTTACAACTTCTATGAAATAGTCCTCAAATGTCTAATCATCAACTACAGTGAAGCCCAAGATACATAATACATAGCTAAAATGTAAAGCTGAACACTAAAGTGGTCCGCTATCAACCTGCGACACTCCGTGCTCCTGGCTCGTGACCTGAAAGGGGGAGGGACAACGAGCGTCAAAGCGCTAGCGAGTAACATCACAACCAACCCCAAGGAAAAAGGGCTCGTTGTTTAAGAAAATACAGATAAGATATAAATAGATCTAAACTCATTGATCTTACGAAATAAGGGTTTTAGTATTTAAGAATTTACAATACGAGAATAGGTACGTCGAGCGAAATAATCCAAACAAGGAAACCCTCATGTATATACCTTACATCTCAAATTGTAAACTCCTAAATACCAAACCCAAGGTTCTAGTACAGAAACAATAATAAAAGAAAACACAACAAAATCTCAGAGCATGAATACAGTGTCATATCATAGCCTACACGAGTATCATGTAATAATAGCATAGTCTACATAAGTGTCTTGTCATAAACTCCTATGAGCAAGTCTTATACAGGGTTAAGAAATAAGTCCGATACAGGAACTAAGTACCGTGGTTTCCGAACACATAGAGTAAGTGGCAAGTGTCCAACACGAGGATTGAAGTGGAATATAGTCCAACACGAGGACTTTAAGGGATTATAGTCCAACACGAGGACTTTAGGGATTTTAGTCCAACGCGAGAACTTTAGGGATTATAGTCCAACACAAGGACTTTAGGGATCATAGTCCAACACGAGGACTTTAGGGATCATAGTCCAACACGAGGACTTTAGGAATTTTAGTCCAACACAAGGACTGTGGAAATAGTAAAAAATATCGCTATGATATATGTAGTGAAATTTACTTTTATCAATCCCACACTCAAATCAGTGCATAAGTCCCAAAATTTATACCCTCAGGTCATCTATCATGCATGGGCACATAGTGGGGCTAATAACCAGGTCAGATAATCTAAACAAACCCCCGAATAGGAGTAAAAATACTCAAATACACCAAAACTGGAAAACTACAACAGAGAGTTCGGCGGTCGACCGATCCGGTCGACCGAACTCTGATACAAAATTTGGTGGTCGACCGCCAGGCGCATCGGTCGACCGACCAGACGTCACGGTCGACCGAAAAGATGACGCGGTCGACCGAAACAAAGTCGCGGTCGACCGAAGCCCTGACTCGAGCTCAGCGGTCGACCGCGTCGGTCGACCGCCGAGCGGACAGAACCCAACCTGGGTTCTGTCAGCTGCTAAAACCTGGAACCAAAATTTGCTAAACCAAAACTCAGATTTTTGTGTAATGTTATAGATCAGTGAAAACGTGATTTTAATCTTAAAACTTTGCCACCAAGATCCCATAGATGAATAAACATGATTAAACCACCGTTAACAATAAAAACAGGGTTTTTAATATTCTCAGATCTAGATCTGTTAGCAGAAAACGTTGGTGAGTTTTTAAAACAGATAAAATCCCAAATCCATATTCCCTATGTCATAATAATCTATTAGTGATTCAAAAATACGAATTTGGGCTCAATAAAATCCAATAAAACTCAGTTCTTGACGTTAAATTGAAAGGGGTGGGGGTTGGACGAGAAATTACTCGCCTTGGGTGCTGATGATGCCCTAGATCTGCAAGAGGTTGGTCCTCTTTGCTGGAGATCCCAAATCCCGCTGAAAATCTTCTAAACTGCTCCCAGATCGCCAAATCCAGGTTAGGGTTTTGAGAGGGAAAAGAGAGGAGGGAATAGAGAGGAGCTAGGGTTTACGTTTGGGGCTGGAGGGATTTCTCCTGGGTTGAGTTGGTATAAATACCAACTCCCCAACCCGACCCGAAACCCAATAGCCCAAGAACTAAACCCGAAACCAAAACCTGGCAAACTCTCTGATCGCTGATCGGTCGACCGCGCCGGTCGACCGCGTCGGTCGACCGATCAGCACAAAAATGCCTGGTGATGGCATTTCATATGCTGACCAAATATCACTCGATTTCTCTCATATATATACACCCGTTGGGTTCCCAAACACTGATAAAAATCATTCATCTGATATACATATGCATACATTTATGATTATTCATCATACGGGAATTATTTACTATCAATAATTCACACATATATATTATAGAAATTTTTTGGGGTTTTACACTTTCCTTGATTTAAAGGATTGGTTATCCTCATGACCATACCCAGCTGTAGGATATGAAATAGATACAGTAGAACACTAGCGGGGGGTGAATAGTATTCATTTAAGAATTATGCAAAATAGGTTATAAATTGCAAAGAAAGAATGGCAACAATCTCAGAAAATCACAATCACAAACAATAGTTTTTATACTGGTTCTACCAATCCGGTGTACATCCAGTCCCCAAGCAAATCCAGCTTGAGATTTCCAAAACCAAACCTGACCAATTTGCAAGTCCCTACAAATTGCAATACTAATTGACAGCCCCTTGTCAATTGCACACTGATCTCTAGACCAAGAGATCAACCTCTCTCAAACCAAGAGAACTTTCCTTGAATCAAACAACTCAATTCCTATAAGCCTTGATTTAAAGTGTTGTGTAGCAGTGGCTTAGGAATAATTTTAACCTCTGGAAATTGCCTAAATAATATGTATTTTGAATGATAATCAAAGGCAATTTTAGAAAAAAATCTTTTTCTCAATACTTAGCAAAATCTGAATGTTTTTAACTCTTGAACAATGCACAAAGATTGAAGCTTATAGGTATAGAATCATGTGTCATTTTTCTGAACATATAACCTTTATATAGCCCTTGAAAAGATAAATTTTTAAACTTTATAACGTTTAAAAAATGGCTAAAAACTGTCACAAGTTTAAACTTAAACGTTCAGAAAACTATCTTAGTAGTTGACTATAATGGTTAGTAGTCGACTACTCTGTAATATAGAAAGTCTGGAATTTAGAAATTGAAGCTTAGTAGTCGACTACTCGATATTACGGAAAGTCTTGAAAACAAAAATCAAAGATCAGTAGTCGACTATAATTATTAGTAGTCGACTACACTGTAAAACAAACGTTCTGTAAAATAAATTTCAAAGCTCAGTAGTCGACTATAGTTGCTTGTAGTCGACTACTCTGTAAAACAGATGTTCTGTAAATCAAAATTCAAAGCTGAGTAGTCGGCTATAATCCTTAGTAGTCCCTTAGTGTCGACTACTCTGTAGTTTTACAGAAACTTATATTTTGAACTTAGACTTTAGTAGTCGACTACTATTCTAATTAGTCGACTACTAAAGGTAAAAATGTTATGTATAAAATATTTTAGACTCAATGATTAACTAAATACTCTAATGGTTAACATAAGGAATTTTTATTGTTAACCAACACACTAAGCCTATGTTAGTATGTTCTAATTTCTATGTGTGTGTGTGAGTGATCAAGGCTTGTACAATATTTCTAAGTAAAGAAAAACGTAAAAATTACATTGATGTATTTGTTCTTCATCTTTTTTACTTTATAATGCCTTGAACTCATCTTGCACTTGTTCATATTTGATGTTGAAAACTGCATTTAAATGTTAGTGCATTTGTATAACACACATAGTGATTCACATTATGAATAAATTGTTATCATCAAAATTATATCATAGGGACATGATATCCAACATTCTTCCCCTTTTTGATGATAACAAAAAAATTATGCATATGTAAGTATATTTTAAAAATAAAACATTAATAAATAAATATACTTATTCTCCCTCCATAAAAGCATATTAGAGTCTACATTCATATTTTTTAGTCTAAAAAACATAAATTCGGAAAACATTCTCCCCTTTGTCATTAACAAAAAGAAACACATATCTATCCTAAACATATCATAATTTCCTCTTCATGAGCTAGTACTTCAAACAGATCATTCAGATTATGAACATAGTCCATAACCTCACTCATCCAAATAGGTAGGCAAAGACTTCCCATAAAAACCAAAAGTTCCACAATGTTCATCACCATATTCTGTTTAAAATATATAACACATGAATTAACTAACTAATCACCATTAAAAACATAAAATACAGTCATATAAGAAACATAATAGCAACATAACACATATTACATATGTCTTAAAAACAAATAACTACGACATAGTTTGTGACAATCAAACTTAAACATACAAAATAAGACATAATGTTTTGATAACAAACATAAAGTTCATCCAAATACTAAATGATGCATTCATAGTTGTTCGCGGGAAAAATCAAATTCTTCTTCATTGACGAACTCATTGCACTCAATGTTAACAACTTTTTGCGTTTACAAAGATCCGGTCTTTTTATAAGAGCCGGTTACAATGAAAATCAAAGAAAACAAAGAAAAATTATAACTTTCCTTATTTAACGAACAGATCGCGAGTTCCTGTTATACGGTCACTCGCTTTGTGGGTTATTTGCCTGTGCCGGGGTTGTTTGCCGTGGACCACCACGCAATCTCGATCCGAACAGATCTACGTAGTATAACGGGTATTATCCCACCAAGGAGATAACAGCCGGGAGGGATCATTTCACCAAGGAAACGACCGCTCGAATCTCGGGATCTAAGAACCAAGCTTAGATCCGGAGTAGAACAACGTAGATCTGAGGATTAGATCCCTTCGAACTCCTGCCTTGTTTGGTATGGGTGCTCGCCAAGAATCGAATCCGAGTGTCCAAATCTTCAAGCCTTTACAATTCCGAGTTGAGGTGATAATCCGGCAGAGTTTCGGCTCTTCAGAAGTTCAGAAAAAAAAGTCCTTTCAAATAAACAACCACCCCCTCTATTTATAGGGCTCTCTAAACTGTGCATTTGTGCACAAGAAAGAGGGGGGGAGACCGGCCACCTTGGGGTGGCTCGGCCTTGGCCGAGCCACCCTGGGGTGGCTCGGCTTGGGCCGAGTTACCCCGGGTTTGGCTCGGTTTCGGCCGAGTCCTCCCAGGTGTGTTGGGTTCCGTCGTTTTCCGATGTTCGGTTGTTTTCCCGTCTTTCGGTTCTGTCCGTGATTCGGGTTTGCGGTTGACTTGGTCTGGAATCGATTTGTTGACTTGATTCCCGATTTGGTAGTAAATCCGCCCTGGTGTTTAAATTCGAATCCTCTCTTGGTTGGATGACTCGTTGACTCCCTGAATTATTGAATTGATTCCGCATGCGAACGTATTCTGTTGTTTGCGTGTCTCGTCGCCTCGAACGTCTGTTGATTTGTCGAATCATCGTGCCGAGCTATGTTAAGGGACCTATAGGCAATTTTATACGCCTACAGATACCCCCTCCAAAGCGTTACAGCCTCATTCTTTTATAGAAGAGTCTGGAATGCTTTGGATATGATTGCCCCCACCCTTCGTCGGTGTGACGGGACCTGGAACGACTTTCGTTCTGTATTCCTTCACTTCTTCATGCTATTCGGTGCTTTGTCGAATGTCTGTAAGGATTCCGGTGCTGCATTTATTGTCTGACCATTGTCAGAATTTGAACTTGAAGTCGATTCCTGATTTTCTAATCTTTTGGCTCGTGCTCATTGGTTCGACGTATAATTGACCCTCGATTGTTGGCGTTGAGTCTTTTTATTTGCGACGCGTTGTCCGGCGTCGTGTTATTGAGTTATCCTTAAGAATATTTTTAGAAAAATATTCTCCAGGAACTTCTCAATAAAAATAGGGAATAGTTTATACTCGTATACCTTATTGGAGTATTTCCGTGCTCAAAATGAGCTGAACCGGCTTGAAAATGAGCCAAAAAGGCAGTAATTTGGCTCAAAAAAAAATTCTTCCGCTCCTTCCGAATGTGTGGGCGAGACAGGAATAAACCAAGGATGAGACCCTCAGTTGATTTGAAGTCGTTTCGACGCTCAATTCAGTCCCTTTTGAACTGATTTGGACTGGTCCGGTTCGGTTCAACTTGGTCTGGTCCGGTTCAACTTGGTTCACCTTATAAAAAGGGGTCCATTTTTTCTTTTTCTCTTTTTTTCTTCCTCCTCTCTAGGGCCACCCCCCCTTGCTCTTATTTTTTGATTTTCTTTTCCCTTGAGCGTCTTTTCTCCTCGAAACCTTGATAGTTGTCCTAGATCTAGGGTTCCTTTGGATCTTGGAGTGAAAAATCCCTCAAAAAATCATTTTTTAAAATTCCTCTCAGGCCCCTCGAGTGCGTGGTTCAAGTTTCCTTAAAGATCTCATCTTTATTGGATCTCGAGCCTTTCTTCAGGTAAATCCTCCACAATTTTGACCTTTTTCATGCTCAATTCAATTTATGCATTTGTGAGATCATATGTGAGGGTTGAGGGTGTGATTTGATGCCTCGAGCTAATCTTTCAGGGGGGGTAAAAATTGCAATTTTGAGGGGTTTTCATGCAAAATTTAGGGCTGAAATTATTTTTTGAATCTAACCCCTTGAGCTATTTTACAGGCCATCATGTCTCGTGCCCCGAGAGGTCGTTCCCCTGCTGTGTCGGTTGATGGCGCGCCTCCCTCTTATGCTGGTGAGCTGCTTTTTTGCAAATAAGCCCTTTTTCTTAGAAATTTGTAATTTGATCCTTTTTACCCCACGTTGTTCTCCTTGGTGAGGCAATCGGGAAGAGCCTTGATTCTCCTTAGTGAGGATCGACGCTTTTTGGCATATTTGTGAATTTTGCAGATTAACCCCTTTTTTCTTGAAAATTTGCAAATTGGTCCTTTTTTTACCCCACGTTGTTCTCCTTGGCGAGGCAATCGGGAAGAGCCTTGATTCTCCTTGGTGGGAATCGATGCTTCAAAGATATATTTTGCTTGGTCAAAACCATATCTCAAAAATAAAGGGGGCGATTTGACGCTACATTGCGCTTTATAAGGCAGGGATATGTTGTCGACATACCCTGTGTTGTGATTGCACAATGTGGCCAAATCGTCTCGCCCTTTATAAGGCAATGACTCTATCTTAGCTATTTGTAAGATGAGTTCAATTTCCTTTTATAATCGAGACTAACCAGTGTTTAACTGTCTATTTTGCAGTGGGATACCCTTCTGGATCATTCTCGTCCCACGCAGTATATGGGCGTCGTGGTGAGTATTACTCGATGTCCGACGATCCTTCTCCTATTCCAGGTACTTCTCAGTTTGCTTCAGGCACGTCGACTGAGGTTGTCCAAGTGGTGAGGGAAGGTGGGCATCGAGCTATTCGCCAGCTGATCACAGATGCGCCTTTTGTGAAGGACGCCAGCTCTACTCAGCCTCTTCGGAAGAGCGATTTCCTATTTGGTGATTCTGTCGATGACCCAGAAGCTATATTCATTGATGCTGAGCAGTGGCTTCACAAGACCGGCAATGGCTTCATATACTTGCCGGAGATTCCTCGACATCGCTCGTTGACTGAGCTCAGGCGTCAGGCCGTGACGCGGGAGATGTTGTGGCGTTTGACTGAGGATCATGAGAGCGTCCATTGCGGCTACGTCACTCATCAGGCAGTTCCTGGCTCGAGCAGGAGTCATATCACTGGACTGCATCCCGGAGTGGTGGGATTAGATGCGCCGCCACGTAACGAGCTCCTCGCCACCGCTTCTACTTTGAGGAACCGTCTTGCTGCCCTAGGACGTGAGATGCCCGCGACGCGTCACAGGTTTTATGGTTGGGTCCATTCTCTGGACAAGTTTTGGTGGACCCGTATGACGACGTATGTCTTGAGCCGATGGGACGAAGAGTTGCATGCTTGTGGCTTATATGCAGCTATCCGTGCCACCATGTATGGCTTGCCGGTCAGCGCGAGGCACTTCTGCGCTTTGTTTGAGCTCTATAATCCAGACTCGAACACTTTTCTGACCCGGCAAGGGGAGTTGGGTTTGGCCCTCCATGAGATGCACAGGATTTCTGGCTTGCCCATGGGACAGATGTTGTGTCAGGAGTATTTCCCTTCTAGTCATGAGTTGAGTCAGCTGAAGGATTGCATGCCCGACCGTTATGAGACTCTGTGGGACCTTACTTGTCACTACCACATTGCTTTGGCACAGTCCGAGCCTTTAGCAAAGAGGACCAAGGTATGTGTGAGTCTGAAGCAATTTGCGAACTACTTGTTCAAGAATCTGGAGAACAGTTCAGGCGAGGATATTTGTGAGCTGGCCCCACTTACTCCCTCAGAGGTGAACAGTTTGTTGAAGAAGATTGATGCCCATTCTTATACCACTAGCAGCCTTGAGGGTGGTTTCCCCGTAGGTACCAGGTTCAGGTCTTTCTTGTGGCATGCTACCGCACCGATTCGACCGATGACTCTTCTTGTCGGCTTTCTTGCTATCTGGTTGAAAAAGTGCGTGGTTCCATATCAGTCTGGTGACGCCTTGCCCTTAGAGGTACTTTACCCAGCAGTCCAGCTCGCCTATAAGAAAGAACTCTCACTTCTTCCGATAATGGTGGCTAACATTCATCGAGGACTTCGACAGCTTTCCAGTGCCTTCACACGGAAGGAGACTGATTTGCCAGGTCAGATTCCCACTCTTAAGGTGGAGCTCCCGTACGCTTATCTGATGGCTTGGTTCGTCCTTCACCGCTCGGATATGATGTCGGTACCGAACGCTACTGTAGGCGTATAAAATTGCCAATAGGTCCCACAACACAGCTCGACACGGTGATTCGACAAATCAACGA
>BQKN01066376.1:252464-273096 GCA_022839385.1 Asparagus kiusianus | reverse complement strand
CCGAGCCACACCCATGGGTGGCTAGGCCCAGTTCCGTGCCCGGGGCACAGTTTCGAGCGCCTATAAATAGGCATTCAGGTTCATTTGTTCAGGGGTTGGATTTTGGAGGAGGCGAAGCCCTGCAGGATTGAAATCTCAGATCTAAACAAGATTCAAACTTTAAGACTTCGAAGACTTGCTCATCCGGATCTGGTGCTCGGTGATCATCAACGCCAAATAAGGCAGGAGTTCGAGAGGACCGGATCTCAGATCTACATAGGTACACTCCGGATCTAAGCTTGGTTCTTAGATCCCGAGATTCGAGCGGTTGTTTCCTTGGTGAAACGATCCCTCTCGGCTATTATCTCCTTGGTGGGATAATACCCGTTATACTGCGTAGATCCGACCGGATCTAGATCTCGCGGTGGTCCACGGCAAACAACCCCGGTGCAGGCAAACAACCCACGCAAGCGAGTGACCGCAAAACAGAAGCTCGCGATTTGTTCGACAAACAAGGAAACCAAGTTGTAATCTTTCTTTTCTTTTATTTTGATTTTCATTGTAACCGGATCTTATAAAAAGACCGGATCTTTGTAACCGATAAACAGTTATTAAGATGGCAATGGAATCAATGAAGAAAGCAACAAATTTTCCCGCGAACAGCTACAGACCACTCTGTTCCCCTGTTACAGTTGCTTGAGAATGGTAGGTGGGAGGGCCGCTGATTTTCTGATGTCAGACAGCAGCTGCAGGTCCACAAGTGTTGGGCATTTTCCACTTGTTTTTCGCAGTTCTCCGGCCGATACGGCGAGTGCTTGATCGATGAGGAGAGGCCGAAAGAGTATCGGACTCAATTAGACATCGGCTGCTTCAACTGGTTGGTGAACATTAGGCCCGGCTATCTGACTTTCCGGGTGAGGGATCAGTGCTTCATAGAACCATATCTGCCCTGCCGATTCGCTCGCCAGTTTGGCTATGATCAGCTCTACATCGGGAATCCTCGTCAGCAGTTTTGGACCCATAGTGGTTTGGTAGACGGTCTCCGTGCATGGTTGTGGACCGTGACTGGCTGTACTGGTGCTAAGTTCAGTCTCCCGAGTATTGATCGGCAGTTGAACCTCACTTTCTTGAGCTGCAAATGGTTGTTAGCAACTAACAAGACTATCCCTGTGAAGCCGATTGCGGAGCTAGAGGCTGAGGAAGCTTCTCAGGTTGATTCCCGTAGGATTCGGGAGAACGCTCGGTCACAGAGGACGCGGAACAAGGCTCGTCGGATTGATGAAGAGGGACGGAGGACCTTTCATTCAGCAGACGAGGTTTCAGGCAGAGACCCTGAAGATTATGAAGACGTTTCTGAGCGAGGTTTGCGATTCATCTTTTCCTTCTATCTTCCAGAAGTATTAAAACTGACTATGTTTTTATGATTCAGGGACCACAGTTGATCAGGATGAAGAGTTCCGTCCTCCTCCCCAGGCGAGACCTTCGATCCCCACTGCTAGGCGGAAGAGATTAGCCCGTAAACCGCGTGCAGCTTCTCGAGCTCCTGATATGGACCTGGCTGGTGATGATCCTGCTAGTGACGGAGGTAACTTCTTCCCTGTGAACCATTCTCCTGGTCATTCAGAACATTGACTCACGCTTTTCCATCTCTATATAGGATTGCATGGAGAGAGTGGGATGAGTCCCGATCCCATTCCCATATCTCCCGATGAGTCTGACCCGCTACCTCATGTAGAGAGGCCTACAGGAGTCACTGACATTAGAGAGGAGGTCAATGTAGGACCTGATTCCGTGAATCAAGGTACATCTAACACTGACAATGTATTTCTTTAGATAATACACAAAGGAATTTGTGTATCCTCTAACTGTTCTCTACTTCTTGCTCCTTCAGATAACCTGCAGGAGGCGAATCCTGGAAATGAAGAGGCTAATGCACCCGTGAAAGGTAACCCATTTCCATTGGTTGTAGTTTCTTCATTCTTCTTTGGCACTTATATTCTTTTATGTCAGATTTCTCCATCGATGATTTTGACGAGGGAAGCCTATTTGCGGACACTCCTATGATGCACTACATATATAGCTCTCCTCAGATTGATGATCAGTTACCTGGGGATATGTTTTCCGAGTCCACATTTGCTAACAATCCTGAGGATGGTTCCTTTGAAGGTATGTGCCTCTTTCTGAGTCGATTATAGGACTAGCCAATTTTGACTAATACAGCTATAATGTAACGCCTCTGCGGATTCCGTTTTGAATTTGACAGGAGCTTTTATTGAGAGAGACCCTGTTGAGCCGGCTGCGAGACCAACTGCACCAGTTGATGCATCCACAGCGGTTACATCTTCACCACCCCCAGCGGCTCAAGGGGAAGAAGGTATAAGTCAACTCATTGAAGAGCGCTATTCCTTTTTCTCATTAAGACTTTTGACGGACTTCTCCCTTTTTTGTGTAGGGCGTTCTTCTTGTCTTCATGTCCTGGTGAAGGAGTTATTATCCGACGACGATCCCGACAAGGTCGTCATCTGCATAGAAGTTCGCTCCTTCTTCTCCTTTGTGAATGCTATGATTGGCAAGCTCTTCCACGGCGGACTTTCACTTCACCAGTTTAAACCTCTCCTGAATTCCAGAGTTAATTTGATAAAGGAAGCAGGATATCCAGATTTGGCGAAGGCTATAGTTGACGATCTCGACTGCCTAGAGCATGAGCTTCAGATGTGAGCTTCGAGATGCCGGCGCCTCTTCATTTATTGCTGCTGAGCTAGAGACCCGTTTACAGTCACTGCGTGAGACTCAGATTCTTGCTAGTCTTGAGGTTCAGGTGCAGCGAGACCGAGTGGATCGAGTTGAGACCGGCCTTGCTACTAGATTATCTTCACTTGCCGAGCTCGATTCTTCTCTTATCTCTTGTGAAACCAAGATAGACCGGCTTGAAAGAGAACTCCGCGAAGAAAAGGAGACTTTGAGCATTCTTCAGATGACGAGAGCACAGGACCAGCAGACCTGCACTGCTTTATCTGACGAGCTGACATCCTTAAAGCAGGAGCTGGTCGAGACAGAGGAGACTACTGCGAAGACCTCTGCCGCTACCGAGGAGTCCATTAGAGTTGAGCTTAGTCAAGCTTATGATGATAAGCTGTCTAAGCTCAGCCAGCAGATTTTTAGCCACGGGCTTGATGTATGATTTTGTTTGCTGTGTACTTTGACTTTTGACTCTCTTAGTGACACTGGTTTTCATCTTTATTTTTATTATGATTCGTCATTCCGTTTGAAATGTTAACCATAATACTCATAGGATTTTTGGCAAACCCTCAGCCATCAACGGGTTTGATGAGCCTTTACCGACTACCGTTTGAGTCGGGCTAGCATGCGAATTGTTTAAATCCGCTCGCATGTAACGTTGCGCTCAGAGATTGAATTCTCCGAGACTTCGTGCTATGATGTCGAATACATAGACTTCGCCATTGTTACGGGAATAAGCTACCCGGCGACACGTGTTAGGTGTTGACTTTAGGATTTTTGGCTAACCCCCAGCCTTCAACGGGTTTGATTAGCCTTTACCGACTACCGTTTGAGTCGGGCTAGCGTGCGGATTGTTTAGATCCGTTCTGCACGTGACGTTAAGCTAAAAGAGTTAACTCTTTTAGTGCTACGATATTGAATACGTAGACTTCGTCTTTCTCCTGTGAAAAGACTAAACAGCAATGTGTATGAGACGTTGACTTAGGATTTTTATCAAATCCTCAGCCTTTAACGGATTTGATGTGCTCTTACCGACTACCGTTTAAGTCGGGCTTACATGCGGATTGTTTTAATCCGTTCCGCATGTGACGTTGCGCTAAAGGAATGAACTCCCTTAGACTTCGTGCTACAACTTCGAATATGTAAACTTTGCCATTGTTATGGGAATAGGCTACCCAGCAACATGTATTAGACGTTGGCTTATCCCTACTTAGGCTTTGGGATAAAGGTCCCCAGAGTCAGGCTCTGGTATCCTTTTCTACGGATAAAGATCAAACCGGCGACGCGTGTTAGGCGTCGGCATATCCTTTCTTAGGATTCGGGATGGAATTCCCCATGCGTGTGAGACATGGATTATGGTGTTATTAATAACAACCTGCCATAATGTTGAATATGTGGACGAGTGTTTTTTTCAACGGCTAAGAACTAACCGGCTGCGCGTGTTAGGCGCGGACTTATCCTTACTTAGGTTTCAGGATAAAATACCCCAGAATCGAACTCTGGTGTCTTCTTCTGTGGAGAAAGACTAAACCGACAGCGCGTGTTAGGCGCAGACTTATCCCTGCTTAGGATTCGGGATAAACTTCCTATGATGAATCCTAAATTGATAAATTTTGAGAAAAGGTTGTTGTGGGAAAGGAAGAATTTTATATTCTATTTCCCGGATTCTGGAAAGGAAGAATTTTATATTCTATTTCCAGTGCAAGAAAGAGACTAGAAGTGGGATCTCTACTCCGAGAATCTGGAAGATCTAGATAAACTTACCTTTTATAGGATTGATTATCTGATCGAAAGAAGAGTTCTTCATTTATCGAAGCGAGATTTCAGCTTCGGTTATAACCATGTAAAGGTTGAACCAAAGAGAAAAGAAAGGGAGTTCTTTCGTTTATCGAAAGGGGACTCCGAACTGAGAGTGGACCTTTTTGGTGGACTCACTGTCAATTGAAATTGATCAGTGAGGGATTTTGGTGGTGTGAACTTGGGTTATCCTTTAGAATATTAAGTGTAATATTCTTCAAGGAACTTCCTGATAAATGAGTTGTCTTGAACGTACTAGGGATAGTACTTTTTCAAAAACTTCCCATTTATTGGCATTAATTGCCTGATGCCCTCTAAAGAAATTAAGCGGTAAGCGCCGTTTGAATAGACTGTGTCTATTACAAACGGTCCTTCCCACTTAGGTTCGAATTTACCTTTCTTCTTAGAGGTGAGGATTATTGGTCGGCGAGCAGCGAGGACCAGATCTCCTTCCTTGAAGCTTCTTTGGCGAACCTTTTTGTCAAAGGCTCTGGATATCCTGGCTTGATAGAACTCGATGTGTTGTTGAGCTTCCAGACGCCTTTCGTCCAGCCTTTCGAGTTCCTCGAGACGCTTTTGATGCTGCTCTTCGGTCGTCATCTCCGTTGCGAGAGCGATCCGAAGGGAGGGGATTTGAATCTCCAGCGGAAGCACAGCTTCACATCCGTACACCAACGAATATGGGGTGGATGAGAGTTAGAATTTGACAATAAGAGCTTGAATGTGGATTTCTTATTCATCTCTTCTATAGTGACTGGGTTATCCTTAAGAATACCACACGTGATATTCTTCCCGGAACTTCCCGATACATTAGTTATCCACCCTCAGCTTTCCTTACAACGCTGGGTTTGACATTACAATCAGTTATATGACCGGGTTATCCTTGAGAATATAAAAATTCTCCAGGAACTTCCCGTCAACAGTAGGAAATAGTTTAGACTCATATACCTATTAGAGTGGTGTTAGTCGTTCTTATTCGGTTTGTTTTACTATTGAGACGCCGGCTTCAATCAAGGCTTGTATCGTATTTTTGAGGGTGTAGCAAGTCTCCGTGGAATGAAGAATCCTCCTATGGTACCCACAATATTTTGGATCTGAAATCTGGTTAGCTTCCTCCTGATCTCTGATAGGTGGGAGCTTGATTTTGTCATTTTCCAGAAGATATTTAAGGATGGCTAGAACATCATCGTCTTTGAAGGAGTATCGTTGTATCTGAAGCGACTGTTGTGGCGATTGCTCCCATAATTATCGTTGTGATGTTTGGTCAGTAGCGAACCTGGGTACGGACTCTGGTTGGCTTTCCTCAACTCTCTTTCTTTTGGGATAGCGTCTAGTCGAGGTGGTGATAGACTCGATTTCCTTCTGCTTTTTGTCTTCATCTCCATCTCTCTTTGAGTGATGGCGAGAAGAAGGAATTGGGCTACCTCCAGCGTCATTGAAGGGTGTGGTCATATCACCCCCAGTGTTACCGAGGGGTGAATCAGTCTTGATGACCATATTCAGATTCGGACTGTTGTCACTTGTCCTGTGTGGAATAGGCGTGGCTGGTGTAGCGCAACATTTACACCTTTCAGCTTGCAACTTTCTTATTTTTCGCATAGCCAATTCCATCTTATCCTCAAATTCTTCTTTCTGCTTGATTAACGCTTCTTGAACTATTTGAGTGAGCTGGTCAGGACTAATGTTGAACGCATCCCTAGTATTCTTAGAAAGACGTGATAACTCGTGTAGAGTTACTTTTACTGGGATATTAGCCAATTGGGTCATAACCTCGAAGTGGTAAGGAATGTTTGACTCTAGCGGTTTATCTCTTTCAATCTGCTGATTGACTTGAGACTGCCTCGGGTTTGGAACATCTTGGTGCAGGGGCTCCTGTTGGTTCCTTTCGGCAAATGCGGGGGAAGTTATAGTCATCCCTACCTCAGCTGGTCGATCAGAGACATTTGGGTATTTGAACCGATATTCGTCCCCATTTCTGGTGGTTACAAAAGTTTCATGTTCATTGTCAGCGAATGAGAAAGCAGGAATTGCTTCGTCGTCTTCCTCTGGAATAGCAGAAACTCCGTAATAGGATTTTCCCTTGCCTTTTGATTTCCTTTTGGATGATGATCCGACCCATTGTTCATCTTCAATGAGATCCAGATGAACCCAGAGGATTTCGCCGTTCGGGGTTGTGTGTGGCACGAGTCCCTTTTGGCGCTGTCCGTGCGGGTCGTCATTCACCGTCTTCATCCCGACTTTGGTGACGCATTTTGGCTCAAACCAAGTTGTAGGCACCGATCCAAAGCTGACTGACACCGCATTTGCTCCCACATTCTTAGCCGGTTTCGGAGTTATGACTCCTACATCGATCAACGCTTGGATCTTGTCCTTGAGGTGGTAGCAAGACTTCGTTGGGTGGTGGACCGCTCTGTGGTACGCGCAGTACTTCGGGTCCGTCACCTTAGTGGCTCCTTCATGATCCACGATCACCGGCAACTGGATTTTGTTGTTCTCCAATAAGTACTTGAAGATGTCGGGGACTTCATCATCCTTGAAGGAGTAGACTTTGGGAAACCTCGGCTCCGAAGACTTTTGCTTCTGAGACCGTTGCTGCCAATACGGCTGCGATTGTTGTGGCGCTCGCTGCTGCTGCTGTTGCTGAGGTTGCAATTGAAATGTCTGGTTAGCATCAATAGCATTAACATGAGCTTTACCTTTCCCTTTCTGGTTGAAGTTCTGCTTCGGAGGATTAGTAGCCGGTTGGCCTCTCTCCGCCTTCTTTCTTCTGAGGAATCGCTCAGCTTGCTCTCCTCGAACCTTCAAATCCTTCCAGGTCTTGGATGGTGCTGTGCCCATTGCTTCCAACACATCCAGCGAAAGGTTGTTGTGGCAGGTCTGGAGGATGAATTCCTCGGTGATCGGGTCCCGGCAATTCATCGCCTTGTTCCGGAACCTTTTGACGAAGGTGTCGACTAGCTCCCCGTCCTTCTGCTTCTCATCGAGCAACGATCCGATAGAGACTTCGGTGTCGTCGTCAAAGAAATTCGCGAGGAACTTAGTCTCCATGTTGTCCCAGCTGTTTATGCTACCTGGCTTGAGGCGACGATACCAATCGAAGGCGGCTCCGCGAAGAGTGCCAACGAATGACCGCACCATCAGAGGCTCATTACCAGAGATGACTCCCAAGTGCGATTTGAAATAAATCAAATGCTGAGTCAGTGAACCCATCCCATTAAACGGCGTGAAGTTAATTAGACTGAACTTCGCCGGATATGGGATTGATTCCCACTCTCTTGGGTATGGACAAGGAATGCCCGTCTTTTTCGTCTCTTGAGCAGAGATCAATGTGTTGATCTTGTTCTCGAGATTTTTAATTTTTAGGCTTTCACCTGTGTCTTCACTGGTATTCTCGTTACCACCCCCTGCATTGATGGGAGGGTTGTTAGCATTGCGAACTTCATTTGTGTCCTCATCTTCCAGGTTGTTCTGGTTGGGACGACTTGGTTCGCCTTGTTGGTTCCTCAATGCTTGGATCTGTTGGTCATGCATCTCTCTCATGTTCTGCATAGCCATTTGCATTTCGAACCTAAAGGTTTCCTGTTGTTTGGCAATGGCATCTTCAAGCATCTTGGCCACTTGCTCCGCGCTTATCATGAACGACTCGCGGGGCTGTCCTTCACTGGACACTGTATTATCAGACGCAACTGCTGAGCCAGCATCTGATTCTTCATCTCCCGAAGGTACTCTTGTTCGGACTCTACCATACGTCGCGCGAATGATAGCCCCGGATTGTAGACGAGTTACACGTCGGGGTATTTCTGGAACCGCCTCGGGGTTATCCTGAGCCGATGTTCCTGTGCTGGTCATATTTGCGGTGACCCTTGAATGCTCACCATCTTCGACCATCTTCCTTCTTCGTTGGAAACGCCTATGCCTTGGTTTTGGCGTTCCATTGCTGAGTCTTTCGAACACAGAGACTCTCTCAGGGACTGCCTTGACGCAGTTGCACTCAGAGAGTACCGCCCGAATGAGCTTCGAATAAGGACATTACGTTTCGAGCCTTCGAGGGCTCCTCTTTCTGGTTTTACTCGTACCCCCGGCATGATAGTACAGCTCGTCCGTTTGAATGGCGGAGCAACCTATCATGTGTTGGCACGATCTCTCAGGTATAACGTCGTCGTCATCAGACGACAATGTTTCCTTCTGAGGATGTACTGTTTTCTTCAGACCATCTAGAGTCACACGCCTTGAAACACGCCTTTGTGGGCGTGAATCTTCAGTGGGCTCTTGCACTTCAATACGCAAAGTTGTGCGCTTGGGTGCCACAATTTTCTCCAAGTGTTGAGGGTTGCGGCGACCCCCAGCATGTTGTATTGTTTGGGGCTTCTTCATTGGCCCCAAGCGTTCCTGTACTGGAGCTTTACCTCGTTCCTTCGAAAGTGGACCGAGGCGCTCCAAAACAGACTTTCTCTTCTGGGATGGTCCTGCGGGATCTCCCTGAGCAGTTGCAGAAATTACCGGCTGTTGGGATTGATTTGCCGGGTGTTGAATCTTCGGAGGCTGCGGTTGTCGCTCCTTGGTCCGAACCGCTGCTTCAGACTTTGGCCTCCAAACCTTGCGAGTTGATGGCGGCTTCTTGACCGCCTCCTTCTGCAGCTTCCGATGGGCTTCTTTAGCTTTGGCCCGTGCTCGCGCCGATAACGCGCGTCGTTTGCGGATGCGCTCCTCCAATGTCGAGCGATTCCGTTTGACACGGACCCACTCCATAGTCGATGGTTTGGAGGAACCATCCTTCATTTGCTGTTGAGGCTGTTTGCCTCGTTTATTCTTCAGATCCGCATGGTAGCGGACCCCGTCAACGGACTCCATGGCCTTGGCGAATTGCTTCGCGAGGCGTTGACGCTGCCTCTGGCGGGCTCTCTTAGAGAGAGTCACCACGCCTTCAATAGCGGATTTGACCTTCTTTGAGGCCGGTAGGGCCTCACTCAACGCAGCTTCGGCGTCGATTGGGGTGAGGTCGTCGTTGGTGGCTTCAACTTCATCGCACCAACGGACTTTTCTCCTAGAGGAGAACTTCTGGTACTTCTTGGACTTGGGGGAGGAGGTAGATCCGGACGAGGACACGTACTCCTCGTACTTCTGCTGGTCGAATTCATACTCGACCTCCTCCACGACCGGGATCGAGATCCGCGGCTACGACACTCCGATCTCGGCAGCGAGATCGGTGGCTCCCACTGTGATCGCCAGATTGTTCACGGGAAAAATCAAATTCTTCTTCATTGACGAACTCATTGCACTCAATGTTAACAACTTTTTGCGTTTACAAAGATCCGGTCTTTTTATAAGAGCCGGTTACAATGAAAATCAAAGAAAACAAAGAAAAATTACAACTTTCCTTATTTAACGAACAGATCGCGAGTTCCTGTTATACGGTCACTCGCTTTGTGGGTTGTTTGCCTGTGCCGGGGTTGTTTGCCGTGGACCACCACGCAATCTCGATCCGAACAGATCTACGTAGTATAACGGGTATTATCCCACCAAGGAGATAACAGCCGGGAGGGATCGTTTCACCAAGGAAACGACCGCTCGAATCTCGGGATCTAAGAACCAAGCTTAGATCCAGAGTAGAACAACGTAGATCTGAGGATTAGATCCCTTCGAACTCCTGCCTTGTTTGGTATGGGTGCTCGCCAAGAATCGAATCCGAGTGTCCAAATCTTCAAGCCTTCACAATTCCGAGTTGAGGTGACAATCCGGCAGAGTTTCGGCTCTTCAGAAGTTCAGAAAAAAAGTCCTTTCAAATGAACAACCACCCCCTCTATTTATAGGGCTCTCTGAACTGTGCATTTGTGCACAAGAGAGAGGGGGGAGACCGGCCACCTTGGGGTGGCTCGGCTCATGCCGAGCCACCCTAGGGTGGCTCGGCCACTCATGCCGAGCCACCCTAAGGTGGCTCGGCCTTGGCCGAGCCACCCTAGGGTGGCTCGGCCACCGAGCCACCCTAGGGTGGCTCGGCTTGGGCCGAGTCACCCCGGGTTTGGCTCGGTTTCGGCCGAGTCCCCCCAGGTGTGTTGGGTTCCGTCGTTTTCCGATGTTCGGTTGTTTTCCCGTCTTTCGGTTATGTCCGTGATTCGGGTTTGCGGTTGACTTGGTCTGGAATCGATTTGTTGACTTGATTCCCGATTTGGCAGTAAATCCGCCCTGGTGTTTAAGTTCGAATCCTCTCTTGGTTGGATGACTCGTTGACTCCCCGAATTATTGAATTGATTCCGCATGCGAACGTATTCCGTTGTTTGCGTGTCTCGTCGCCTCGAACGTCCGTTGATTTGTCGAATCATCGTGCCGAGCTATGTTAAGGGATCTATAGGCAATTTTATACGCCTACAATAGTCTTCTAAGATAAAGGTCCTGGAGGAGATTGATTTCCTTGAAAATATGAATTTAGCTTCATATCCAAATTATCAAATTTCTTCATTAACTCCTCCTGATTACTGATGATGTAACTATTCTGGGAATAAAGAGCTCGCTGACCAGTCTCTAACTCAAGGATGCATGAAGACAAGGTGTTATATTGCACATCCGAGAAGCAAGAGGGTTCCGAGTGCATTTGTGGGGGTTGTTGACTAGATGAAGGGTCTGCTTGAGTTGAGGATTGTGGAATATCTTGTGGAATTTGTTCTTAAAGAGGTTGAGGTTCATCTTGAGGATTGTGATCATGAATTTCAAAATTTGTTAACTTCATCCTAGTTAGGGCATTAGAATCGAAGAATTCAATGGAACGAACGACAAAATTTTCAGACTCAATATCAACATGAAATTTATCAAAGATTTTTGTTAAAAAGGCACTGTAAGGAAGAAATCATTTTGGTATTGTCAGAAGATTATCATAATAAACTTCAGCCCAATTAACTTGGATATTCCCCATTATAGCATATAATGCTTTTGCTAAGTCTAGGGAAATAAAATAGAAACTTTTAGTTTTTGGAAATAGATTATAAGCTAAGATTCGGGCAACGAAACGAGGAATTGGACGTAGCTTATTTGAATTATTCAATGGTTTACTATAACCAGGAAGAAAAATATGATTGGATAGCAATTTTGAATCATTCATTTTGATTGACCTAAGAGAGACTCCTCGGAAAGGAATGTTAAAAAAATTTCTAATTGACTTAGAAGTCAATTCAATTTCTACTCCTTTGACAAGAGTTCTAAGCTTTTCAGTTCACTAATAGTTTCTACACGTTCTATATTAGTATAGAACAGTTGAGCCAGAAAAGGATATGTGAGTTTTCTATTTTCAGCATAGAATAATTCAAGCAACCCCACATTCTCAAAATATGATCCAAAATTTCATGGGATAAAATCATCAAATTTCATAAATCGTCCTAGAAGAACATCAAATGTTGATATTTTGTTAAATTCTTCAAGTAAATCAGGACTTTTTAAATATATGATGATTTCATCATTAATATTGGTATGAACTTGTTTAGATTTCTTAGCCCTAGACATGATAAATCAGACAAGACTTAATGCTAAGAATGAGATAAGTTTAGAAGCTTACCCAAAACTAATGAAACCCTAGAAGTAGTCGGCTATAAGTTGTTATAGTCGACTACCAGATCTAACACAAGCTTGTAAACAAGGAAACTTGATGGAAATTTTGGAAATAAAGAGAAAAATGATGATGTCGTAACCTGGATTTTGTTCGGTTCAAAAGAGGGAACAGAGAGGAATCAGTTATGAGAAGAAGAAGATGGGTTTTGTGTTTATGATTTTTCTTTAGAATAAAAATTATAATTTGTATGGTTAGGATTAAATTAAGAACAAATGAATGGTGAAGATAATATGTGGCTAGGATTGATAGGATTAAAATTAATGGTTGAGATGAATTTTACTTAAGTGAAACGGATATTGGGTTTAGGGTATAATGGGTTTAAATCCAATATGCTAAAAAATTAAGTTTGGAAAAATCTGAGGTTGTAGTCGACTACTAAGTAAATTAGTCGACTACACTTTAATTGACAGAACTCTGGATTTCAGTTTAAACACAGATTAGTCGACTACTAAGAGAATTAGTCGACTACACTGTAATTGACAGAAAGTTGATTTTTAGATTTTAACTAATAGTAGTCGACTACTAAGCAAATTAGTCTACTACACTGAAATTTACAGAACATCTTATATGCAATGCTTGTGCATGTAGTCGACTATAGGTCAAATTAGTCGACTATTAAGGGTATATATGCATATGTATTTGTTTTAAAACTTTAATTTAAATCTTCAATTGAACATATACCTAATTCCCTTCTTAATTTAGCATGAATTTCTTCTTTTAAGGGTTTTGTTAATATATATGCTATTTGTTTATCAGTAGATATAAATTCTAATGAAATATCACCTTTAAGCACATGATCACCTAAGAAATAATGTCTAATATATATCAATATGTTTTGTACGTGAATGTTGAATAGGATTTTTAGATAAATTGATTACACTTGAATTGTCACACATTATGGATGATATAAGATAATTTATACCATAATCAGATAATGTTTGTTTCATCCATAATACTTGAGCACATGCTAGACTTGTAGCAATATATTCTGCTTCAGTCATTGATAATGATACTGAATTTTGCTTTTTACTAAACCAAGGTACAAGTGAATGTCCTAAGAAATGATATGTTCCACTTGTACTTTTTCTATCGGATTTGCATCCAACAAAATCAGTATCACTATAAGATAATAAATCAAATGTACTATTCTTTGGATAAAACAACCCATAATTTATAGTATCTTTAAGATATCTAAAAATTCTTTTCACGGCTTTAAGGTGTGATTCTTTAGGATAAGATTGAAATCTAGCACATAAACATATACTAAACATAATATTAGGTCTATTAGCAGTAATGTAAAGAAGTGATCCAATCATACCTCGATAGAGCTTTTGATCAATATTCTTACCATTTTCATCTTTGTCAAGTGATATAGTAGTACTCATTGATGTTGGTTTGCTTGTTGTATTTTCTATTCCAAAGCGTTTGAGTAACTCATTAGCATACTTACTTTGATTGATGAATATTCCATCTTTTAATTGTTTGATTTGAAGTCCAAGGAAGAAATTGAGTTCACTCGTGTGACTCATTTCAAATTCATCCTGCATAGTCTTAGCAAACTATTGACAAAGATTGTTGTTAGTAGAACCAAAAATAAGGTGAAAACTTGTGTCAACTTAAGTGGATAATGAATAGTGTGTCCATCAAAGTTTTTAACCACTCATATTGCCTAGTGATCATTGTATTATATAAAAAGGTGTTTTACATTAATAAATGTGTGGCTACAAACTTTAGTGGACATCAACTTAAGTTGATAGGAGTCTTGCTCCCAAAAATAATATCATCTACATATATTTGAATTAATAATATATCTTTATTTATTTTCTTAATAAATAATGTTGAATCAACCTTTCTAATTTTAAAACCTAAAGTTAAAAAAATTATTTAATCTATCATACCAAGCACGATGTGCTTGTTTAAGACCATATAAGGCTTTCTTAAGTTTAAAAACATGGTTTGAAAAACTTTCATATTCAAAACTAGGATGTTATTTTACAAAAACTTCTTCTTTTATAAAACCATTTAGAAAAGCACTTTTAATATCCATTTGAAATAGTTTAAAATTCATAAAACATGCAAATGCAAGTAAAATTCTAATTGATTCTAAACGAGTAACTGGTGCATAGGTTTTATCATAATCAATACCTTCTTCTTGATTATAACCTTGTGCAACTAATCTTGCTTTGTTTCTAACAACTTGACCAGATTCATCTAATTTATTTCTTAAAATCCATTTTGTTCCAATAATTACTTTATTTTGAGGTCTAGGTATAAGATCTCAAACATTATTTCTTGTAAATTGGTTAATTTCATCTTGCATAGCAATTATCCAAAAATCATCAAGTAAGGCTTCTTTTATATTTTTTAGGTTCAATAGTTGAAATAAAAGCTGTATGAGCAATCAAATTAAAATGAGATCTAGTAGTTACTTTATCAGAAATATTACCAATAATTAAATCATGTGGATGATTTTTAACTTCTATAAAATTCTTTGTGGGATCATTTTGTAAATTATCATCTTTTGAAGCATCTATCATTGGGGTATCATTTATAGTATCAACTAAATCATCATCATTGTTTGAAATAATTGGTGTTTTTGTAAAAATTTCATCGAAAGAAACATGCATTGATTCTTCAATGACTAAAGTTCTTTCATTATATATTCTATAAGCTTTGCTATGGTTAGAATATCCAACAAATATTCATTCGTCATATTTAGAATCAAATTTATCTAAGTTATCTTTTGTGTTTAAAATAAAACATTTACAACCAAAAACTTTGAAATAAGAGACTTTAGGAGTCCTACCATAAAATAATTCATAAGATGTTTTCTTTAAAATAGGTTTTAATAAAACTCTGTTTAGAACATAACATGCTGTTAGAACAGCTTCTGCCCAAAAATACTTTGGTAAATTACTATCGCATAACATGGTTCTAGCACATTCTTGTAATATTCTATTGTTTCTTTCTACAACTCTATTTTGTGAAGCTGCTCTAGGAAAAGAAGAAGTATGTGAAATACCATGTTTATCATAAAAATTTGCAAATAATTTATTTTCAAATTCACCTCCATGGTCACAACGAATATAAATAATAGAAAGTGATTTTTGATTTTGAATTCTTTTGCAAAATATAGAAAACTCATTAAAAGCATCATTTTTATATTTAAGAAATATTACACATGTAAATCTTGAATAATCATCAATAAGAACAAAAGCATATCTACTACCATTTAAAGATGCTACTCTAGAAGGACCAAAAAGATCAATATGAATTAATTCTAATGGTCTACTTGTAGAAATTATATTTTTAGATTTGAAAGAAGATTTATGTATTTTTCCTTGTTGACATGCATCACAAAAATTATCTTTATAAGAAAGCTTAGGTAAACCTTTTACAGAATCATTTTTAGAAATCTTAGAAATATGTTTAAAGTTAACATGTCCAAAATGTTTATGCCATAAAATAGAATCATTAGAAGATGCAAGAAAACAATGTTCATTAGAAATATTATTCATAGATAATACATATATATATTATTTTTTCTATGTCCTTTAAATAATATAGTAATTAAATCTATGTCATAAATTAAGCAAGATTCTTTTTCAAAAATAATTTTAAAACCTTTATCACAAAGTTGACTTATACTTCATAAATTATGTTCAAGACCATCAACTAATAAAACATTATCAATAATAGGTTTATATGGATTATCGACAGTTCCAATACCGATAACTTTTCATTTGTTGTTATCTCCAAAAGTGACGGTACCACCTAGGGGTGAGCACGGTTCGGCTCGGGTCGGTTTTTACCAAAATTTGAACAACCGAACCGAACCACCTACAATTCAAAACCGAACCGAACCATTACAAATCAATTCAGTGCGGTTCGGTTCGGTTTGTTCGGTTCGGTTCGGTTCGGTTTGTTCGGTTCTAACTTCATCAAGTATAACTTCACTTCAATTTATCTTTTATATATTCTTATTACCCTATGCCAGCATGTATTTATTTTTTAACTTCACTTCAATTTATTATTCTTGCTCATGTATGTATACTGTTTTTAAGTGAAGTAACTTGTCCTTTTGGATTAAATACTAGACTCCGACGTTGTAATTTTTTAGTAACGGACTTGCTTTGTCTTTGTGCATCAAGCTTTTGACTTTGGTCTTTGTGGAGGTTAGGGCAACTTGAGTCTTGAGGGTTAGGTACGGGTAAACGGGTAAACAGGTAGGGTTTGAGGGAGGGAAATATATTCGGTTCATCGGTTGGTTCGGGTCGGGTCAGTTTAAAAAATTGTCAACCCGACCCGAACCGCCTTACTCATAAAACCGCTTTTTTCGGGTCGGTTCGGGTCGAATTTTTCGGTTTGAACTGAACCGTGCTCACCCCTAGTACCACCATCCTTGTTTTGAAAAGATGACAACAATTGTATGTTTCCAGTCATATGTTTGGATCAACCGCTATCCAAAATCCACCTATCTTTCTTGGGTACCTGAAATGATAAAATATTTATAGTTTTGGTACCCATACTATGTTAGGTCCATAAAATTAGCTGAAACCAAACCTATGAAGGGTTTGATTTGCCTAAATAGCTAGTTGATAGACAAACATTTTTAATATAATCAGAAATATAAAAACTTTTATATAATGAAGTTAATTCTTTAGGCACCCAAATAGAAAAGAATTTTAATTTCTTTTTACATAAAACATTATTTCTATTGTCATGCAAATTAACAGTAGGTTTTAAAAAAATGGTTTTCTTAGATATATTTCTATTAACTTGAAAACCCAAACCTTTTGTCTTTTGAGATTCTTTTTAAAAAGAAAGTATTTTATTAAGATTTTTTTTACCTTTATTGAACTTACTAACATTCAAACATATATCATCATATTTTGATTTAATAGAAGAAATATCTTTATCTAAAATATTATTGCGAATTTTTAAATCATTGCATTCTGATTTTAGATAAACATTTTCATTAGACAAATATTTTCATTAGGCAAAAATTGATTTTCTTTAAGTAAGGAACAATTTTCTTCTTTCAATTTAATTACTTGAGAATTAGAATTTGTAGATGAATTAAAATCTAAAATTTCTTCAAGTAATCTTTTACTTTCACCTTTAAGAAAATTATGTGAAGCCTTTAATCTTAAAAAAGTTTCATATAATTCATTGAAAGCATCTAAAAGTTCTTCATTATCACTTACTTCATCTTGTGCCATAAAACACATATGAGCACTTTCCGTTTCTTTAATTTCTTCATCCTAAGATGAATCATCACTATCATCCCAAGTAACCTACATGGCTTTCCTTTTCTTGTTGTTTTGAATATTTTTGAAGTTGTTAAAATAATTTGATTTTTGCTTACTCTTCAACAATGGACAATCTTTCTTCATATGCCCTGGTTTATTACACTTGAAACAAAGTAAGTTATTTGAATTTGAACTTTTTGATTTGTACATACCTTGTTTTATGAATTTTTGAAATTTGCGTGCAAACATGCTCATTTCTTCATCATCATCTGAATCTTCTTTATCGGAAGTAATATTGAATGCAAGCACTTTCTTGTTCTTTGTTTCATTATCATTCTTTCTATCTTCAATTTGGACTTCATAAGCTATGAGATTTCCGATAAGATTCTCAACCGTAAGAATTGACAAATTATTTGCTTTTTCGATTGCAGTAACCTTCTTTTCCCACTATGGAGTGAGTGATCAGAGTATTTTTCTTACCATCTCCACTTGAGTGTATGTTTTTCCAAGACCAATGAGAGAATTTGTAATGTCGGTGAATCTTGTGAACATTTCTCCAATTATCTCATTTTCCTTCATCTTAAATAATTCAAACCTGTGTACAAGAATAGAAATTTTAGATTCTTTAACTTTATTTGTACCTTCATGAGTTACCTCGAGTGTGTGTCAAATATCGTATGCAGATGAGGCCGTTGACACCCTATTAAACTCATTCTTGTCAAGTGCACAGAACAAAGCGTTCATTGTTTTAGAATCTAAATTTGTATTATTTCTTTGTGAAGTAGTCCATTCTGAAAATAGAGTTGATGGCTCCTCGTATCTTGTTTTCACAATGTTCCAAAGTTCGTAGCCAATTGATTGAAGGTAAATCTTCATATGACACTTCCAATAGTTGTAGTTCAATCCATCGAACATTGATGGACGGTTTTGTAGAATGACCTTCTTTAAATTGTGATGTATTTGTTGATGCCATCTTTCACCTTGCTCTGATACCAAATGTAGGATCTAAAATAGATACACTAGAATACTAGAGGGGGGAGTGAATAGTATTCTTTTAAGATTTATGCAAAGTAGATTATAAATTGCAAAGAAAGAATGGCAACAATATCAAAAAATCACAATCACGAACAAAAGTTTTTATACTGGTTCCGCCAATCCGGTGTACATCTAGTCCCCAAGCAAATCTCGCTTGATATTTCCACTATAATTTTGAACCAAGTACAAAATTAAAATGTTCAAAATTAAAATCAAACCTGACCAATTTGTAAGTCCCTGCAAATTGCAACACCAATTAACAGCCCCTTGTCAATTGCACACTGATCTCTAGACCAAGAGATCAACCTCTCTCAAACCGAGAGAACTTTCCTTGAACCAAACAACTCAATTCCTATAAGCCTTGGTTTGAAGTGTTGTGTAACAGTGGCTTAAGAATAATTTTGACCTCTGGAAATTGCCTAAATAATATGTATTTTGAATGATAATCAAAGGCAATTTCAGAAAAAATCCTTTTCTCAATACTTAGCAAAATCTGATTGTTTTTAACTCTTGAACAATGCACAAAGATTGAAGCTTATAGGTATAGAATCATGTGTCATTTTTCTGAACATATAACCTTTATATAGCCTTTGAAAAGACAAATTTTTAAACTTTAAAACGTTTAAAAACGACTAAAAACTGTTACAAGTTTAAGCTTAAACGTTTAGAAAAACTATCTTAGTAGTCGACTATAATGGTTAGTAGTCGACTACTCTATAATACAGAAAGTCTAGAATTTAGAAACTGAAGCTTAGTAGTCGACTATTCTTCTTAGTAGTCGACTATTCTGTATTATAGAAAGTCTGGAAAACAAAAATCAAAGATCAGTAGTCGACTATAATTATTAGTAGTCGACTACACTATAAAACAAATGTTCTGTAAAATAAATTTCAAAGCTCAGTAGTCGACTATAGTGTCTTGTAGTTGACTACTCTGTAAAACAAAAGTTCTGTAAATCAAAATTCAAAGCTGAGTAGTTGATTATAATCCTTAGTAGTCGACTACTCTGTAGTGTTACAGAAACTTATAGTTTGAACTTAGACTTTAGTAGTCGACTACTATTCTAATTAGTCGACTACTAAGGGTAAAAATGTTATGTATGAAATATTTTTAGACTCAATGATTAACCAAATACTCTAATGATTAACATAGGGGATTTCTATTGCTAACCAACACACTAAGCCTGTGTTAGTGTGTTCTAATTTCTATGTTTGTGTGTGTGAGTGATCAAGGCTTGTATAATATTTCTAAGTAAAGAAAAACATAAAAATTACATTAATTATTTGTTCTTCATCTTATTTACTTCATAATGCCTTGAACTCATCTTACACTTGTTCATATTTGATGTTAAAAACTGCATTTAAATGTTAGTGCATTTGTATAACACACATAGTGATTCACATTATGAATAAATTATTATCATCAAAATTATATCATGGGGACATGATATCCAACACCAGCATAGGAATAGTCACTTTCCATAATTTAAGGGAGTGGGTACACCCACTCCCCCATGATTGAAGGGAGTGGCCATGACTCTCCTGAGCTATTTCTAAGCCACATTGGGCTACATGAGAGAGATCCTTGGACCAGAAGCCGGCCTTCTTCTTTTGAGAAGAGCTTCGCATCTTCAATCTCTTATGGCTGGCTCTCTCTTGGCCTGGCTAATAGAGGCTCTTCGTTGGTCTTGCACAAAGAAGAGACAACACCATGGGCGACCTGACTTTGGCTTTTAAGAGAATCGAGCCCAAGCATTACTTGGGTAGTCGGTCTTTGATCTTCTCTTTCTCTTTTCATCTTCCACCTCGGGGGCTTGCTGGCTGATAGGAGAAGGCTGGACATTTTCCACCTCTCCATCTTGGTATTCTTGGAACTTTTGAGGGAGATTCAAGAGAACCGAACCCAAACACTTCTTGGGCAGTCGGTCATTGATTCTTAGCTCGGGTACTCAACTCTGATCAAGATTCTACCACGTGATGAAGCTCATCGGTGGTCTTGTTTGACTACTCAGGAGAAGAAGACCGAACCTCGAGATCTTAGCATTTTTGGCCCACAAGCACAAGACCTTGTTTGGCCTCGGCTGATCGAACTCAACCAAGAGCTTCTACCACGTGAGGAAGCTCGTCCCACCGAGCTTCTAGTGTGCACTGAAGCTCAAACCACAACTTCGTTCAGATCATCCAAGGGAAGCAAACCTGACACAAGCATTCAAGGAAGGCATCCTATCGCTACC
>BQKN01066376.1:219660-243487 GCA_022839385.1 Asparagus kiusianus | reverse complement strand
TGTTTCGTGTCATCCGAGACGCTCCGCGGTGTTCTTTGATTGAATTCGCTGTAGTGCCTTCATCCGGACTTGGATTTGACTGATTCCGGTTGTGTTGGAAGCCCGTCGAAGAGTTCACGAAGGGCGTTGCTCCGATTGCGGTGATCGCGGGGTTTTCGGTCAATCCGTATCCCCGTGATTCTGACATTCTGTCGGCTCACGTAGTCCGTCGGTTGGCTTCAATCGCTCACCGACGTTGTTTGAACTCTTGTGAACCGGGTAGTGACGTTCAATCGTTGATCGTTAACACTGAGCTGTGAGTGGGGACCTATCAGCAATTTTTGACGCCTACACAAGACACTTCAAATAATATGTGAGAATGTATAAAGGCATGCAAGTCGTCATTCTTTGCCTACTTGCATAGCAGTAATGTACCAAGGCAATTACATTTGTTATCCAAACTTTAAAAATTATGGTTGCATTTGCAATAGTCAAGATTGAAACAAAGCATTAAAACAAGAAACCGAGTTCGTTAATGTAGCATAACAACAATAATAATCACCTTATTAAGTTGCAACATTTATTCATACAAGCTTTAGAGATCAAAGCTCATAGACAAGAACAAGAATACATATATTTATCCAAATAAAAATACAATGCAAATACAACAGTAATTAGTGAACACTGCATTAGTGAAGACAAAAGGAATGATTACCGAGGAAAATTATGCAATGGATTCTCTCTCAACAATTCTGTTTCCCTGCTCAAACAAGTACAAGGCAGATTGATCATTGGAAAGATCGAACTTAGAACGAGATATTAATAAAGGATTGTCATTTGTTAATCCTTACTTCTTAAGGTTTTTGCTATTTGCTTTTCTGAGCTGCAATGTAGAAGGCTTGGGGCTTTTGGTGATCTCCACTGGTTGTTCACCTCTGCAAATTTTTTGTGAAAAGTTTAGGAGGTAAAACATGAATATGGAATGCAAGCGTCGTACAAGATTTACAAGTACCCAGTTCTTTTACAAAAATGAAACATCCTTGTTAAGTCACAACTTGAGAAATAGCTAAATGAATTCCAATTTAATGATTCAATTTTCCAAAACACATACAAAAAGCTTTTATCTAACGATCTTTTCCATATAATTAATATGTATAGGTATAGCATGATTCCTTTTATTTTTTTCATCTCTACATTGTGCATAAACCTTAACTGGATCAATAAATATACACAATTATAAATGTAATACCTCATTTTATTTGCTCTAGATTTATAATCATGCATCCTACATGCTCTCGATTCTTATTTACATAATTAAAAAAAATACATATAGTCATGTCAATAAACACAAATATGAACATTGTAGGGTAACATACTCTGCAGATTCCTTATCAACAAACACCTTAATGTGCATGCTTGAAGGTGTTGGGACCGCTCCAATGCCCGTTTTATGTGGAACCTAATCAAAATAATGACAGATGCAATATTTGTAACCTATAGCATGGTGCATAAGTGTAACTTGAATAAAATTCCAGACAAAGCAGAACCTTATATGACGACCAAACGGTAGGGGTTGAGGTGTTTTCTTTGTTTCTATCTGCTCGGGATCCAAGTGTGCACCAACTACTGTCATTGCTCTTCTGATTTTCAGGCTGACACCTTGATGTAGAGTTTTCATCATTATAAATAGAAAGTGGCTTATTGATAGCAGTCATGCAGATAAATTAAGTGCATTAAGTATCATAAGTTTTGTGCAAGCAACATATTCTGAGCTTGTAAGAAAAATTCTAAAGCTGTTTGAGTATTAGTAGACCTGAATAATTAGAGTACTCCGATGAAGAAAATATGAAATCTATCAACCATGGTTCAAATCTTGTTTCAATGTTTCAGATATACATAAAAGAATGAATAGTGGTAAAAACCTACTTGCAAAATTAAAGAATATAAATAAAAGAAGAGCTTGCCATAACTCCAAGAAGGCTATTTGGCAAGTCGACCATTTATGCTCATAAAACAAAGAAGCACCACCATACAGAATTTCTTATGATTAATTGTTAAATTGAAAGAAAAGCAAGGGGGAAGACGATACAATACCCCACCTTCCAAGGATACAAAATCCTAAAAACAATAGCAACCAATTTGACAGGTTTTAGTATTGCTCGGATAGCTCAATGCAAATAGCATCAATTATCTTAATTGCACATCAAATTAAGAACAAAATTCACTATAAAACAAATAAATTTAAAGATTAAAACTTTGCAATGAGAAACAAGTGAATTAGAGAATGTGGTTTAGGGAACAAACTGGCTGCAAGTCCTCCCTCTTGAGCCGGAGATTAACCCCGAGCCTCTCCAACAGCTGCTCATTGATAATCACATTTTATTACAGTTTTATACCCTTATTATCTATTTTATATGAATAAATATATCACTAATAATTGTTTTTATCTTTAATTACACGTAATGAAGAATAAATCTCAAAACTCTCATCTCTCAACAAAACCCCTTGAATAAATGAAGAAATGAAGCAAAGAAGCACATTGGAAAAGTAAATTGTTAAAAAACCAAAAGCCCAAAATCAAAACAATGAAGCATGAAGAAATGAAGAAAAGCTCAAAGGGAAATCAAGAAGCCCAATGGGAATTCAAGAAGCCAAAGTGAAAAACCAAACCAAAAGCCCAAGCCCAAAAGAACAAGAACTAGCTTCGGACAACAACCAGAAGAAGGTCCACATCGATGGGGGCATCGATGCCAGCATCGATGCCCGTATCGATGCCGGCATCGATACCCCTATCGATGCCGGCATCGATACCCCTATCGATGCCGGCATCGATACCATCGGCATTCTATTACAGATCTAAGGCTAAAATTTGATGGTTTTGGATAAGATTTGAATCCAATGGCTCTCATTCACTAATGTTTACTATAAATAGGGGTAGAGAATGAGGGGTTAGAGGTGTAAAAAATTTTGTAACTCCATTTGGAGAGGAGGGCTACTCTTAATTGAGAAGGCCTTCCAAAATTATAACTTTTGTTGTAATTAATAATAATAATTTTTTCTCCACTTTAAATTTATATTTTTTCCTCTTTGTTGAATGATGAGGATGGAGATGAAGAGCAATTTGAAGGTTTGTATTTCTTTTATTTTTCTCTTTTATTTCTTTTTAGTAATTTCTTTATTATTGCTTATTAGTTAGATTTACATTCATGCTTGTAGTGTAGATTTATTTTATTGTCTTTTTATTTCTTTTTGCACTTTAATTTGTAGAGTAGATTTATTTTCTTGCATTTAATTTTTGTAATATATTTTGTAATTTAGATTTTAATTCTTTGTAGTTAGATTTATTTCTTGTTTAAAGTTTAGATTTTTCTTTTCTTTTTATTTTTGTAATTAATTCTTTTTCGTCTTGCTTTTATTTCTTAAGATGTGAAAATAATTCTTGTAGGAATCTTAGAATTGTATGATGCTAGTCTAATTTCCTTTATATTATGCAAATTATTCTCTTACACTTAAAAATATTCATGTTTAGGATAATCAACTAGAGAACTAATCGGTAGAAGAAGAATTTGATAATCTATGCTTATCTTAAATGGTTTGATAGGTTATGCTTATGAATTCTAGGATTACTATCTTGTTGTTATTCTTATCATGAATAATAATTTTAACTTAGATGATAATTTGATATGTTATACTTTTCTTAAATGGTTTGATAGTCTATGCTTAATAAATCTAAGTTAAAATATGATAAAAAGAGAATAGTTTGTATTTTATATTTGAGTTAGCTAGTGGATTCAATTCTAGATTTCTCATATCTTTAATTGAATCCTCCATCTTTTATTTTCTTGATTTTTTTATTCTTGCTTTTTATTTTATTCTTTGATTCTTTCTTCTCTCCTTTAAAATTCAATTTATTGTTACTTGCACATATTCAAAATAATCACTCATCATATCTCTCTTCACAATCACATTTATTCTTTAATCCTATTTTGTCACGCACAAAACATAAGAACCAATTCTAATAATCTCTTAAAATCATCTTCCTCGGGATCGATAACTTTTTATACTATAACTTGATCAATTGTGCACTTGCAATTTTGGTACATAATTATGCCGCATCAAGTTTTTGGTGCCGTTACCGGGGAAGGTGCTAAAATAGGATTTTATTATTTTGGTTCTTTAACTTGTGTGTTTTTCTTGTGAAGGAACTGCTTGGAGCTTGAAAATCTTGGATTGAAGATCAAGAATTTGGAGAATTGCTTTCGGGTAAGTCTTCTTTCTAGCGTTTTAAATTCCACCCTCTTTAGTTAGCTTCACAATTAGAGACAATTAGGATTTAAAAAAAGATTTTATTTTTGTTGACCATAATAAAATCCATCTTCCACTTGGACATTAACTAACAAGATAACAAACTCAAACAATGTTCCCCTTCTCATAGTTGTTTGATTGTTAACCCTAATAAAAAATATAAAGATTTTCTTTTTATCATCCTTTTTAGTCGCTTTTAATTTCTAGGGTTGCATTTCATATAGTGTAGGAATTCACCAAAGTGATTGTAGCACTTGATTTGGCACATACTTAAAACATTTTTAAGGGCAAAACCCCTAATCAAGATAAGGTAAGGGATTTCATCACCCTTTCCTTAGCCCACAAATCACTAATTCCTCACTTAACAAACCCAAGCTCATTAGACGTTGGCCCCTAAGGACTCGAGCTCAATAAGGAACAAGAAATCCTTAAGTGAACCGGTTTAAGTTTTCTCAGATTAGTTGGTGTTTAAGGCAAGGTTTAGGGGTTGCGTAAAGCGCTCCGTAAGGAAAGAGGTACTTAATTGATCTTTGATCACCCTCTAGTACTATCCTTACTTGGCTAACTACCTGGGTAAAACTTTAATCTTTTCACTATATGAGTTTTTGGTTAGGAGCTGGTCTAGTTGAGTTAGGCTAAACCCTAGAATTAGAGTGATTGAAAAGTGATTGCTTCGATTTGTTTTAGTTAGGATTTTTTTCTTTTCATAAAAATTAGAGTAATTTTCTTTTCATAAAAGTTAGAATTAGAGTAATTTTCTTTTTTTTCCTTAAAAAAATTGTTTTGGTATATGCAAACTTGGGTTAGGGATCATTCTCATCGTTTAATCCGTGTTGAACCAATCCAAGAAATGACAAGTCAACCCGTTCTCTAGGATATGTGTTACCCTACTAGAAATACAATTCCATCTTGCATAAGACTCCCCGAAGCAAATGGAGCAAATTTCGAGCTTAGACCGTATTACATAAAAATACTTCCCAAATTCCTTGGAAATAAAACAGAAGATGCATATAATTTTATTTCAGAATTTGAGGAAGTGTGTATTATGATCAAAATGAGAGAATTAACTGAAGATGCAATTAAGCTTAGATTTATTCCATTTGCTCTTAAGGATAAAACTAAAAAATGGCTATACAGCTTACCGATAAATTCCATCTCAACTTGGGATAAATTTGTCACCGTTTTTCTTAAGAAAAATTTCCCTATTCACAAAACGGTAAAGCTTAGGAACATCATTCAAAACTTTAAAATTATCTCAGGAGAGTCATTCTGGAAATATTTTGACCGATTCAAAGATCTTTTAATCCAATGTCCTCATCATGGTCTAGAAAAATGGAAATTGTGCCAAGTCATATATGAAGGATTGGACTATTCTTCAAAAACATCTTTAGAATCGATGTGCCAGGGAGATTTTATGAAGAAAAACGCAGATAAAGCTTGGGAATTCCTAGAGAGTCTATTCGAAAAAATAATGCAGTGGGAACACTATGATGACAGGGTTTCATCAGTTCCCCAATCTAAGTATAGTGGTGTTTTCCTGGAGTCAAACATTGCTTCCGAAACAAAGATGGCTACGATTCTGCGGAGGTTAGAAGCCTTAGAAGTTAAGGAACGAGCTCCAGCTCAAATCAATCATGTTTCTGCCCTGGGATGTCATAGCTGTCAGTCTTCTACCCATGTTTCAGAGGAATGCCCTCTCCTAGGAAACAACCATGCATTAGAACAGATGAACGCTGCATTCCAGCATCCTAGAAATGATCCATTTTCTCTAACCTACAATCTAAGTTGGAGAAATCATCCCAACTTTGCATGGAACCAATGAAATTCTCCTGGAAATCAAAACTTCATTCCCGTGTCGAACCAACAATTCCCTAGGGGAAATACTATCCCGTTCAACTCACCAAACAATTTTCAACAAGCTAACCCAGTTTTTCCAACCTAACATCCTCATCCACACAAACCTACAAATTCTAATCATGACAAACGTTTAAGTGTCTTAGAAAAGGGTTTAGAAGCTATGATCAAAGTTTCTACACAAACTACCAACATGTTGACCCAGTCATCCACCACTCTAAATTCCTTCATGCAAACAACCAACCAAGTGCTCAACTCGAACACTCAAGCCATAGCCCGGTTAGAAACCCAACTTGGGCAACTAGCCACTACCGTGAGTGAGAGAGAAAAAGGAAAATTCCCGAGTCAACCTGTTACAAACCCTAAAGATAATTGATCTAGTTCAAACCATCCAGCTCATGTGAATGCAGTTCACACACTGCGATCAGGAAAACAAATAGACAACTAAGTTAGAATGCCAACGGATCAAACCCCTTCTCCCATCCAACACACTCCTTCCGATGAATCAATTCCTTTTGATGACCAAAACGCTGAACATGAGATTGAGCCTGATCTAGATAGGTATAGGCTCATTGCCTCCTTTCCAAATAGACTCAAACCTAGGAAAAACTCCCCGCAGGTTGAGAAAATCCTAGAAACGTTTAAACAGGTCAAGATCAACATCCCTCTCCTAGATGCAATCGAACAAATCCCCTCTTATGCAAAGTTCTTTAAGGACTTATGCACTAAGAAAAGAACCACCAATATCCCCAAGAAAGTCTTCTTAGCTACCAACCTTAGTGAATTTTTTTTCAAAACCCATGCCGTTAAAATACAAGGATCCTGGTTGTCCTATAATTCCATGCGTCATAGGTAATACTCACATTGATAAGGCACTTCTAGACTTGGGAGCTAGCGTCAACCTCCTTCCTTATTCAGTCTATCAACAGCTAGGTGTAGGAGAACTTAAACCGACAAGATGCACTCTACGGTTAGCTGATAGATCTATAAAAATTCCCAAAGGAGAGGTAGAGGATGTTCTGATCAAAGTTGGAGAGTTTATTTTCCCTGTTGATTTTATTGTCGTGAAAACACAGCCCGTTTCCAATCTCAAAAGTCAAATCCCCATCATTCTAGGAAGACCGTTTTTAGCCACCTCAAATGCTTTGATCAATTGTAGAACCTGTCAGATGAAACTATCTTTAGGGAATATGACTGTTGACCTCAATATCTTCAACCTAGGAAGGTAGCCTAGTGATCCATCTGATGAACCCATGGAAGTCAATTTCATCCAAGGAATATCAAGTGAACAACAAGAGGGAGAGTGTGAGTCTGATTCAAATGCATATGATTTAATGATTGAGGAGCTTTCTGATGACGAACTATAGTTAGAACCATTTTGTCATGAGCAAGCATGTGGGGACCACTTGACCCAAGAAAAAAAGCTAAAAAATCTTCAATCTGGGCTATATTGGCCCAATCTTTTTAAGGATTCATATGAGTTTTGCAAAACTTGTAACCGCTGTCAGCTTTTAGGGAAGGTCACTAGGAGAAATATGATGCACTTACAACCAATCTTATCTGTTGAACTTTTTGATCTGTGGGGTATCGATTTCATGGGACCATTTCCAAATTCCTTTGGAAATATTTACATTCTAGTAGCCGTTGAATACATGTCAAAATGGGTTGAGGCGGTAGCTTGCAAAACTAATAACAATAAGGTCGTTGTCAAGTTTTTAAAAGAGAATATTTTTGCAGGGTTTGGAGTGCCCGGAGCAATCATCAGTGACAACGGTACACATTTCGGTAACCATTCTTTTGAAGCTTTGATGAGGAAATATTCAATCACACACAAATTGTCAACTCCTTATCACCCCCAAACCAATGGACAACTAGAGGTCACAAACAGGCAGATTAAACAAATCTTAGAAAAAACAGTTAATCATAATAGAAAAGATTGGTCTGTAAAATCATGTGATGCTCTTTGGGCATATAGAACAGCTTTCAAGGCCAATTTAGGGATGTCACCATACAGACTGGTGTTTGGGAAAGCTTGTCACCTACCAGTAGAGTTGGAGCATCGAGCAATGTGGGCAATAAAACAGTTAAATTTTGACTCATACTCGGCAGGTAAAAACAGATTGCTCCAAATAAATGAGTTGGAAGAAATTAGAAATGATGCATACATAAACTCAAAAATTTACAAGAGAAAACCAAGATTTTTCATGACAAATCAATTTTACGAAAAAATTTCTCTCCAGGACAGAAAGTTTTATTGTACAATTCAAAATTACATCTATTTCCTGGGAAATTAAGATCAAGATGGATAGGTCTATTTTTTATCAAACAAGTTTTTTTCGCATGGGGCTGTAGAGATAGAAAATCCTAAAAATGGTAACATTTTTAAAATAAATGGTCAACGTCTAAAACCATTTTTAGAATTTGCTACGCTCGGAGAGAAAGAGGTGTTGGTTCTTCATGAACCTCATTATCTGTAAAAAAAATTATAAATATAAAAAAAATTAATAATAAAAATAAAATGGAATTTTTTTTCTCTTATTTGATTTCTTCACCCTCATACTAACAGTAATTACAGATCCTTATCATTATTGTCGACCGAACAAATGTAAGTTCTTCAATTCTTATCTGTTTTACTTTGTGCATCAGCGAATTTGCATTGAGGATAATGCAAAATTTAGGTGTGGGGGTGGGAAGTACATATTTTCCTCTTTATTTTATCATTTTGTTGCATTTCTTACATAGTTTTTGAAAATAAATAAATAAAAGAATATAAAAATATTATCACTTGCCAAATTAATAGAGTTAAGTAATAATTGATCTAATTGATAGATTTTAAATTTTCTAATTCCTAGTTAGTGACATACTCAAGTTCACCTTTTATGATAACTCCAAATAAAATTCTTAAGAAATGATTTTTCAACTAGTATACTTTACTTAAGTCTTACATTAGACTTTTAATTAAAAATAATGAAATTTTTGCATGCTTAACTTAGAGTTAAAAATATTTTTTTCAAGTTATCTTGATTTACACATTTTTTCAGACTATATATACTTACACACATATATATATTTAAAAAAACTTGATGTGGCATAATTATGTACGAAAATTGTAAGTGCACAATTGATCAAGTTATAGTATAAAAAGTTATCGATCCCACGAGGAAGGTAATTTTAAGAGATTATTAGAATTGGTTCTTGTGTTTTGTGCGTGACAAAATAGGATTAAAGAATAAGTGTGATTGTGAAGAGAGATATGATGAGTGATTGTTTTTAATATGTGCAAGTAACAATAAATTGAATTTTAAAGGAGAGAAGAAAGAATCAAAGAATAAAATAAAAAGCAAGAATAAAAATCAAGAAAAATCAAGAAAATAAAAGATGGAGGATTCAATTAAAGACATGAGAAATCTAGAATTGAATCCACTAGCTAACTCAAATATAAAATACAAACTATTCTTCTTTTATCATATTTCAACTTAGATTTATTAAGCATAGACTATTAAACCATTTAAGGAAAGTATAACCTATCAAATTATCATCTAAGTTAAAATTACTATTCATGATAAGAATAACAACAAGATAGTAATCCTAGAATTCATAAGCATAACCTATCAAACCATTTAAGATAAGCATAGATTATCAAATTCTTCTTCTACCGATTCGTTCTCTAGTTGATTATCCTAAATATGAATATTTTAAGTGTAAGAGAACAATTTGCATAATATAAAGAAAATTAGACTAGCACCATACAATTCTAAGATTCCTACAAGAATTAATTTTACATCTTAAGAAATAAAAGAAAGAAGAAAAAGGACTAATTACAAAAATTAAAAGAAAAGAAAAATCTAAACTATGAACAAGAAATAAACTTGAGTTGTTCCCGATTATCACTCATCACCCATAGCTGCACCTTCTGAGCGAAAACACTCTGATCCATCCCCAAAACCTCACACCCCCAGATCCTCTCGTCGTCTTCAACCTCTCTACTGACCACCATCACCGACATCACCAAATGCTTGAAATCGGGAACAGCCCTAGCAGCTTCATTCCTGTTCCCAACCCTCCAAGAATTAAAATGCTTAAAATCTAACTACAAAGAATTAAAATCTAAATTACAAAATATATTACAAAAAATAAATACAAGAAAATAAATCTACTCTACAAATTAAAGTGCAAACAAAAATAAAAAGACAAGAAAATAAATCTACACTACAAGCATGAATGTAAATCTAACTAATAAGCAATAATAAAAAAATTACTAAAAAGAAATAAAAGAGAAAAAAATAAAAGAAATGCAAACCTTCAAATTGCTCTTTATCTCCATCCTCATCATTCAACAAAGAGGAGAAAAGACAAATTTAAAGTGAAAAAAATTATTATTATTAATTGCAACAAAAATTATAATTTTAAAAGGACTTCTCAATTAAGAGTAGCCCTCCTCTCCAAATGAAGTTATAAAATTTTTCACACCTCTAACCCCTCACTTTCTACCCCTATTTATAGTAAACATCAGTGAATGAGAGCCATTGGATTCAAATCTTATCCAAAACCAACAAAATTTAGCCTTAGATCTGTAATAAAATGCCGATGGTATCGATGTCAGCATCGATAGGGGTATCAATGCTGGCATCGATGCCCCCATCGATGTGGACCTTCTTCTGGTTGTTGTCCGAAGCTAGCTCTTGTTCTTTTGGGCTTGGGCTTTTGGTTTGGTTTTTCACTTTGGCTTCTTGAATTCTCATTGGGCTTCTTGATTTCCCTTTGAGCTTTTCTTCATTTCTTCATGCTTCATTGTTTTGATTTTGGGCTTTTGGATAAATTAACAATTTGCTTTTCCAATGGGCTTCTTTGCTTCATTTCTTCATTTATTCAAGGGGTTTTTGTTGAGAGATGAGAGTTTTGAGATTTATTCTTCATTACTTGCAATTAAAGATAAAAACAATTATTAGTGATATATTTATTCATATAAAATAGATAATGAGGATATAAAATTATAATAAAATGTGATTATCACTCATCACCCATAGCTGCACCTTCTGAGCGAAAACACTCTGATCCATCCCCAAAACCTCACACCCCCAGATCCTCTCGTCGTCTTCAACCTCTCTACTGACCACCATCACCGACATTACCAAATGCTTGAAATCGGGAATAGCCCAACAAATCAAAAACAACGCCATCAGATCCAAAACCCTAAGCCTCCCCGGGGCCTTGTCAGACTCCGAATCGAACTCCAGTTTGCAAGGGATCTAAGCTCGATCACACAGTTCGTGGTACAGTTTGAAGATTAGGTTGAGGGATGAGGAGGCAGGCATTCGGGAGCAGCGGGTTCCTCGGTAGTGAGTCGTTGTGTGCCAGTGAGTTGGAGCGGTAGAGTGGGGGTGAGCGGCGGAAGCGGGCGAAGAAGTCGGCGAGGTCGAGGCCGAAGAGCGAGATCTGGTGGTCGCCGACGAAGAAGATGGGGTTCCCGGCCAGAGAGGGGAGTGAGGGAATGTAGCAACGTTGGAAGACGGGGATGAGGAGGGGGGCCCGCCTGAGGGGGGAGCGGGCGTGGCGGAGGCCGACGGGGGGTCGGAGGGGCGAGGGCCCCAAGATTTGGGCCAGAAGGAGTTGTGGGCGATCTGGAGGGAGATGGCGGCGATGAGGAGGTCGAGGAAGGGGCGGAGGGAGGGGAGGGAGGGGGAGCGCCAGTTGGGGAAGCCGGGAGAGGAGGGGAGGGAGAGGGAGGACGGGGATAAAAATTTCCTTTTTTTTGGGGAGGGGGGCAAGAGGGCGGCTGTGGGTTTTGACGAGTTAATTTTTTTTAAATGGTCAGGTATTCTAGATGGAAATTTCCGTCTAGGATGTATCCTAGACGTAAATTTCCGTCAAGAATACTTGGCTATTTAAAAAAAATTAAAAATACAGGAACCGTCTAGGATACTATTCTAGACGGAATATTTCGTCTAGAATGATTTATTCTAGACGGAATATTCTAGACGGAAAATTTTCGTCTAGAATAAGTTATTCTAGATAGAAAAATTTCCATCTAGAATATTCCGTCTAGAATATGTGATTTTTTACTAGTGTGGTTTATTTTAATTTTTGAGTTTCATCAGGTGCATGGTTCAGGTTTTAGTCATTAACCATACAAGTACTGCATCATTTGTCCTGTTTGACCGTGAAACTAAATAAATTATTCACAAAACTACGACCAAATTAAGGGAATGACTAACAAAAGTAAATACTATGATTTTTATTATAAATTGTAAGTTTCGATCAGATAACTATACTTTGGGTTTTTACATTATTCACAAGAAGGTGATGATGATTCATTTCCTCAAGAGTTAGATCTCTTGGTAAAAAAGAAGCTTCTATTCAAGATTCAAGTTTCAGAATCCATCCTCAGTCAAAATTAGCCTATATTTTGTGTTTGAAAATGACTGATGATGAAAGTTTGATAGTAGCTTTCATAGACAACTCAAATTTGAATCAGGTATATATTACAAATTCTTCCTTTTATGGGCGAATATTTTTAATTTTCTACATCAATATGTATACATAAATCATATTGAGTAGCATAAGTAATCTCTTTTATTTCTTAATCACTAGGAGTCAGCAAGTCAAGAATATTTCAACCATGAAGCTGAATCTTCTAGAAAGAAAGAGGATTTTAATACTGTAAGTCAATACCTTCAAAAATACCTTAACGTTTACTATTTCTAGAAACAATGGGAGATGACATAATCAATAGAAACTCTCAGCAAACCTAACATTTTAAAAAATTTATTCATAAAGCAACTTGACATATATAATTTGATATATGCAATATTTTTTTGCAACACTTATATTCCAATACAATTTTTTTGCGGTGGATGTTAAAAAGACTTGCATAAAAATTGAATCATGGGCCACTAAAATAATCTTCCTCTCTTATCTTCTCATGAATCCTACCCTAAATAAAACCAGCTCTACAAAAAAGAATAAAAAATATACGACCTGGTGTTTAAAGAAAAGAAAAAAAAGAATATACATGAAGAAGACAAACATCATAGTCAATTACCCATTATTGTCACTACAACTCAAAAGATGTTCTATTCTCTTGTCTTTTAAAATAGATTTCAGATTGATTGCTATTGTGCTTTATTATTGATTTCTTGATTCTTCATAATCAATCACTATTAATATATTTCTTTGCGCTTTACTATTGATTTTTTAATTCTTCATATTAATAGTGCAAGAATCTTTTCCTGGAACCTTACCAACAGCGTAATTGTTATGTTATATTAAAATACAGGACACCCTTTCGATCACTTGTGATAATAAAGTTGAAATTTATTCCTCAGATAATGTAACTCCTTGCAAGAGGAATTTGTTGGAGTCTGATATCGAGCACTCATTTCTCCACAAATGTCAAGCAACAAAAAGCAGAAATAAAACAAAATTGAAAATGAGAATTAGAATATTTTGGAGAGAGAGTTGAAGCTGCTTTTTAGAAAAATCTCTATCTGATATATGATGTTTGAAACTTATATTTAGTATTTTGATCTAAAACTCTATTTAGTAAACTTTTGTATGAACTATATTTTTTTGGTGGTTTTTGGTCTAAAAGCCTATTTAGTAAACTTTTGTATGTAGTATATTTCTTTTGGCGGTTTTGCATTGATAAACCCAACTACTTGATATGATTATGATAAATATTTTGTTTATCAATAGGTAGATAGTTATGATTTTCTTTTATGGATGTGTGTTCTTGACAGATACTTGTATTTCAATACGCTTGAAATATTTTGGGTGGAACAAAATTTGATGTTGCATACTAATTATTTGGTATAGCAAAATATAGTAAAATGTTATAATATTAACCATGTAGATCAGAGACATTACCTATTTTGTTATGATAACAGGGGATTCAAAAAATCGATTCTACTTTACAATTTAATAATAGTAAATTAAGCATATATGTAGCTTAAGTTATATCATTTTTAACCAATCCCATGTTATTATTGTTTTAATTTGCATTCCTTCGCTACATCAATTTTTATATATTAAACAAATTCATGCATCGCATGGGTCTAAAACTAGTTAATAATATAAAATTATCATTGCAATGTGCATGTAAAACCTGCATGTAAACAAGAAAATGGATATACATGCAAAGCATGTGCACCATACTAAATCAAATATAATCAAGTACATAGATGAATAATTGATGAACATTTTTGGTACTTTTCCACCCAAGCAACTGGCAAAAAAAATTTGAGTGATTTGGGCAACTTCTTAAAATATATACATCATTTGAAGGAATTTTTTTTCATTCAAAGAGGGAAATTCACTGTGATCCTTTGAACCATGAATATCAAAACCTCCCAGCATAGCTAAGGGGCTGTTTGGTTCATTTCCATAAAATTATGGAAATGAATTCCCTGACAAGAAACAAATTTAAATTTTTTTAGGATATCTAAGGAATCTAAAACTTGTGTTTGATATGGAATGATAAAGTAAAGAATAAGAAATCATCTCCAAAACTCAAGTTTGTTTCATTTTCAAATAATAAGAAGAGTTGTGAGAAGAAATGATGAGTTGTCAGCGGGTTGTCAGCTTTCTAGTGCATTTCCTAGCCAAAAGATAGGAAATGAACTGTCTAAAAAAAGTCACTGTTTAGAAGCTTTTTAAGAAACATTTTTTTTTGAAAAAAAATTAAAACAAACCCAACTTTTAGAATCCTAAAATATTAAAAAACCTACTTTTTTATTCTAAATCCTAAAATACACATTGTTTTCAATAATTTAGGGTGAACCAAAAACGTGAACTCTCGAAATATATACCTTCGGGGAACAAGAACCGCTGAACCGGGTACCTATAGCCCAAAAAAGAGTTTAAATGTAACAGACGCCAAACTTCTGATACGATTCCTACGAATTTAAATAATATGGTGGGCTTATATGCAAAACGATCTTCATTGCTGATGATAAAGAGACCTTAGACGACCTCTAGCTCACGCTTCGTCGTCTCTAATGGATCTCATCAGAATCCATTCCTCTCTCGCTACATTATCTTCTCACTTTCACTACTCCCATCATCGCCTCTTTCTCTCTCATCGATCCTCTTTGCGTTCTTCCCCCGCTGTCAGCCCTCGCCAATGGCTTTCGATAGTCGCCAGCGGTTCCCAATCTGGTAATTTCCCGAGTTTTCGTTTTCCTCTGAAACCCTAATCGAATCTTCAGTGTCTTTACTAAAAATGCTTATTTATTTTTGGGATTTTTTAGGTATTGAAGCAAGCTCGAAGGTCATGCTCAAAGACATGGATTTCCCTGAGCTCGAAGTAAGTACCTTTTGTTATAATTATCGTGATAAAGATGCTGTTTTGCAATTGGAAATCATCCCCTGTAATGGTTTATATATTTCCTAGTAACTTACATATAGAAAGAAAATGGAAACTTTTGCTTTTTGAGGTCAGCTTCGTGTAGTATTACTACTAAATTCGTTACATTGTCTTCTTTTATGGAATTTGACAACTTATAAATGAGCACTTGCAATGTTTTATAAGCGATGCGCCTTAGCGCCTGAGGGGCTAAATTGAGGCGATACTGTACCTTAGCACCTTGCATATCGCCAGGTGAGGAAACGTTACTAAGATGAGGGCCTTTTGGCGCCTCAGGCATTTGCCTATGGCATGTGCGCAAGGTCGAGGAGTTTTGGGAGCTAATATATGATGTGGGTTTGGTGATGTAAATATTTTTGTGTTAAGTAGATGATAACCATTGATATAAGTGTAGATTTTGGAGTATAAATCTTGGAGTTAGCCAAGGCCCAAGGATCACACGTTCTCTTGTGAAGAGGATTTCTGACCAGCAGTGACATGTCTTAGTTGTATAATTGATTGACTTTTGTCTTGGTTTTGAGTCATGGGCATTAATAATATTATAGCTCATCCTTGACTTCGCCTTTCACCATGACTCCTCGAGATCTACTTCTAACTCCTTCCACAATTTCCTAGTACAAACACATGACTATCAACCTTATGAACGCAATGCATAAACTTTCGTCTATATAATAAGTAAGTGCACACATTTGCGTGTTCTCAATTATCTTGAGTACATCCTAAAAGTCAAGTAACCTCAAAACATTAACTGAAAGCCTAACAGTTATATATATTCCTAGAATCAAAAGAGGAATAGTATTGGAAACACCTTAACTGAAAGCCTAACAGTTATATATATTCCTAGAATCAAAAGAGGAATAGTATTGGAAACAGCTTACTTTTCTTCTTTTCCTCCTGTCTTTTCTTTCCTCTTTTGTTTTGTCTTCTTCCTCTTTCTTTTTTTCTTCGTCTTCTTTCTCTTCTCATATTTCTAGTTCAGGAACATCGAAAAATAAGGGTGAGGATGAGGGATGGAAAGCGATAAATACTCCTCTTCCCCTAATCCTTGGACGTATGTCATGTATATATCTTCTGTTCTCATGATGCCACCACCTCTGCCTCCTCATCACAGGATAAGGGTCTCTCCTTTCTCCATATAATGACACTTCCATATATTATTGTCCATAATGTTTGCATAAACTCCCTTCTAATTCTCACATTAGCACATCTTTCATGTTCTATTCCAGTGTCACATCAAATTTTCTTTACCGCAACAAAAACACAACAACAACAAAGTTTTTATCTCAAATGGAATTACCACGAATATAAAAAATTTTCCAATTAATAATAGATATGTTATTACTTATTACGAAGAATATAAAAATTTGGGTATTATAATTAAATTTAGCATGCGATGTTTGACAATTTACAAGGTTGCTACCTTTGGAATTGAGGGTTTTACACTATTGGGAAAGTGCACCTCCTTTTTGGAATTTTTATGTACTAAATTTGCTGTTGTTTATCAATACATTACATTTCATAGCAGGATTGAGTACCTCAGTTCTGAAGACTGATATATCTATCTAGTAACTTAAATATAGAAGTAAAAAGGCAGCTTTTCAGGTGAAGTTCTTCTTTCTGGTTAATTGTTAAGCTCTTCAAATTGTAAATCGGCGCTGCAAGATCATAGTTAGTTGTTGGTAAGTATTTGGCTGTTTGTAATGGTAGGATTGACTATGAGAGCTTGCATAATTCCTGTGAAGAAACCGTAAATATTTCTTCTGCATTGAATGAAAAGAAGCTGCTGCCCATTTTTTATCACTCATAGTAGAACTTTTTAAACACAAACAATTTTCATACACGCGCACAAAAATAGAGGACACACAAAGAAATGAAAATAGAGAGCTCTTGTGGTAATCGATAAAGTACTTATCAACTAAAGTAACAAATGGGGCGATTTGGCATCTGCACCCATTATCTGGTTGAAACATTGGTAGTAAAGTTAATGAAGCTGTCCATGAGTTGACAAAAAAGAAAAATAAAACATTTGAGGTTCTTGTGAAACAATGAATAAAATACTTGTTATTCATATGCCAACTTTTCTAGGTTTTGTTGCTCCTTTTCCCCCCTTCTTGAGCTTACTCTGTCTCTTTGAGCGAATGCCATATGTCCAAAAAAAGCTGATGTTTTTGAGGAAGTGGTAGCCATTTTCTGCTAAAAGAAAACATAATGTACTATTAAGACAACTATGCTCTAATCTAATCTACCATCATCAAAGAAAGAAGTTCAGCTTTGTGGGAAGATGGGTTTCCTAACTCACTAACTTCTAGGAATCAGTCTTCTCAATGTTCGTTACTTTGATGCTAATATTTTCTGTATTATTAATTTTTATATCACACTACCACACATTCTCGAACAAAAGCCATATGTGATTTTGTAACTATCAGTGTTAAAAATAAAGATAATGCATAATGTAACGCTATAACTCTTGTTAAGGGTTAAAGCAAAAAATGCAACACATAATGTAGTTTATTTTGTTTATTAATTATTTACATATTTTATAAATACAAACTATTCATAATGACTTTAATAATTAGAATCATCAAAAATTTCAAACATAACATCACAATAGGGAACAAAGTATTTTCGTACTGTTTAATTTTTAAAAAAATATATAAAAGATGTTCATAATAATTTTAAGGATTAGGAATAAAATGAAATATCATAATACAAAATTTTTTTAAATAAAATTCTTTAATTCAATACAAGCTACATAGATTTATTAGGAAATATCACAACTGAATACTCAAATATGTAATAATAAATTTTTAGCTCATTCTTAATTACATTAGTTTTAATTTCACAATCAAATAATAATGTTACTAAAACAAGAGATGAAGACTTAATAAACAATTTAAAAGTAATTAGTTATCTCCTTCAAATTCTAAGAAAGTATGTGCTTTCAAGTCTCTGGAACTTATATTAACTCCTTCAAGTTTTAAGAAAATATGTGCTCTCAAGTCTCTGGAACTTATTTTGAGATAATGTAAGTTATATTGAAGTAACTCATGTTATATTGAAATAACGCAAGTTATATTGAAATAACGCATATTATATTGTAATGATGTTAGTTATGATGTCATAGAGTTATTTCATAAGGTTATGTAACATTTAAAGCATGTTAGGTTACATAACACAACTTAACGAGTTATGTAACGGGCTCTTTTAAACAGTGGTAAATATTAATTATTTTGAATAGACACTTGCAACTTCTCACTTTTGACTCATTAGTGAGGTCCATTTGGGATGTTTTATTTGAGGAGCATTTCTGATACTATCAACTGTTCATAAAGCTTTCTGTTACATGGTATGTGAGTAATTACTAATTTTCCAAGAAAAAGCTATTAAAGAAAAAGTATTTAAGAGGAAGTCTAAAATTGTATGTTTGATATTCTTTTTTCCATTCTTTAGTTAAACACTTCATTTTGATATTTCTAGTTGAATTTTAGTGTGTGATTGGTGGAAGTTTTTCTGAAGATATATCACCAAATTTGAAATCAGTGTTAGTATTCTGGTGAAAGAAGGGAAGAAGCATTTGTTCCTACATAGTATTGATATAGCTTAACTTCTAATCATTAAGAGTCCAAGTGTCAGATGCAATGTTTCCCTTAGGGGATTAAGAGTGAAGCATACCTTTATATAAACTTGTTCTGAATTTCTCTTGTTCTTAATATATAGTTACTGATAAATTGTGATTTTGGACAGAAATGGGTTCAGTCGCACGGCTTTAGGCCAGGACAGGCAATGATGCTGTGGAAGTGCCTTTATGGAAACAATGTCTGGGCACATTCTCATGATGAATTGGAAGGTCTTTTGCTTGTATGTTTTTACTTTCAAACGGCCTGATGAATTCATACTCTTTTGAGCACTTTTTATGGATCATGGATGTAACATATGATGACTTTGTTCACATTTCTCTTAAGTGTATAAGCTCATCCTTTTTTGCTTTAAGGGGAATTTGGACCATCCTAACTTTCCTGGAGGACTCACTTTAAGATATTATAACACAGGTTTACTTTGTACTTTTGCTAAAGTAAATTGTAAATTATGTTGGCATTTTAATTTTGTGAACCACGTATATTAAAGAATTAGACATATCTAGTTTACTTTAGCTGCACTATGAAGGAAGTTAGGAACCACATTGAAGTTAATGCTATCAAATTAAGTTGATACATGTCCTTAGGTTATTGTTTGTAGAACTAGTACTGGAAAGTTAAAATAAAGAAGTGCTTCTCTAAAATTATGTGATTGTAGAATATCTATAAAATTGGAGGGAAAAGTTGTAAAATGGGTTGCGACTAGCCATTTGTTAATGTTCAACAATTAGAAAACATTTCTAAAAAATAAGTGTAAACGAGAATGTTGAGAATGACACGAAAAGATGGGAATAAGAAACATGTGAAGTCAAGGGTGGGGTCAGTTAACAATCAAGCAAGGTAAAATAAATTGAGATGGTTTAAACATTTACTATGGAGAGAAATACTTATGTCAATTTGAAGCATCAGTAGGACCATAGTGAAATGATCATAGCTGAAGGAACAACAGGCTTATAAATGTCAATTTGAAGCATCGGTAGGACCATAGTGAAATGATCACTGCTCTACTTAATTTCTATTTATAATTCCTGGCATACCAATAAGAAAAAGCTGAAATTTTTTTAGAAGAGTTGCGAATGTTTCAAACCACTATTCCTCAATAATGTCATTGGTATTCTTGATCTGAAATTAAAAATATCCTTTGTGTTTGTCAAGCAGTCACAGTAAATACGTGGTGGCCGTTGAATGAACATATATATAGTAAAAGAAGAGTCGAAGAAGGCATGGTTGTTCATTAGTCAGTTTCTCTCCTTGACTGAAGTTGGACAGTATATTCCTTATCATACACTACATTAGAGGCATTCTGTGAGCTGGGCCTTAGGCAATTGGCTATGAACTAGAAACTAGTGGTTAACTCCTCAATTGAATTTATCTGTTTCTGTCAATAATTTTGCTTTTCTTTGTACCCATTCTCTGTCCATCTTATTTACACTGTTTCTTCATGCCTTTTTCACCTTTTAGAAAACTCTTTTCCTTTTGCTATCTTTTAACTTTTTCCTTTTGAAGGGCTTTATTCTCTATGTACTTTGAATCTATTAATTATTTATTGTCAATAGATGCTGACAACCATAAGCATAATACCTTGCTCCTTTTCTCTTAGCAAAACCTTTTGATGATTATAAACATGATGTTTCTTTAGTAATGCTATCTCATTCTTTTATAGGTTTAAATAAAGATTTCAAAAAAATGTTAAGTGAAAATGCTTCTTTCAAGGCATTGTCAGTGAAAGATATTTTCACAGCATCTGATGGAACTCGAAAGGTAGATTGTTCTGTTCTGGCTATTTATTTCTGGAGCTTCACTAAATGCTTTGTCTTTATAATATATTTAGCTACGGACATATAGATGTAGGATACCATTGTGAGGTGATATTCTTAGAATGTTTTCATTAATTCTAAAATTCACAGGTGGTTGCAGATTTTGTTCAATTTGGATGATGGCATGGTGACAGAGACAGTTGTGATTCCTTGTAGTACAGGAAGAACGACTGTGTGTGTTTCAAGTCAAGTGGGTTGTGCAATGAATTGTCAGTTCTGTTACACGGGCAGGCAAGGCTGTTATAATCGGGACTTACCTACTTTTTTTAAATTATTTTTGGCACTCTATTGTTGAGTCCTAATTAACAATTTTTTTTTAATTTTGTAAGGATGGGATTGAGGAAGCATTTAAGAACATCTGAGATTGTTGAACAGGCTGTATTTGCTCGGCGTTTGTTCTCTAGCGAATTTGGGTCAATTACAAATGTTGTATTTATGGTGAGCGTTCTGGACCCTTTTGCAACATATATAAATTGTTTGCTCTATACATTTATTCATCACTCAATAAGTTAGCTAAGGTTTCCCATTTGCCATTGGCTATACTTGGATGCATCTTCAGGAGTCATAACTGAATTGCTTTAATGTTCTTTGCTCGATTCCTTCTTTACCATAATTGTAAGGACATGTCACACGTAAGTTTCACAAATTGAACCTTTATGAAACATTCAATCATATAGTGAGCTTTCCTCGTATTACTTAGTTTTCTGACACAGAATTTGAAACTGGGTTTGATTTTGCTATGTATAAGGGTAATCAGTAGGTTAGTTTCTTATAAATAGCCATTAAATTTCTATTTCATTACAGAGTGAAGAGAGGTTGAGGGGGTTTGTCTTTCTTATTCTTGCGTGTGAAATATGCTCCCAGGTATATGCTCCCAGGTATTACAAGCGAAGCTTCTATGGTGGCTTGTGCAGTGACATCCGTAGTATGAGATATTTTTGTTTAACCGCTATTATATGAGTTTGTAGTAATCGTACAAGGATTGGAATTTAATTGAGGGTATCAATGTTATGCTTGTATTCAGGTTATCTTAGTTGGACTTGATTGGAAAGAAACTTCAATTAGGGTTGAATCCCATTTGAAAGAGTGTTAGGATTTGTTAACCCAAGTCAAATAAGTAATCCTACATGAATTTAAGATAGGGAAAATACCATTTAAATACCCCTTGAAAGATTCATTGTAAATTAATTCGGAGAAGAGCCAAAAGAGTTGCATATTGTAAGAGTTGTAGAGAAAAACAAAAGAGAAAAAAATCTAGGGTTATGAGGACCTTTAGGTGAGATCGAGAGAGGTTTTCTTGCGGGTTCCTTGAAGAACGCAGGAAGATTAAATCTTTGTAATATCTGGGAATAAAGAAGATTTGAATCTCTCCCTAGGGACGTATGCTTGTAGAACCACATGAAGCTTGTGTTTCTAGCATCAAATTACTTTTCTGCATGGTTTAGTTTTCTATTTGCTTGGATATTTCTTTTCTCGGTGTTTCTCTATTGCCGAGGTGAGCAATTGCCCTAGTAAGATGGAAAAAAAAATCTACTTAAGAGACCAATGATAGCCTCCATGCCGATGGCTGATTCTCAACAATTGGTATAAGAGCTTATTGTTGGCCAACAATTGGTATTAGAGCTAATTGTGTCTGCAGAGGGGTGGAGTTAGACTAGAGGTGGTATAATGGCTTGTTGTCATTACCGATCGTAAATTGACGGATTAAACATGGATATGCTTCATATTTATTTGATTATTATTATTTTTGAATGTATGCTATAGCCAAGGCGTGAGCAATTAACTTTTAACATCCCACTTACACCCATTTATTTTGTTTATCATCATCCTTTTTTCTATTCTCATAGCTTTATAATTAATGAGTATGTTTTTAATAGGTTGCTTCTGTTGAAAATAAAATGAGATTAAATCTATTGAGATGGTTTAGTCACATGTAATGAAGCCAAAAAATGCATCAGTATATCTTATACCTAATAAAGGAAAGAGGAAGCAATTAAGATAGATATGGTACTGGTTATATTGATGAAGGAGACAATCCTAAATAGAACTAAATAAATAAATCAGATTTATGTAGTTGACCTTACAAATTTATCTACAAATTTGAGATAAAGGCTTTGTTGTTATTATTTCCGCTGCTTTTTTTACAAACCTGCATATGCATTTTCTAGACAATGGACACATCATGAAATGATGCGAGATCATATGGAGTATTACTTTGTTATGTCTAATACAAACTTAATACATATATGAGGTAAAGCAAAAACAAGTGCGTAAGTACAAAATTATAGTTTCTTATATTTAATCTTCCAACCTTAATTTTAGCTACTTTTAGCATTTTGAATCCAGCAATTAATGTTAAAAATATTTCGTAGTCTTGTAGGCATAAAAGTAAGAAGTTTTTGCTATGTGTGAGTCTGCGACAGACCTCAAAAAGATGTTCCCTTGATTTTAGTATTCATATCAGAAAACTTGCCATTTATTAATGTTAGCCTGCAGATGCTCAGCGGTTTATGTTTCATTTCTTCTTGTTGGCAATGTTAACATCATTTCATTATAGCATCCTGCAATGGTTGGGAAGAAGGCTATAGCCGCATAAGCTTTGTTAGTGATATATCACGTTATATGCTATAATGTAAGTTCTAGATCTTAAACTTTTCATATTTTTGTTTGCTCATTTTTCTTAATTTGATTTTTCCTGTTTGATATTCTTTTACAGAAAACACTGTGCATAATGGTCAACCCAGAATTCATTGTTATACTTTTGAACAAGTACACTTATTGGTTAGATTGAGGACATAATACACACAATCAAAATTTCATATTTAGAAAACGCTCCTAAAATCATTATTATACGGAGTAACAAATAACGAATT
>BQKN01066376.1:166299-219650 GCA_022839385.1 Asparagus kiusianus | reverse complement strand
TAATTTCGGCTTGATTATTGAATTGTTTGGAACTTCTAGATTTATTATGTCACTATATTGGAACGTCGAGCTTATACCTGTCACTTGATTGTATCATCAGTTGGAGCATATTCCTATGGACAATCATGTCATTGTATAAATTGCACTTAGTGCCTTGAAGATACTTTTGAAAAAATTGCAGTAGCTCATTCTTTTTACATAGTAGCAGAGTCGGACTCCCTAGTCTTGGAGAACTTCTCTTTGATATTTCATTGCCATCGAGGAGGATTGCCCCATATGTACCACCTCACTCCTCTCTCCTCTGCTGGTTCGATCATCGCTAGGCCCCTTTTCTAGTAGTATCTCCATATCAGGTGCCTCCATCTCAATAACTGAGAAAACGAAACAATTACTCTCCCCAGGACTCCTGTCGTCAATTGGTCCTCTCTTTATCGACCCCTTCATTTATGCCGCTTCCACCTTATTGATGAAGAAAAAAGAAGCATCATTATTCCTCACCTTTGTGGGTCATATCATTGGTGATTCTCCTGGATAACAGTCTCCTTCTCTGATATCTCCAGCTCATCGACGGTGAAAAAGAAGCTATTGCTTCTCTCCTATGTGAATCCTATCATCAATGAGTCCTCTCCGGTGGGCTTTCGATCTGTGCCATCTCACGCCATTGATAAAAGAAAAGAATAAATAACTCTGCTTTTCTCTATGAGTAGTGAAAGGTCTTCTCTTTGATGGCCAACTGATAGGTAAATCTTGAACTTACCTAAACTCTTCCATTTGCCTATTCTGTCGAGCTAGTTAACATGTTTGTAAAAGCTTGGTCTCAACCTCTATTTCTTCATCCTGTCTCTAACTTCACCTTCTAATATGTACGCACTCGTGGTGGAGTCTAAAAAGTAACGAATAATGGATTGTCTAGATGTAAATTTCATTATGTTAGAGATGTTTGACAATGTAACTTATAGCTTGACTGTAGGATTCGATGGTGTAGGTTCGTTGTACCACTAAATTAGGAATGCTTCACCGTATAATTTGGGCTTGATTGATTCAAAAAGCTGTGTTATGAATGAACGTCCTGTATAAGTAGGTAATCTTATGTACCTTGAAGATTTAAACGAGAAAATGCAATAATTCATTTCTTTTATAAATGAAGTATTGCATTTTCTTTTATTTTCTTCAAGGTACAGGTGAAGCCTATTTACATAAGAAAAATATGGTATTCATACTAATACGTACCCTCAAATCAATCCTAATCAAACCTAAATTATGGCAAACATTCCAAATGTAGTGGCATTTTGAATTTAGAATATGTAATCAATTCTATAATCGAGCTCCAATTACATTATCGAACTTTCCTGACGTAGTAGTATAATTAATCTAGACATTTCGTTACTCAATCCTCCTTAATATTAGGGATGGAAACAAATCAAATAATTAACAATCATTTCATTAACAATTCGTCAAAGTATTCGGTCTTATTCAATTCATAAGTTCATTTAACAATAAACGAATAAATTATAGTATTCAGTTCATAAATGAATATAATTTAGCCGGATGTATATTCAATTTGTTTGATTATTAAATTTTTATTTATGTTTTACGTTCAGTCTTATAAATTTAATGCCTTACAAACTCTACTCGTCCTATATACTTATGCTTGATTACTTTCCTGCATCTCAAATCATTAGCTATTACTTTCCTGCATCTCAAATCATTAGCTAGATTGTATTGTAAATTTACCATCTAAAATATTATCAAAATTCACTACTGCATAGGTGAATATATAGAAGTGAGGTAAAGTGAAAGAACTCTCAGTAACAATAGGCTAGAGTCAAGCTTATATCAGTAGACTGCCAATAACATTGTGAACTGTTTAATCAATCAATATTGAGAGTAGAATTATAACCAAATATAAATGTTATCATTAATTATTTCAAGAGTTGGAAAAGTTCATAAATATCATGTCAAATCTCAAACAACTATAAAAGAACTGTATTGGATAAGTTTAAACCATCTAAAATATCAGCATTAACAGTTTTAAATTATATCCTGACTCCATATCATACATTTCAGTTAACGATGTATTTATTCAAATTAGATCACTGATTCCCTAATATATGATCAATACAAATCAAGACAAAATGATGCAAATCAACTCAAATGACTATGTATGAAATGCAGACTCGAACAATGCGATCAATGGCAGATGTAAACTCAACGAAGTGTCTAAAATGCATGACATCCTCTATCAAATAGAATAATTAGGCGTTCCTTCGTTAATATGAATGACAAATTTCCTATTCTAGCAACGATAGTGAGGGACATGCAAACAAATGCATGAAAGAGGAGTGTTTTTGTGTGCTTAATATGAGAGAGAGAAAATAAAAACACTCGTGCTCAAACTTGTGTCCCTAATCACTATATATTCCCAAAATGGATCAGTGTATGTGTGAGTGACTGTCGAGACAATGCATGGGGGTTTGATATCTAATATGGTAGTTATTTCATATGCTCGGTTTGGGATTTAACTTCCATACAAATTTTTGTTTAAGGGACCAAGTCAGGAGCGTGTTGGGTGTCATGTTTGTCCGGAAATACTTTGTAGGGAACATCAACAATATTTTTAATCACTGGAGTGAGTTCAGGAGTAGTTGGGGTTTCAATCTCAGGAACAACTTTTGAGATAACATCAGTGAACTCCGTGATCAAAGGGGTAGTTTGGGAAATAATTGGAGTGTTATCATTGCATGAAAATTCAATCAACTCCACAATTGCAGAGGTAGTTTCAGAAGAAATGGAAATGCATAATTTTTCCATTTTACTATCCCGAAATTTCTTTCTAGAGTTAGATTCTATCAAATCTACGGCCTGGTTAATGGTTTCCTCAATAATAGATTTTGATTCTGTTATAGGCGGCTTATTAATTTTAACTCTGAACGGGGTCGTACAAATGGTAGCGACGTGCCTATATCCTTGATAATTGTAACATTGAATTATTGGGCTAAGTTTGAAGAAATCTTTCTCTAACTCCTTGCCCTTGGGATCGACTCTAGACTGGGAAGAACTAGGGTTAAATCTACTCAGAGGCTGACTAGAGGTAGTGGGACAGAAAGATTGAGAGGAATGACTTCGAAAATCCTGACTCTTATGGGATTGGTGGAATTTGACTTCATCTAAATGTTAAGCTAGGACGTAAGCTCTCTCAAGGGTGTACTCCTCTAGTAAAGAGTTTGGTTTGGAGGTCACTTCTCAATCCGGCTCTAAACTTTAGCAAGACTTTCATTGGTGCCTCTTGCTCAATGGTGCTGCATCGAGTAAACAATTCATCAAATTGAGCAATATATTTTTTTATAGATTTGGTTTCCTGAGTAAGACAATGCCACTTGTCGAGCAATCTATGATAGAATGATGGCGGAAGGTATTTTCTTTTAAGCTCGTCGACCATGTCTCGTTAAGTTAAAATTGGTAATTCACCTTTAATATACCTTAACATTTCGAGGTTGGACTAATATTGGTAGGCGGGTCCGATGAGTTTCATCGTGGCAAACTTGACTTTCCTCGACTCTGTTAGGGCGCACCAATTGAAGTAGCGATCCATGCCCTTCAGCCAGTCTAAAAAAGCTTCTGGGTTGAACTTACCATCAAAGGTTGGCAGATCAGGTACAAGTTGAGGTGGGGATCGATGAACAATGTGTCCATGACCTTGACCTTGCGGAGGTGGAGTTACAACACGCGCTTTTCCTAGCTTAGCGTGCATTTCGTTAGTTGCATTTTGGACAGCCTCGCGGGTAGCTATACACTCCAGGAATACGACATCTAGTTGTCTTTTTAGTTCACCGAATTTCTTAAGGAGTTCAGATTCTATACTGTTTGACATGCTGGGCTCATTAGTTGATTCACTTGACTCTCCTAATCGATAGGGTAGACCTGTTCGAGTGGACATGCACTATCAACTAGATGAGATGTGTGCACAAACAGCTAAATGAGATGAAATTAATTTTTTATCACAGATAAAGACTCAATTAAACTAACCTAGAAATAAAATAATATTCCTAACCTAGAACCATGCTCTTATACCAAAATGATGCGAAACGGGATAAGGAGTCTACCAGACTCAACGATCTAAATCAAATAATACACCGTTTCACCAAACTTCATGATCATTGGCAGGAAATCAAATTTAAAACAACTAATGTGACTGATGGATTTTAACAAGACTTGCATCGATAATTATGAATAATTCCAATCTCGATCAATTTAATCGCAATAATCATTATCAGGCACAAGTTCCACAATCAATATCAAAGTTTAGCGGTCACATGTTCAGTTACTCTCAAGTCACTAATTTAATCAAACAGTGAATATATGATAAGAGTTTAGAGATGATATATTTATGCAATTAACTAACAAAATAAAAGTGATAGAAAAATAAGGGACGAAAGAAAACGAAACCTTCGTTAGTCTGAACAGACTCGACGTGAAAGACCTCTGGAGGTGGTGCGATGACAACGGTGAACTGAATGACGATAACGAGGCGGAGATCTAACAACGACGAGTGCGACGGTGTTGTACTGATGACGATGTGACGACGGGATGAGGGCGATGCGATGACCTGCGGGTAGTCATCAGGTCAATGCAGGCGGCGGGCGGCGGGACGAGGCCGGCAGCAGACATCAAGACGAAATAAGCGGCGACTCGACGAGTGGAGGAGGACGGAGGGAAATCGGTGGTTGTTAAGGTGGTTCTGACGGCTTGCAGGGAGGGATCAACAGCTTGTGGAAGAAGAGAAGGGGTGGGGGCAGTGGCTTGAGGAAGTACTGGATGCGGTGGCTCGAGGTAAACAATTTAGAGGTGGATTGGTGAGAGGATGACGGTTGGTGGTGCGGATGAAGGAGGGGGGAAGTCAAGGCAGCGGGAACAGGGGAGCAGGGAAGAGGCTGACGGCGGGATCGACGGCTGCTAGGAGATGAGGAATGACTGGGGTTGAGGGCTGATGTGGTGGGGTGCCTGAGAATTGAGAAGCATGGGTTGGTGTTGTCGGTTGTGGGTGGAAGAGGAGAGAGAAGCGGTGAATGGAGGTTGTGAGATGAACGAGAGAAGATAGACGTTTGACGGCTGGAAGAAGAGGAATATGTATTAGCTTAGGGTTTCACACCCGAGGCCTAGGTTTCACACCCAAATTAAGCCAAAACAATTTTCATTTTAATTTTTAATAATTTATTTTTTTCAATAGTCTCATACAACCTTATTTATAAAGAAAAATTACGTGCACAACGTGCAATATAAATAGAAACAAAACAACAATCCCTCAAATCACTCAACTACTAAAATTAAACTACAATTCAAATTTTAAAAATTAAAATAAAATAAAGTCAACTAATAAAATATGGAAATTGTCATTTTTTGTCCTCATCAGGTGGAGTTTGGTGAGGAGGCTGAGATCTTAGTAAGAAAGCCGCCTAGGAAGAAAGCATGGAGATGATACTAGTCGTGAAAATTCTGCATTGATGACTCTCTAAGCTGTAGGAAGAATATGGGTTTTTGGTACCTAGCTTTTACACCTTGTTGGAAATGGACTATTGAATTTTTTTTGTTTATGACTTCAAAGCCTATATGAAACCCTATATATACAAGGGCATGGTTAGTCATATCAATACTATTTAATTAAGCCTCAATTATATGGTCTATTGTTCCTAATAAAGTAATAAAATGAATCTAGACCCTCCAACCAATTGTACAACCAAGTCTCAATTACATAGTGATATAAGCCTAATGTAATGGTACAATGAATAACATTCCATTATTTCTTTACCCATATTCATTTTGTAAATCTGCCCCATATCATTGGGTTCTTAGATATTTGCTCCTCTATTTTACTATTTAGAGGTGGGATCCATTTGATATATTAGATAATTTCTTTTTGTTTTGAATTGTATAATGCATGGTTCTTACCTAGTCTACTATTTGGGATGCAATAAAATATCATGCTCAAAGTTGTTTGATTTGTCATTAACTGGGATACCTAGGTAGGTACGGGTTTTCGGGTGCCATACCCATACCCAACCCGTATCGGGTATGGGTAAGCGCCCGATATGAGTAGGACACGTTTCAATCATGATTTGTGGAAGATTTTCATGAAGCCGATTCTTTTTCCTATTGGATTAAAAGAAACTTCATCAACAAGAAATTAGCAAATATATAAACTACTTATCTCCCACTAGCTTTATAAACTTTCTATCTCCTTCAGTTTCAAAGTTCAAACTGTATTAATCTATTAGAAATTGCAACAAACTAAAAAATTAAAACTAGTTAAACAATAAGAAACTAAAAAGAATGAGTTTAAATTAAATAAATGCTGTAAAAAAATCAAGAACAAACTCTTGAGTATCCTATCCTTTGGTTAAACAGAGATTGGAATTAAGTTACTTTGAGTTAAAGAGTGGCAGAAATTCTAAAATGGATGAACTACACACAATGATGCTTAAAGAAGATCAAGAGCAATACACTAATCAGGCAAAAGCTAACCTTATCAATCAGTGGACATGGCAATCATCACCATAGTTATACTTTAGAGGAATAACTACAAAGACAATTAAAGTACTACGTTGTGACTCTGTGTGAGAGAGACTCTAGAGGGGAGGGGAGGGGGGGGGGCGGTTGGTGTGAGAGAGAGACTATGAAGGAGAATGAGAGATAGAGGAAACCCACCTTCAGGAGGGGGGAGGGAGAACCAAAGCTGATCTATCACGTTCCAAGCTTGCTAGCCCGTAGTGCGATGTGAGCAATGTAAGCCCTACACTATAGCTTTATCGAAGAAAATATCCATCATCATATCCGTTAGAATATGGGTATGGTTCCTCAAATCTACAAATGCTAGGATATAGTTAGAATGGTTTTGTAGTGAAGTACTTAGATCTGTATCTGAAATATCCGAATACATATTGGTCATAATGTTGTAATAGTATTAATCCTTAGATTAATGGATTTGAGGTTAATTTTGATGATCCGGATGTCCTTAGCTTTTCAGATATAACAAACATATTAATGAACTCTTTTATGTCACATGAATTATACTTTTTTCAATATTATCTATTTTTCTCATATCAGTTTTGTATTTACATGCTTATTCGCTTATATATCCGTATGTATACCCGCATTTGTATCCAATTTTAGCAGATATACATATGCATTTTTCTTACCAAGATATATTTATATTCGTATCTGTGATGGGTAAGCTGATATGGATAAGGTAAGTACCATATCTGAGTCGTATTCAGACCAGATGCACCCTTACCTCAGGCCCACCTAGTGCAACACGTGGTTTGGCTCAATCCACTATTACAATTGATTAGCTCATGTTGCACTTGGCTCTCAAGACCCATCATTTAAACCTTCTTCAACTCTATCAATTTCCCAATGTGGGGCTATTTGGGGGCACCACATGATCTTTGACGCTGCGGTGGAAAACCAAAGCTGCCATTAGGTTGTCGGTCGTCATCGCCTTGTTGTCGTGTCGCATCGTCGTGGGCGAAAATTTCCCCTAATTCACTACTTCAAAGAGAGGAGAAAAGGAAATGGAGGGCTTAGGATAATTTTTCCCGAAACCCTTTTTATTGTAACTATTGAGTTTGGATGCAATTTAGAATCTGAAACTTTTAAATGTGAATTTTTGCCAAAATATGCTGGTAGTTTGGCCTGAAATAGCAGCTTATATATCTGACACTAATTAATATTTCACTGATATGTTCCCAAAAAATTCCATATGATTTAAAATTTAAAATATCCTTGAGGTAAGCCTTTGAAGCGACATGTCGGCTGACATTTAAAACTCTGCTTGGGGTGGTACCACATCATGTTCGCAGTATTGTTTCTTACTGGTGCATGTTACAGGAATTTATGGTGCTATAAAGATCTTTCAAGTGGCCTTGAACTCAGGAAATATTACTTAAGCTAATAGAGTAACACCTTTGTGAAATCCACCAACTGGCATATGCTAGCATAGTTAGCAGTTTGACGTCAATTCTTTCCACTTCTATCATTTTTTGCCATTTTCTTTCTCTTTTCCTTCTATGCCCTTTGTTTTGGTCTATGCATCATTTATAGTTCTGCATGTCGTGCTTAATTTTGTCTTAAACTAGGGTTCTTGTTTCCATACCTCTTCTCTTCACCCTATATCTGAAACCATATTATTGTCCCCACTCTTCACGGATATAGTTAGAGTTGTCATTCTTATCCATGATTGCAGTTTGAGACAGTAATTTACGTGATGTTGAAAGTGTAATAACCCAAATAATTAGTGCCTTAAAAACTTGATTAATGGAGAATTTTTTTTATTACAGATTAGAGAATTAATTAAGGGTGTTTTAGGAATTTCACCCTAACCCCTGATTTTTCTGCCACGTCCGTGTTTGATGGCTAAAACCCATTCGCTGAATAGGTCGGCACCTCTTTAACGGCAGAATAAAACAGAGGAAATCAAAAGAAAACCATAGAAAAAAAACAACAAAAAACAAACACAGAGAATATCCTCTCATTCTCTTCAACCAAACAGAAGAAGAAGAGGAGGAAGGAGACAGTAAAAAGGGAGGAAAAGAGAGGATTTCACCCAAAGTTCAAGTTAACCCAAAGGTATGAGCCCTTTCTATGTTAATTTCTTGATTTAGAAGAGTAAAATCTTTACTGTCACGCCCCGAAATCTGCAGCGGAAATTCATAAAATACGGTGCACGAGACAAGTCTTATGCACGAGTCAAGCCTGACAATTCATATCACATAGTTTATTTTTAAAATATTCATAAACCTGCTGATGATAGAAATCAGAACAACTATATATATGATCGGTACTTACAGCCCACAAGCTCACCGTTATAAGCATTTTTACAAAACAAAATAAAATATGCTGAAGGTAACATCAACAAGAAGAGGCTCTCCATATAACGCCTCTCAGCTAAAAGCTCAAACCAAAAGTCCGGCTACTATGAAGCTACGCCGGATCTGAAAAAATTTAAAAATAACGGAATGAGCTAGCGCTCAGTGAGAACATTTCCCACTAGAGTTCCTAGATAACTAACAAAATAGTAATAAGAATAGTTCTCAGAAATTAACAAATTTCAAGTTTTGCATGAGAAATTCACAGATAGTAGAATACGATCCAAATATCGTAATATTATCATTTTTAAGAAAGAATACAACAATTATATTTCCTTTCTCATGTGCAACTAAATAAACTGTGAAATTTCTTGGAATCAAACCATTTTTGAATCAAGATAAACATTAAGAAGGAAAAGAACTACTAATTTGTACAAAATCAGAGAATTGTTGTTTTCTTAATTTCACAGTCAATTATCAGAATCTTATTTCTCGATGGGTATTTCATGAATGTGAAAGTCACCTCATAAGTCACACTAAGGCTACGAATTTTAGCCCAATAACAAGGGAATGCGTAAACCGCATCAGACAACAGATAATTCTCGGGAATCGAATGTATCTAACACTGCTATAGGTTACTGGTCAAATACAGATGGGTCAGAACAAATTTCAGAAGGGACAATACAGAAGGACCAATAGAGAAGGGCCAAATAAAGGTGCATTCACCATATGGCAGACAAAACCAATCCATAGTGAACTATTTGAGGGTTTGAAAACATCGAGATCACATGTCAAATGAGAAATATTTTGCATATCAGAATTTGCAGATATTTTAAATGAAATTGATAAGGTAAAGCTCCTCATTTCTGTTAAAACAGTTTACGGATTTTTCTTTTTTTTCTTTTATCAGATACTAAGTCATAAAAAAATCTTTGAATACGTTAAACTGTTGAAATACGTTCCAAATACCTCATCAAAACATTCAGATAAAACAATGTCCCCGATTATTTGAAAATTGCACGAGAGCTAAATTCATTTTTTTTCATATTTTATATAAAAATCAAATTTGCTTTTCATATATTGTACGAGGTTAACATCGTATTATAGGATAGACCACAACAGAAATAGGTCAAATCTTTACATATATGAAAAGACATATTATTTATTTATTTATATTTTTTTTCACCAGATAAATCAAATATAAAACTCATGTAATTTCATATTATAAAATACTAGTGAGAAATAAACTCACCTTTAGTGATCACGACTTTCTCAAAATATTAGTCTCACAAATATCAACCAGAACCTATAATGTAAGATATATGACTAATTATTAATTCAGAACAAACATATATTATAGGTAAATCAATTCATAATCTAGAATCTAATAAATTCTGTTATAATCAATAATAATTAAATTCTACAGTACATATGAGCTTATTATTAACTTTAGCAATTTATCAAAATTTTATAACTCTCATATACTAGCTTTTTGGATTTCCTAGTAATTTACGATAAAACAGGGGGTTATAGGGAATTTATGAAATCTAAAAGTTAACTTTTATTCTTCAGATTGGACTTGTTTACAAGTAGAGTAAATGACAGGGGCCTAACAGAGATTTTCCAATCCTTTTTCAAATATAACTCATATTACTAAGGTCTGTTCGAAACTTTTACATGGTTCAGGGGCTTAAGGTGAATTTTCCTCCCTTTATAAAAAAATCACCCGATCATCTTCCTCCTCCCTTTGTTTCTTTCTTCTTCTTCTTCTTTTTTTTTCCGGTTCCCTCTTCTTCTTCTTTTTTTTCTTTCCCCTTTCGGTTTTCCTCCCCCTTCTCTCTCTCTCTCTCTCTCTTCTTCTCACTGTCTCGCCAGAGCACCAAGATCGCGGCGGGGATTGCCGGCGACTAGGGATGGCCGGTGGTCAGACCTTGCTAAAACTAGGGTTAGTTATTTCCTTTTCTTTTTTTTTCCAGTTTGTTTCAATGCATCCTAAACACATAAGAAAATTCCTTTTGCAAACCCTAGATTCTTTTATTTTATATTCATAACAAGTTAATTTCCTCATTCATTTTATTTTGATTTGATTTACTAAGATATCTATAACAATTTTACTCTTCTAAATCAAGAAATTAACATAAAAAGGGCTCATACCTTTGGGTTAACTTGAACTTTGGGTGAAATCCTCTCTTTTCCTCCTTTTTTACTATCTCCTTCATCTACTTCTTCTTCTTTTATTTCTTTTCACAATCTTAATCTAGGTTCTCAGAGAGTTTGGTTGAAAAGAATGAGAGGATATTCTCTGTGTTTGTTTTTGTTTTTTTTTCTGTGGTTTTCTTTTGATTTCCTCTGTTTTATTCTGTCATTAAAGAGGTGCCGACCCATTCATCGAATGGGTTTTAGCCATACACGGACGTGGCAGAAAAATTAGGGGTTAGGGTGAAATTCCTAAAACACCCTTAATTAATTCCCTAATCTGTAATTAAAAAAAAATCTCCATTAATCAAGTTTTTAAGGCACTAATTATTTGGGTTATTACACTCTTCCATCCTAATAAAAAGTTTCGTCCTTGAAACTTAACGTACCTATATCTCGAAGAGCTTTGGATATCTCTCTCGCAGTCTCCCAGGTAGCTTCTCTTTCAGAGTGATTCTTCCACTGAACTTTCACATATTTGATTATTCGGTGTCTAAGTACTTGTTCTTTAAAATCCATAATACGTTCTAGTCTTTCTTCATAGGTCAAATCTGGCTTAAGCTCCACTGGAGACAACTCAACGATCTCATTTGGATCTCGGATGAACTTCCGAAGCATCGATATGTGAAATACATCGTGTACTCTAGATAGGGCTGGTGGTAATGCTAATCTGTACGCCACTGGACCAATACGCTCTAGAATTTTAAAAGGACCAATGAATCTCGGGCTTAACTTCCCTTGGATTCCAAATCTTTTCACTCCTCGGTTAGGCGAAACCTTCAAGAAAACATGATCGCCCACCTGGAATTCCAATTCTCTTCTTCTTTGATCAGCATAACTCTTCTGACGATTTTGTGCTGTACGAAGACGTTCTCGAACTAATTCAATTTTATCAATTGCTTACTGTACCAATTCTGGTCCAAGAAGTTTCCTTTCTCCAACATCATCCCAATGAATAGGAGACCAACATTTCCTTCCATAAAGAAGTTCATATGGTGCCATCTGAATGCTAGCTTGGTAGCTATTATTATATGCAAACTCTGCCAGAGGCAGATAATCTTCCCACGATCCTTTCATCTCCAGAACACAACATCTCAACATATCTTCTAGTGTTTGAATTGTCCGTTCTGATTAGCCATCTGTCTGTGGATGATAAGCTGAGCTGAAATTTAATTTAGTCTGCAGAGCTCTATGCACACTTTTCCAATATACTGATGTGAACCGAGGATCTCGGTCAGAAACTATTGATATTGGTATACCATGCAACCTTACTATCTCATTAATGTACATTTTAGTCAGCTTTTCTAATGAAAATTTCATATTGATAGGTAAAAAGTGTACTGACTTTGTCAACCGGTCAACAATTACCCATATTGCATCATTCTTTCTCAAGGATTTCGGAAGGCCAGTAACGAAATCCATGGTGATCTTTTCCCAAATTCACATTGGTATGTCCAAGTTATGGACTAATTCAGCTGGTCTTTGGTGCTCAGCCTTTACTTGTTGGCAAGTGAAACATTCTGCAACATAGGTGGCAATTTCCTTCTTTATATTATTCCATCAATATATTTCCTTTAGGTATTTATATATTTTTATTGATCCAGGATGCATAGTATACAAAGAGTGATGTGCCTCTTTTAAAATCTTTTTTTTTATCTCTGGTATGTTAGGCACACAAACTCTAGTTCCAAATCTCAATGATCCATCTTTATGTATCTTAAATTCTCCTCGAGTGCCTTCTTCCACATCTTTCTTTATCTTCAACAGTTGAGAATCATTCTGCTGGTTTGCTTTAATTTCATCTAGCAAAGAAGGTTGTTTTATCATATTTGCTAATTTAACTCCAATTTGGTGGATTTTAATTTCAATTCCAGTACGGTCCAAATCCTCCAATATTTTTCTTTGAGAAGTAATTAGGCAAGCTAAATTGCATGAATTCTTACGGCTCAAGGTATCAGCAACAACATTTGCCTTGTCAGGGTGATAATGGATGGTCATATCATAATCTTTCAGAAGCTCCAACCATCTTCTTTGCCGTAAATTCAACTCCTTCTGGGTAAATATATATTTTAAACTCTTGTGGTCAGTATATATTTCACAATGTACTCCATATAAATAATGTCTTTAAATTTTGAGAGCAAACACTACTGTCGCTAACTCAAAATCATGAGTGGGATAGTTTTGTTCATAAAGCTTTAACTGCCTTGAAGCATATGCTATGACTTTTCTATTTTGCATAAGTACACATCCCAATCCTCTTCTAGATGCATCACTATAAATAGCAAAGCCTGTGTCTCCACTAGGTAATGCAAGTATTGGAGCAGACATTAATCGACTTTTTAACTCTTGAAAGCTTTTCTCACATTCTTCTGACCAAATAAATTTAACTCCCTTCTGAGTAAGACGAGTTAAAGGCGAAGCAATACGTGAGAATCCTTCCATAAATTTTCTATAGTAGCCAGCCATACCAAGAAAGCTACGGATCTCCGTCACAGTAGTCGGTCTATCCCATTTAACAATAGCTTTTACCTTCTCAGGGTCCACAGAAATCCCTTCCTTAGAGATTACATGCCCAAGAAATGCTACTTCCTCCAACCAGAATTCACATTTCTTAAGTTTCGCATACAGTTGTTCTCTCTTTAATGTGTGCAACACCTGTCTTAAGTGTTCTTCATGTTATTCTTTACTTCTTGAGTATATCAGAATATCATCAATAAATACCACAACAAACTGGTCAAAGAAAGGTTTAAATAATCTGTTCATAAGATCCATAAATGCTGCAGGTGCATTCGTGAGCCCAAATGGTAGGACTAAAAATTCATAATGACCATAGCGGGTTCGAAATGCAGTCTTTAGCACATCTTCTGGCTTAATCTTTAATTGATAGTAACCAGAACAGAGATTAATCTTTGAAAATGCCTGAGCTCCTTGTAATTGATCAAATAGATCATTAATTCTCGGTAATAGATATTTGTTCTGAATGGTTACTTTATTCAACTCACGGAAGTCAATACATAATCTCATACTTCCATCTTTCTTCTTCATAAATAACACTGGTGCACCCCAGGGTGACACACTCGGCCGAATGAAGCCTTTATCTAAAAGTTCTTGCAGTTGTATCTTGAGTTCTCTCAATTCAGCAGGTGCCATTCGATAAGGAGCCTTAGAAATAGGACTCGTATCAGGTACTAGGTCAATTGAAAATTCAACCTCTCTATCTGGGGGCATTCTTGGAAGTTCATCTGGAAATACCTCCGGAAATTCTCGGATAATTGGTATTTCTTCCAAGCTTGGTTTTCCATCATCAATCATCTCAGCTCTTAAAGCACATCGAGCGCTGAGGAGTGGATGTATGGGTACCATCATATGAGCATCCTAATAAATACTGATTGTCATCACAGTCATCATTATCTAGATCATCTAAAGTTGATCCAAAATAGATTTTTCTATGGAGCATAACTCTTTATGGTAATATCACAGTAATTCCATGGTCTGCTCCCAACCGCAGATCGATGAGGCCAAAATTAATATTGAGGATCCTACACACAACGTAGGATGCATCTTATCTTCATGAAGGCTAGTTCGGAGATATGAAGACTTACCTTATTGGTCATGCAAGTTAAGCATGTGAGACCTCCAAGATTCTCCTCGACTATGGAAGGACATCGGACATCTGAAAGAAAGGGCTGAGGGCATGTTTGCTATGGAAATTGCATTCAACATTGAGAGATGACAAAGTCTGTTTCCCAATCACAGAAGACAATCATGTTCATGCATTTTGAATGAAGGAGGTCATATGAGGTTGTACTATGAAATGGACTAGCTGTTTTCCAGTTAAATCTTGCTAAGATATCTCGTCATAAATACTTCTGAGCGTGTGGTCTTTGCTATGTTGTCACATAAATATATGCCTCTATATGTTGTATATAAACTTTGAAATTGGTGTCTTCTTTGAAACTTTATTTGAGAAGGATGTTTTAAATGCTTCATATTTGCTCTTTAGCTATACACTTTGTGAATTCTTACTATTTCATGTGAGATAGAGACAATTTCATGCTGCTATAGAATTTCAGAAATAGTGATTCCGATATCCAATTCTATCTACTTTACCCTCTATTTTGCCATTGTTTAATCTGTAAAAAGTAGAAATACCGACATAGATCCAGCCTTAGTGGTATCAGCATAATCTTTGAAGAACATGATCCTTCAATAATGACGATAATTTTGTTCACCTTTTAATTTCCTTATTTCATTAATGTTCTAGGGGATGGGTGAGCCGCTTCATAACATAGAAAATGTCTTAAAAGCTTCTGCCATAATGGTTGATGACCAAGGTCTTCATTTTAGCCCTCGCAAAGTGACTGTTTCCACCAGTGGTCTTGTTCCTCAGATAAAACATTTCCTCAGCAAATCTAACTGTGCACTAGCAGTCAGTCTTAATGCGACAACCGATGAGGTAATTTACAATTTCACATCAGACCAGCTGATAGTATTATAATATTTTCTTTATTTGTTTAGTTTTCTTTCTTCTTTTGGAAAAAAGAATAAGAGATTGTTCTTAATTTTTTATCAAAGTGCAGGTAAGAAATTGGATTATGCCTATCAACCGGAAGTACAATCTAAGCCTGCTTCTGGGGACATTAAAGGAGGAGATCCGCTCCAAACATAGATATAAAGTTCTATTTGAATATGTTATGCTTGCAGGAGTAAATGATAGGTCAGGATTATCTCCTATTTCTCATCTTTATAAATTCTGAGTTTGTTTCAGTTTTTATGGCCTTCCTCCAATCTTTGAACTTAAATAGTTATATGTAAAGGTTTAGGAAAAACATGCATTCAAATCTTCATAACTCGTGCTCTTGCGCTTTCTGCACCCTTGTGTTTCTATACATTTGAAGAATGCGTGAAGGGTTTTGATACAGGAATTTATGATAACTTAGAAACTTTATAAGAGGCTCAAACTACTGCTTGATCTTACATGAGATTTGGCACAAGAGGGTTACTGTAAGAAAATGGTGAACAAGTCTTTTCTGTCTCCTCTGATTGACAAGCATAAAGCATCTCAATTCTACCAGCAAACTACATTTCTTTTTCTAATTGTAGTTAAAAAATTAATTCTTTTTTTGTTTTTGGTCAAGAATCACTTCACAAAAACATACTTTTTGCAACTCCAGTTGGAAAAATATTTGCTGTTGCAGTGAAACCGACATCTGCAACTGCGACTGTAATTTGTTTAAAATAGTAACCAGACTATCAAAAAAATAAACATGGGCTTACCGTGTCATGTAAATTGTAATTACAGCTGCAATTGCGGTCCACCCCCCCCCCCCCCCCCCCCCTCTCCCACTCTTCGTATCAAGCAACCTAGCAGTCATAAAGGCTGCCTTAGCTTCTTTATATCTATGATCCCTTGCTTTATTCATTAAACATGATCCCTTGCTTTATTCATTAAACATTATTTTTAAGTCTGATATATTCTGAAGTCATAAATTTCCCTCTTGACCACAGTACTGAGGATGCAAAGAGACTCATAGAGCTCATCCGTGGGATCCCTTGCAAGATTAACCTGATCTCCTTCAACCCTCATAGTGGATCTCGGTTCAGGCCTACTACTGATGAGAAGATGGTCGAGTTCTGTAATTTTCTGGCTTCATCCGGGTGTGTCGTCTTCATGAGGCCTAGTAGAGGGGATGACCGGATGGCTGCCTGTGGCCAGCTGGGGGAGCCTGGAGTTATCCAACCACCGATGCTTTGTCCTCCACCAAGGTTTCAAATGGCTCTATGATTTGCATGATTCAAAAGGGGCTCTCTTTGTGCAAAGTTGCAGGGTTTGGCATGAAATGTTTCACAGTTATTTTGAAGTTTACATTTTGTTTATACAATTTGTAGTTGTAATGCTTTTATAAATTGTGGATTGAGATTGGTATTAAGGATTCAAGAGGTGACATGAATCTAACGAATGACGCCTCTACTTCATGATATTTTTTGTTTCTATTTTTAAAATGTTGTCAAACCCAAAAGAGGGTATCCGAATTCTTCTCTAAAAGCTGTTAAAGAGGAATTACAAAGTTCTCATATATTATCTATGAAAAATGCGTTGTTAGCAGGTGATTTCTTCATGGAGCATCTCATGAGCGTGACCTTGTGCTGTGTCCAAGGCAATCCTGAAACTAATTAGTATCAGCTACTAGCCATGAAACACGAGCTTGCGACATTTTTTTTTTGTTTCTAGTTTAGGAAATTGTCAAACAATATTTCTCGTGACTATGCCTAAAGAACAAATCAAGTAAATACCTACGTTTCTAAACTTTTGTCTTTTCTGCTATCTTCTACTGACGAAATCAAGCACGGCATTATCTTTGATTTGTTAGTATTTAGGCATAATCACCAAAAAGTATTTTTTTGCCTACTTTCTAAAACTAGAAATGAAAAATATCATTAAAGTAATTTCTCGTGGATAGTAGCCGGTACTTATAGTTTCAGCCTGTAATTGACTTTTCTTGGACACATCAGGCGGTCATGCAAGTGACATGGTTTCATGGAGAAAATACCTACTAACAATGACTTTTTCTTGTATAGTCCATGATAGTTTGCAATGTTTCTTTACCAAATTCTTGGAGAATAATTTTTTGTTAGACCCTAGAGGGGGGTGATTAAGGTTTTATGCTAATCTAATCCGATTTTATACCAATTAAAACTAATAACAAGTTATCCTAGAAAGTATGAAATACAACAAGATATATGACTAGGATAAGCAATATGAACAAGAGATATATCCTAGCAATGAGATATACTATGAGATATTATGCAAGGATATACAACTTAACACAATGGTGAAATAAACATAAACAAAACAAGAGTGATAGTGTGCAAATAAACAATGCAAACGCACAATATGATCACGGAGTTCGGACCTTCCGTCCTACGTCTTCGCTCCCCACTCCCGGGGAGAAATCCACTATCACAACCGAGTTTTCTACGCTTACCCGAACAACGTTTACACCTCACACTCGGTTTTCTAGTTTACCGAAAACTCTACAATCAACACTCTTGCAATCCCACTCTACACTCCCTCAAGTGTTGGAACTAGACGTGTCTCCCTCAAGTGCTCGGATACAACCTCTCCCTAGGTTCGTCAACCGACGCCACTCCTCTTGGGACGATCCCCGACTCTCGCCACACACTTCTCTCGGTGTACAAGTGTATTACAAAGTGATTCTCACAATAAGCACAAATATAATAAATGATTGTTCTCTAATATGGATGAGAACACAATGAAAGCTCACACTCAATTGTTACAACTCTCACCAACCCAAATATATAATGTATGCAAATACAATAAGCTCAAGTGGGTGTGTGTAAACAATGAGTGAAATCAAATCAACTAAACTCAATATAAAACTAGCTTTAATAAAATGATAATCAAACAAATATATGTAAAGCTAGAAATAGAGTTTAGAAAACTTCTCAATAGATCAAGAGGTAGAGGGAGAATAGTTGGATGCCCAAACACCAATAGATGATCTCCTCAAGCTCTTGTGAAATTGATTTCACAAACTCAGACTTCCAAATGCTTAAAAGCTTCTTAAACAAACTTAAACCAAACTTAAACCAAACTTAAACCCTTGTTTAAAACTCTTTAAACTTGTTTTAAAATACTCTCTTGGTTATCTTGAGAACTGAGATCAATGGGGTATTTATAGCCTCTCAAAACCTCAGCCAAAAAAACCCCAAACAAAAGACCAAAAAGCCCCAAACAACAGCTACAGGAAATAGCCGTTGAGGAATGAAAAGACAGTACGGTGGTCGACCGTGAAATTCTCGCGATCGACCGTGAAATTCTCGCGGTCGACCGCGAGCCACTTTCAAGCCTGAGAAAAATCCAAAAATTTTTACGGTCGACCGTGGCGGTCGACCGTGGGATTTTTCAGACTGACGGTCGAACATCACGGTCGACAGCGAAAGTCTCTGCTGGCTACTAAGGGAAAATCACAGGCACGGTTGACCGTGACGGTCGACCGCGAACTGATACATGAACAGAACAGTTTGAAAGTTGTTTATCTGATTTTGAAACCCTGTTTAAAAATATCAAACAAATTCCAAAAAATATAAAACTTTGGGGAATGATTGTAGACATGATAATAAACATGCTACAAAATGACCTCCCAAATGAGAAATATCATCATTTTGCAAAATAGTTCAAAACATAAAAATGTAAACATATGAATTTTGATATTTTGGCTAAACCATATTTTGAAACTTTACAAAATAATTTTATAGACTTGAAGAAAGATATAAACTATTGTTATGAAGTCTATAAACAATGAATATAGTATTTTGTCAAAATACACATAAAATGCACTAAAACATGATTTCAATGAACTAAATAAAATTGATATTGATAAAATCATATATATGCATATAAGTATGAAACAAAAATATGTATTTTTAATTGTATTCAATTGTTTCATATTAAAACTTAAAAACTCAAAAACCATGTATGTATATATATAACTAAATATATATAGAAACCAAAACTTAACTTATGCATATATATATATATATATATATATAAATATATATATATATATATATATATACAAAGAAACCAATAAAATGTGTGTGCGTATATTATATTGAGCTTAAGGTACTAACATACATAATATAAAATCCTAAACTAAATTACCCAAGCTTGATCTTGATCTTCAATAGCTTGACTTGGTAATCTTACGGATGAAGCTTGAACTTGGATCTTCAACTTGAATTGTACATAGCTTCACCTACTATTCCGTCAACCTCCATTAGATATGATCGTTAAGGCTCGATTCCATCCATCCTCCAACACGTTGTTGTTAGACCCTAGAGGGGGGTGATTAGGGTCTTATGCTAATCTAATCCGATTAAATGCCAATTAAAACTAATTAACAAATATATTCTTACAAGATAGATATACAAAGAGTTATGTGCAAGAATATGCAATATACACAAGGTGATATATCCTATATGATAGAAATATAGGCAATGTATATGCAAGGATATATAAACACAAGGGTAAACAATCTAAACTAGATAGTGAGCAATATAATCAATAAGCAATATACAAAGGTAATATAAGATATGAACATAAAAGTAAATGCGCCAATACAATCACAAACAAACAATATGATTACGGAGTTTGGTCCCCACGACCTACCTCTCCGCTCCTCACCTCGAGGAGATCTCCACTATCACAACCGGGTTTTCTACGTTCACCCGAACAACGTTTACACCTCACAATACAATTACTATGCAATCACACCTTACACACTAAGTGTTGGTCCTAGCCCGTGTCCTCCTCCTCAAGTGCTCGGTTACAACCTCTCCCTAGGCATGTCAACCGACGCCACTCCTCTTGGATTCGACCCCATCTCTTACCACACACTCCTCACTAGGTGTACAAGTGTATTACAAAGTGATCCTCAAGATAAGCACAATATAATAAATGATTGTTCTCTCTAACAAGGTGAGAACTCAATTAGGCACAACTCTAAGTCACAAACCCCACAACCCAAAATATACTATGAATGTAAATACTATAAGCTCAATAGGTTGTGTGTGAACAAAGAGATAAAACAATATAAACTCAATATGAAATCTAGCTTATGAAATTAAGAACAAACTTATAAAATGCTAGAATTGAGTTTAAGGAAACTTCTCTATAGATGACAAGAGAGAGGGAGAAGAATGAATGCTCAAATACCAAGGATGATCTCCACTTGCTCTTGTGGAATTTGCTCCACAAACCAAACTCTTGTAAATGCTTAAAAGCTTTTTAAACAAACACTAAACCCTTAAACAAAAACTTGTAAACCTCTTAAAAACTTTTCTCTTGTTTAAAAAACTTCTTTTTCATTAGTAAAAAAGAGATCAGCAATGGGGTATTTATACCCACTCAAGATCTCAACAAAAAACCCCAAACCAAATGACAAAACAGCCCCCAGAAAAACAGCTCAGAAATAGCCGTTAGGAGCCAACGGCTCTATTGTCGGTCGACCGGAAATCTCGTCGGTCGACCGATGGAGCATTCGGTCGACCGGACCGGTCGACCGACCAACTCTCTGCTGCATTCTGTCGAAAGATCAGATGAGCGGTCGACCGGTGCGGTCGACCGAAGACTGACACAGCAGAAAACAACTATTAAAACAGATTTTTGAGACTTTTGAAAAATTGTTAAAAATAACAAATGAAGTCCAAAAATAATGAAACTTTAGGAAATGTATATAATCATGAAAACAAACATGTTACAAAAAGAATTTTCCAAATTGCATTTCCCATTTGTGAAAAATCATCATTTTGCAAAATAGTCCAAAACACGAAAATGTAAACATGTGAATTTTGACATTTTGGCTAAACCATGTTTTGAAACTTTGCACAATGATTATATAGACTTAATAAAGTATGTATATGATTATTGTTAAGTCCAAAAACTAAGAATACAATATTTTCATAAAATTGCATATTCTATGCAATAAATACCAAAACACAATAATAAATATAAAACATGTGATTTCATATTTATAAACATGAAAACTCAAAACTATGTATGTATATATATAAAACTATATACATGCATAGAAACCAAAATTTGTGTATATATATATATAACTCTATATATATACGAAGAAACCAATAAAATGTGTGTGTATATTATATTGAGCTTAGAGTATATAACACAAATAATATAAAATCTAAAACTACATTACCCAAGCAATCTTGATCTTCATTGTAGCTCAACTTGGTACACATGCGGATGAAGCTTGAACTTGATCTTTAACTTTGAATTGCAAGGCTTCAACCCGACATTCCGCCAACCTCCATTGGATATCATCGTGTAGGCTCAATCCATCCAACCTCCAACAACGTTGTTTGTCTATAATAAATAAGAAAACACAAATACTAGACAAACAACATTAGTGGTAAATTATTTGTTAAACATCATCAAAACAAGAAGGCCAACAGTTGTTTGTCTATAATAAATAGAAATATACAAACACTAGACAAACAACATTAGTGGTAAATTGTTTGTTAAACACTATCAAAACAAAGAGCCCAACAATCTCTCCCTTTTTGATGATGACAAACAATTACAAAAAAGGATATATGCATGAAGAAAAATGAATATACAATATTTTAATTATCATGCATAACAAGGAAAGAATATACTCATAATATTTCTCCCCCTTTGACAACATCAAAAAGGGAAAACTATATAGATGAAAGAGAGCGAAAGCTCCCCCTATCAATATGCATAGGTGAGTATAAAAACAATAATACAATAGGAAAGACTCCCCCTATCAAAATGCCTTATGAAATATATGCAATAATGATCAAGGCACACATATGTGAGCAAGCATAGATATAAGATATGCTAAACACAACTCACATGCAAAACAACAATAAGAGTATATATAACATCATGAAGGGTGTTCAAAGATTTTAAGATGTATATATACAAACCAATCATTTATCATTCTTTCCCCAAGGAGATAAAATGAGGATCCAAAGAGGCATCATTAATAAAAATGTTTATGAAGGAGGATCCATGAAGGAAAATAATTTGCTTATATGTAGGGGGATAAGGAAACAAAACCAAGAAGGGATATTTTCAAAATAAATCATAACAAATTTATGGGTTTATGAAATCAAAAGAAAAGAAACATAAAAATCATGCAAAAAGTTTTCAAATGAAAACAAATCAACCAAAAGAAATCATAAATCAAGGTTTATATCCAAAAATATAAAAACCAAATCATCATTGATTTTCAAAAATCAAGAGATGTAACTATATCTAGCTCTTGAGCTAGTAACAACCCATATAAACATTTAAGCATCAGGTAAACATGATTTGGGAATAAACACCCAATAAACCCGGAGGGATATATAAATACAAATCTCACATCAAAATAAAACCAATAATCATGAAAACAAAAGAATTTGACCAATAAAAGAAATTGTTTTCATAAAAGTTTAAAATACAATTTTCAAAACCAAGAAAAAAAAAATAAAAGTACTAAAATTCTTGGCTTAAAAATTATTTTAGCACCCAAGTATTCTTGGTGCCAGTTTGTTTAGGGACATGACCCCTATCATTAAAGCTCAAAGCCCTAGGGTTATGAACCCTCTTGGGCACATATGGTGCACTAACACGGTCAAAACAATATTCATTCAAATAACCCTTCCGATTGTAATTTGTGCAATAAAAAAGATCCATTTGTTTTTGTGGACCATTAGCTCATGCACGGGAAACATTTGCAGCCATAGATGATCTTTTAAGATTATTTTGCAAATGTGAAACATTATCAAAACAAAACTTTTCTAAGTGGTCATATCTACCACAAACATCACATTTAAAAACATGTGGTCTACTAGAAACATTTGGCAAAAAAGATTTTCTTTTTAAATCAAAACAATATTCGGCCAAATGACCAAAACGACCACAAAGATCAAAATGACACACATGAGCATGCTTATGATGAACAATAGGTGCATGTGTGTGTACATGTGATGAAGAGACTTGATGAGATGCACAAGGAGCATTGATATTTTTATATTTGTGTGCATCATAGCAAAATTTAGCTAAATGGCTTTTACGACCACAAATGGAGCACTTGTAAACTTTGCTATATAAGTTGTAGGCGTCAAAAATTACCTATGGGTTCCCACACGTAGTTCAAGACAAAGAGAAGATGATGAATGATATCATTCAAGTCAAAGAAGTTTTTTTGACAACGATGAAAAGCATTAAGAGAATCGGTAAAACCGCACAACTCAACAAATTGACAAAACACGTGTAAAGGAGAGAGCAAGCGAACCGAAGGAATTGCAAATAGCCAAAAAAGTCAAAAATAATAATAATTGGCCAAGTGACTCGCATAGCGCCGAGTCACCAAATGGTGACTCGCATAGCTTCGAGTCACCACGACTATTTGCGCCACCCAAACCTCCCAAAACACGAATTTCGATGTTTTATTAGAATTCTTACGTCCCAGGACCTCCCCAATTGTTCTGAAGTGATCCTTAAGTGCGCCTAGGCGGTTATCAACTGCAGATAACGTCAAAACACTTAATCTTATCAGAAAACGTGACGACAAAAGCCTATAAATAGAAGCCCAGAGTCTTCAATTGAAAGGATCTGAAATCTGAGGGTGAGGTGCTGTCCAATTGAACAGTGGACCATGAATTTTAGAGGAGAACTAGCAAGATCTTGGTGAACTTTATCATAAAGAGAAAGCATTCGAAAGATTTGAGATTCTCTCCCCCTCTTTCCTTCGAATCGAACCTTGTTTTGATTTCGAGAAGAGCCACAATCTCGCCTGGTCGTGATTGTCGCTGCTGCAATTGTTTCCTTCGTGAAACAAGAGCATAATTACACTTGTCAACTGGATCTGATCCGCGACGGTCCACGAACTAACACGCCCCCAGCACATGCAAAGATCCCATGCAAAGTAGCGGGTGATAAACGTTCTCTGTGTTTTGTTTGATAAAGTTGTAATCTTATTTTTTATTATAAGAAGATCTTATAAAAAGATCAACTTTTCTTTATTTTCTTCGAACTTGTAATCGATAAACGGTGTAACAGGTTTGATGATAATGAAAGCAACTTTTGACGGAAACAAACTAGCGACCACAGTGGGAGCCGGCGGCCTTTCTGCAAGGGCTGTAGTGTCACAACCAAGGATTCTCATCCCGGTTGATGAAGAGGTCGAATATGAGTTTGACCAACAAAAGTATGAGGAGTATATGTCTTCTTCCTCTAGATCATCTTCCCCTCAAAAGAGCAAGAAGACCTCTTCCACAAGGAAAGTTCGTTGGTCTTCAGATCTGAAGACCCAAGATGATAAGCTCTGCACCATTACTACTGCAGTTTCATCTCCTAATGCTCCTATGATGTTTGAAGAAGCCGGGTCTTTGGGACTGAACCTTTCCTTGATCAAGGAGCCTATTACTGAAAGCGCGCCAACTCTGTCAAAGAGAGCACGGCAAAGACGATGCCAACGCCTTTCACGCCAATTCGCCAAGGCCTTAAAGCTACTTGACAGGATCCGTTATAAGGCGAACCTGAGATCTAGGAGGTGCCAAACACCACAACAGCGAGCGAGTGCTTTCTCCTCCAAACCAACAGCGGATGAGTGGATCCGTGTCAAAAGGACCCTTTCAACCCTTGAGGAACGCATGCAGAAACATCGCGTATTACTTGTGCATGCAAGAATCCTTATGCAAGAAGTCAAGAAACTATAGAAAGAAGAGGTAGCTTAAGAACCACCAAAACTATGCAAAGTATGAAGGAAAAAAGGTAGAAAAACACCAAAAGTCGTCAAAAAAGAAAAACTGCCACGTACTGACTCGGCCAAGCCCGAGTCACCAAATGGAGACTCGGCCAAGGCCGAGTCACCAAATGGAGACTCACGCCACTTCCGAGCCACCAAGTCCTGTTTCACTCCAATTTCACCTCCTGCAATCTTTTTTGAGTCTCCGATGGCCCCGGTTTCCATCGTAACAAATTCCACACCCCCTTGAAGCTTCATGATAGTGTGGACTTATAAAAATTCAAAATGAAGATTACAGATCGTCTCGGTCATTTACACGAAGATCGAGGTAAAAACCTGATTAAAGAATGTTTGGTTTCAGCGAATGAAAGCCAAAGAACTCATCAGATTGGGGGTTGTGCGCTTCATCCCAATAAATTTAGAATCTCTCGTGCTAAGAAAGTACCTGTAACTGCTCGCCTCGGATTGTGAGTCGAAGTCCAAGAGCCTATGGAGGACTCACATTTACAATCACACTGTTCCAAACGAGCGACTCTTGAGAACACCAGGGAAGTGTGTTCGTCGGGAGATGACAATGATAGACTTGGAAGATCCCACCCGTGTATGATAGGTTACTCCGATAATCATGCCAATAAGTTATACTATCAGACTGGGGTACGACCAAGTCTCTAAAGAGAAATACCAGAGAAACAGACTCTTACTATCTGTGTGTAAGAATCCTCAAAACAGTGTTGTCAGAATGTAGCTGCCACGAGACTGCTCCCCGGAGGGTCTCTGTATTTGAATGGATCTCTACTGAAACATCCAAACCAAAGACAAGGCGTTTCCATAAAAGAAGGCTGACCAACTCAAGTGACGAGTTTCCTCGGGTAACTATCAACATGGCGGGCAAAGGCAAGTCCTTACGACGCTTTAGTCCTGAACCCTTTGCAGAAGTGTCTCAGTGCATGACTTGGTTGCGGTCTGGAACTATCAGACCTAGACCCAGGAGGTCACAGTCCTCAGACGATAAAACATCAGATGCTTGTTCTGCATTGGCTTCTGATGATACAGCATCTAGCGCAAGACAATCCTAAGAGTCGTTTATGATCAGCACTGAACAGATGGCTAAGATTCTCGATGATGCTTTAACCAAACAGAAAGAGAATTTTAAATTTGAAATGGATATGGCTATACAGCAAATGAGGAAAATGCATGACCAACAAATCACGGTGTTGACAAATCAGCAGGAAGAGTCTAGCCGTCGTAATAATCCTAACCAACTCAATAGTGATCGGGAAGTAGACGAGAATATCATCATTGATGCTCCTCCTGTTGGCAACAATGTTGGGGGTGGTCCCTCGGGTAATAACAATGCAAAAGAGGACTATGTCATATCCTCCCAGGATCATTCTAAGAAAGATACAAGTGAGGGACTCAAGATGAAAGATCTTGAAAGCAAGATCGATGCCTTGATGTCTGCTCAAGAGGTAAAGAAGACCGGTATTTCGCGACCTTATCCAAGGGAATGAGAGTTAATTCCATACCCTGCAAAGTTTAACCTGATTAACTTCACACCATTCGACGGAAGAGGTTCACCCACTCAACACCTTATTTACTTCAAGTCTCACCTAGGGGTCATTTCAGGTAATGAACCTCTGATGGTACGATCATTTGTGGGAACTCTTCGTGCGGCTGCTTTTGATTGGTACCGCTGTCTCAAGCCAGGAAGCATCAATAGCTGGGATGATATGGAAACTATGTTTCTCACCAATTTCTTCGACGATGATACTGTGTCTATTGGAACACTCTTTGACGAGAAGCAGAAAGAGGGGGAGCTGGGTGAGAACTTCGTCAAATGTTTCTGGAATAAGGCAATAAACTGTCGGGACCCGGTCACTGAAGAATTTATTCTCCAAACGTATCACAAAAATCTTTCCTTGGATGTGTTAGAAGTTATGGGCATGACACCATCCAAAATATGGAAAGAGTTAAAGGTGCGAGGGGAGCAAGCCGAACGCTTCCTCAAAAGGAGGAAAGCTAAAAGGGGTCAGCCATCCAATAATGCCTCAAAACAGAACTTTACCCCTCGTGGTAAAGGTAAGGCGCATACAAATGCAGCGGATGCAAATCAGATATTCCAATTACAACCCCAACAACAAACGCCAAAGCAGCAAACACCCCAATGACAACAACGGCCTCTAAGGCAACAGAAGACTACTAAGCCAAAATTCCCGAAAGAATAGTCTTTCAAGGAAGATGAGGTTCTCGGTATTTTCAAATACTTGTTGGAGAACGATAAAATTAAGCTACCCCCAATCACTGATCATGAGGGAGATAACAAAACTACGAACCTGCGATACCGTGCATTCCACAGAACAGTCCACCATCCCACAAAGACGTGCTACGCTCTCAAAGACAAAATTCAAGCCCTGAACGATGTGGGTATCATCACTCCAAAACAGCCTAAGGAAAAGAAAGTAGGCACAAATGCGGTTTCTATCAGCTTCGGATCTGTCCCTATGTTATGGTTCCTACCAGAGCCTGTATCAAAAGTGAAGGTAAAAACTATTAACGATGATCTTCATGGACAACGGCAGAAGGGACTGGTGCAGCACACAACTTCTAACAACGAAATTCTTTGGGTCCATCCAGATTTGCTCGATGATGAGCAATGGACAGGTTCCTCATCTAAGAATAACTCCAAAAACAAGGGCAAATACTGCTGTCCCGCTATAGCAATTCCTAAAAAAGATGATGAAAGTATCCTTACGTTATCACTTTCTGAGGACGAATAAGAAGTGCTCGCTACTAGGGGTGGGAATAAATACCACTACAAGTACCCTGAAGTCTCTAACCCAAATGCTAAGACACTGGCTGAGTTGGGGGTGGCTACAACTCCCCTTGCACCTGTGGCAAAATCTCAACAACAACCAGCAAGTAAACAAAAAAGAAAAGAACCCCAACACAGAACAATGGATTACCATCAAAACTCATCAACTTTTCGTACCAGCATGTGCTTTAGATACCAAAGAGGCACATACGGCCAAAATTAAATTCGAAACTCGAGATTGGTGATTCCCCATTATCGACTACGTCGTACATGGAATCTTACCACAAGATATAAAAGAGAGAGACTCAGTCCGATGAAGGGCCTTGAGATTCTATTACAACTCAATGTCCCAATCATTGTATCGTCGCGCATACGATGGATTACTACTTAGATGCCTCTCAACAAAAGAAGTGGAAGAAGCTATCAAAGAAACTCATGATGGAACTTATGGCGCACACCAACCTGGTCCTAAACTGTGTGATCGTCTCAGAAGAATGGGATATTATTGGTCAACCATGGTCAAGGATGCAGTTGACTATGCCCAACGGTGCCACGCGTGTCAAATACATGCAAATTACATGCACCAACCCCCGGAACACCTACACCCATCAGCCACTTTATGGCCATTCGAGACATGGGGAATGGATATCGTCGGTCCAATCTTCCCGCCGTCAATCAAAGGCGACCGTTTTATTTTGGCAATCACCGATTATTTTTCCAAATGGGCTGAAGCGGTACCACTAAGAGAAGTGAAGACTAGCGATGTCATCAAGTTTATTAAACACCATATCATCTATCGATATGGAGTTCCGGGACGAATTGTACACGACAACGGCCCTCAGTTTGTGAGCAACGCCTTCATCAGGTTTTGCGGGAAATTCAAGATCGAAGACATATCGTCCACGACCTATAACCCCATAGCAAATGGATTAGCAGAGGCATTTAATAAGACAAACATAAAGATTTTATCAAAACTCATGAGAACTAATAAGCGGGACTGGGATGACAAGCTTGGTGAAGCCCTTTGGGCCTATCGTACCGCTGTTCGCACGCCCACCGGGAAGACTTCATACTCATTGCTATATGGATGCGAAGCTGTTCTTCCATTAGAAATCCAAATTTTATCCCTCCGTATTGCTCTCGCAATAGGAATGACGACAGAGGAACAACATAAAAAACAGCTCGAAGAACTTGAGATGTTGGACGAGAAGCGTTTGGAAGCTCAACAACAAATTGACTTTTACCAAGCCAGAATTTCTCGTGCTTTCGACAAAAGAGTCAAGTAACGAAGCTTCAAAGAAGGAAACTTGGTTCTCGCCGTTCGACGGCCAATGATACTCAACTCAAAGAAGAAAGACAAGTTTTAACCCAAATGGGAAGGACCATTTACGATAGAAACGGTCTACTCCAATGGCACGTACCGTTTGGTCACCCAAGATGGTGACAAGATCATGATGCCAATAAACGAAAAATTCTTAAAAAAGTACTATCCTTAGTACGTTCAGGATAATTTTTAAAACGGAAAGTTCCTGGAAAATACCGTACAAGGTATTCTTAAGGATAACTCACGATTGAGGGATTATTCGAGATGAAAGCTTGTTTTCTAGACAATTCGTCCTTAATCACTTCTAAAAAAGGATCAAGATCATCGATGTGACCTTTTTTTTTTGGGGGGGGGGGGGAGGTTATTGGTTGGGAAAAATTGGGGCCAAGGGGGAAAAGTGTTTCAATTTGATAATTTTACCCCTTTGAGATATTTTGAGTGGGGTAAAGTGGGATAAAGTGGGATAATGGGATAATTTCAACATTTGATTTGACAATTCATGCGAGATAATTGATGATGTGATACCTTATTTGCATGAGTTAAGCTAGCAATAGATGAGCTCAAATTTTTATTTTCATGAGTTAAGCTAGCAATAGATGAGCTCAAATTTTTATTTTCTAAATTCAATGCATCATTATTTTCTTTAAGTGTAACATTCTCTTTAGCAATGATATCAAATTTAGAACCTAGCAACTCATGATCGGATTTTAATTCTACATGCTTGCTTTTAATATCAATAAAATTATTTTGTAATTTATTATAGGCATGAGATAATCTTTCATATGCACAAGCAAGTTCATCAATAGATAAATTATTATCAGAATCGGAATAGCTTACTACACAAGAGTTATCCTCTTGTGGTCGTGTGCATGATGCTCCATATGAACTTGAAGAAGAATACTCCAAAGCTTGTCGGATTGCCTCCAAGTCCCCTTGATGTGCTTCAATGAATTTCCAAAGTTTGTAAGCATTATCAAAATGAACAAATTTGTTAGAAAAAGATGAGTCAAAAGCATTAAGCAAAAATTCTAACAAAAGCTTGTTCATTGTAAATATTTTATTATCATGATCTCTCCACTTGGATTTCTCCAATGTGGGCACAATATAAGCACAATCAATAACTTTCCATAAGTTGATATTTCTAGATTCAACAAATAGTTTAAATCTAGAAGCCCATTGAGCATAGGGAAAATTAAAGAATTTAGGAGCATCATTTGATTCATAGCCTAAACGAAATACATTTATATTCATGATATATATGTGAATATATGCAAGCAAGACAAATGTAATCATAACTAGATTAGCACAAATAAGATAACTTGGATCTTTAACTCAAGATGATTAGTCCTTAAATCAAAGAGCACAAAGCTCTGATACCAATTATTAGCCCCTAGAGGGGGGGGGGGGATGATTAGGGTCTTATGCTAATCTAATCCGATTTATGCTAATAAAAACTAATTAACAAATATGTTCTTGCAAGATATATATACATAGAGTTATGTGCAAGAATATGCAATATACAATGAGATATATCCTATATGATAAAATATATATGCAAGGATATATAAACTAACACAAGGGTAAACAATATGAACTAGATAGTGGATGATATAAATAATGAGCTATGGACAATGGCGACAAGAAATATAAACATAAGATTATGTGCGCCAAAGCAAACTTAAACACACGATATGATCACGGAGTTCGGACTTTCCGTCCTACGTCTCCGCTCCCCACTCCCGGGGAGAAATCCACTAACACAACCCGGTTTGGAAGCCGAAACTTCTACACACTCGGTTTATAAGTTCACCAAAAACTCTCACATAACAAATACTATGCAATCACACTCTACATCCACACAAGTGTTGGACCTAACCGTGTCTCCCTCAAGTGCTTGGTTACAACCTCTCCCTAGGCTCGTCAACCGATGCCACTCCTCTTGACGATCCCCGACTCTCACCACACACTCCTCTCGGTGTACAAGTGTATTACAAAGTGAATCTCACAATTAGGCTCAATAAATGTTTGTTCTCTACTATGGATGAGAACACAATAAAAGCTCACACTCAATGTTACAACTCTCACAACCCCAAATATATTATGAATGCAAATACAATAAGCTCAAGTGGGTGTGTGTAATAATGAGTAAAATCAAATCTAAACTCAATATAAAACTATCTTTAATAGAAATGATAATCAACAAATAATTATAAATAAAAGCTATAGTTGAGTTTAGGAAAACTTCTCTAGATGACAAGAGAGAGATGGATTGAATGCCCAAAATACAATTGATAATCTCCTCAAGCTCTTGTAAAACTTTTTTCATAAACCAAACCCTTAAACAAGCTTAAAACAAGCTTAAACTCTTTTTAAAACTCTTTAAAACATTCTCTTGTTGTATATTGAGCTGAAGGTAAAAGGGGGTATTTATACAAACCCCAAAGCCAAGAGAAAGCCAAGAAAAAGACCAAAAAACCACACTACAACGGCTCTAGAAACTAGCCGTTGGGACTGATCTGACAGAGTGGCGGTCAATCACGGCGGTCGACCGCGAGCAACAAAAAACAACAGAAAACTCCAGAGAGTTCGATGGTCGACCGCGACGGTCGACCGTGAGAACTTTTCAACTGACGGTCGACTGTGGTGGTCGACCGCGAAAGTTTCTGCTGCACACTATGTAAAAGACTCAGGCACGGTCGACCGTGGTGGTCGACCGTGAACTGATACATGTAATAAAGGTTTTGAAAAACAGTTTGTTGATTTTAAAACACTGTTTAAAAATATTAAATAAATTCTAAAAAATATAAAACTTTGGGGAATGATTGTAGACAAGATAATAAACATGCTATAATGACTGGTTTTTAAAAAAGAATTTCCAAATAAAAAATATCATCATTTTACAAAATAGGCCAAAACATGAAAATGTAAACATATGAATTTTAACATTTTGGCTAAACCATGTTTTGAAACTTTGCACAGTGATTATGTAGACTTAATAAAATATGTATATGATTATTGTTAAGTCCAAAAACTAAGAATACAATATTTTTACAAATACAATAGAAAATGAAACATATGAGTATGTATATGAAATTAATAAAATATGTATATGATTATTGTTAAGTCCAAAAACTAAGAATACAATATTTTTACAAATACAATAGAAAATAAAACATATGAGTATGTATATGAAAATATATTTATTTCATATCTAAGTAGTTAAACCAAATCACAATAATAAATATGAAATATGTAATTTCATATTTGTAAACATGAAAACCCAAAACCATGCATGTATATATATAACTATATATATACATAGAAACCAAATATGTGTGTGTATATGATATTGAGCTTAAGGTACTTAACACACATAATATAAAACCTAAACTAGATCTTTAACTAGATATTGAGCTTAAGGTACCCAAGCCGATCTTGATCTTCAATAAGCTTGACTTGGTATACACTATGCGGATGAAGCTTGAACTTGATCTTTAACTATGAATTACGTAGGCTTCTCTCCATAATTCCACCAACCTCCATTTGATATTGTCGTTGAAGCGCTATTCCATCCATCCTCCAACTCGTTATTTGTCTAGAATAAATACGAAAACACAAACACTAGAAAAGCAACATTAAATGTAAATTGTTTGCTAAATCACCATCAAAACAAGAAGGCCAACAATGCTATACTCTTACCCGGCCCTGGTCACTTCCAAAATAGCCCTTCGCTCTTCCGCCTCTGCAAGCTTTCGCTTAAGCTCCGTTATCTCTGCGTCGGTAGAAGCTATAGAAGAATCAAGCTCGTGTATATGGGCCAATCTCTCAGAAAGAACCTCCTTCACCTGCTCAACCCTTTTTCTTTGTGCTTGAATCCCGAGCTCGGCAGTCGCTCGAGCTTCACGCCGAGATTGTAGACGAGTCTTTATCCGGGCAGCAACATAACCAAGAGCACCAACAGAACGGAGCTCTTGCAGCTTTTTAAATTCGTGCTCTAACCGCTTCAGGTCATCGGTTAAAGCATTTGCAATTCTTGATGAGCCGGCGTCCCTCACCGAGGCTATTTTGTGCTCGAGAAAGGTTGGAACTGACGGAAAGGCAGCCCTTTCTATAAAAGTTTTTCGATCAATGACCCCACGAAGTTGAAAAAGTGGCTGACCTCCAAACAGAGGATGAGCTTTTCCGGATCATCATCCGATAATAGTGCTTTAACCATGTCCCGGAGTTGGGACGACAAACCTAAAAGAAGGAGAAGAGATGAATATTTTGAAATATAAAATAATTCTAAGTCAAGACATGGTGCAAAATTTACTAACGCCTACAAAACTTTCTTCAGCTAAATGAACAACATTTGGTTCCGTTCACCCGATTTCTTATGTCGCAGGGAGCACGGCAGGTGTAGCAACCGTCGAGGTACCAACTTCTTCGTTTGGTCTCACGGTTTGTTCAGTTAAGTTCCTCCTAACACTTCCAACACCTGTGGTAGCTCGTATCTCTGAAAGAGGGGGAAGTTGCGTCTTGGGAGCTGATGACCCGGCCTCGACGATAATTCCTGCCAACAGCAAGAAATCGAGAGCTTTAGATTTATCAGACTCTCTAATAAGAGTAGTAGCATCAGTCTCAACGATTAGTCCTATGATTAGAACTTTCCTATGGTTAAATGAAAATCGATAGGCGAATCTATAACACGGGAATAAAAAAATCTTACTGACAGGTGGGTCAACCATGTTCACCGGTTCGGCAGCCTCACGTTAGGCTTGTTCAGACAACATGTCCTCAAAAAGCCTGTCGTCAGAATCCAAAGAGATGGGAATCGGATCAGGTGAAGGTACACCCGTATCTCCGAGGACCACATCACGAAGAGCTCCCTTACCGCCCAGATCCTCCACTAGAACATTTACACAGAATCAAAATATTAAAGCAGAAAGATGAAAATCCGAGAACGCGCAATAAGAGGAAGTGAAATTTACTTGCAGCAGCTGTGCCGAGTTCCGCAGCCTCAGTCCTTAGGACTGCTTCTTGCAATTTTTCTAAGAGGGTAAGAAGCATATAAACGATTAGTAGAGACACAAATTTTGAAACGTTCAATTCCCGCCAAATGAAGGACCTATCACCGATGTTAAATATACCTAGATTTTCAACACTTTCAGTGGTATCGGGTCCGACGCCGGAGTCTACAACAGCCTTAACATTTGTATCTGTTCTAACACTTGCGGGTTCTTCGGCCATGACTTCATCCATTAGCGGGGAGAAGTCAGACCATTCGAAACCATCAAAGCAGGGAGAAAGAGGATCATATTCTTGTTCACCTTCTTTGCGACCTCCTAAGATACAAGAATGACTAAGTCTAGGAATTAATAAATAGAACAGTCAGAAGATCATAAAAAGTTAAAACGTTACCTTCTCCACCGATAGATATGTCAGTGGTGGGCCTCGTTTCTAAAATCGGGAGTTCAACACATCGCTTGGAAGCTAATTTTTTACGCTTGACGGACGGAACTTCCTCCGGATCAATAACTCGTTCATGAGTAAATTTAGAGCGCAATTCTCGCCCCGGACCAGTTTGAGTTGAAGGCTGAGAGCTCGTCCGACGTATGGGACGAGGCCTTTCTTCTTCTCTTTCTTCTTCGAAAGCAGCACCTGGGATTTCAGCCCACATCTTGTTAGGATAAGTGCGTATAACTCGTACTCTTGGCTTCCTCGGAGCTGGCGAAGACTTGGGTAAGCTAGAGTGACGAGCATGAGCAATCAACGCTAACTCAAATAGGTCTAAAGAGAGAGGATACGACAGACCTATTTCTAGCTCCTCATGATCACCGCCGGCTTCAGTCTCCGGGCCACACGCGATCTCAGTTTCCGGGATTTTGTCACTAGAAGTAGAGGTACCTTCTTTTTATTTCCCCTGGTCTGAAACACCCGCATGCTCTTTCCCTCTTCCCTTTTGCAATTCAGCCTCACGCACAATCTGAGTGGCAATCCGAGTTGCCTCTTCGGTCGCTAACTCTGCAATCGGTCGGACGAGCACAGATTCGTTCGCTGCCAGAAGCCATCGACATTGCAGGAATGTCAGCTCCAATCTACGCTCAGCACCGGGAAGTTTGAACTTGACACTAGTGTAGCCAGTAATGCTCCATAACCAAGCCCTAGCCCCATCTATCAAGCCACCACGAGTTTGGAGTTGTTGATTCGGATTCCCAATGTAAATCTGATCGTACCCGAACTGTTGGGTGAACCGACATGGCAGGTACGGCTCTATATAACAACGGTTCTGTACCCGGAAGATCATGTAGCCTGGTCGAATATTGATTAACCAATCAAAATAACCAGCGTCAAGACCAGTTTAATGTGTCCCAAATTTCTTCGTGTCAACCAATGAGTCACCATGTTGACCCGAAAACCATGGGAAGCAGGTCGAGAAAGCCCAACACTTCTGATTCTAATGCTGCCTTTTGATTTCTGCGAACCCTCATCCTTTCCATTTACAATATTCTATTAATTGGAGAAAGAGAACTGATGGATCTGCAGAAGTGGGGGCCGACATCATATGTGATCGATGTAGCACGAACCAGGCCATCAAATAGGTATAGGGGAGCTCTGCTTTTGTAAGAGGAATCTGGGCTGATGGCCGACTTCCCTCTCAGGTAAACACACTCACAATCTGACGAAGCCCTCGGTAAATATCCGCGACCATCACTGGAAAAAGAGATAAATTCTTTCGATGAACGAGTAAGACCGTAGGATAAAGGACTTCCAGAGGTAAAGCGTCTGTGGATTGGAACGGCACCAAGTATTTTTTTAACCAAAGAGCGAGATAGCCGGCAAGTAATGTCATAGGCTGGATCGGCTTCACCGCTTTCCATAAATATGTTTGAAACTTGGTTCCAGCAGGAAACCCACCTTCAACGCCAGCTATAGTAAATGACTGAGTGCTCGACTTTTGGATTAGCTCGTTCACTTCTGAAGGAGTCAACAGTGTCAATCCATATATCACTTCAACTGGACCACTATCTAGATTCTTGAACAAATAATTCACAAACTTCTTTAGACTTATTTGTGGTCGTGTCTTCTTGGATAACAGATCAGCACCTGCTAAGGCTATGTGGTAGTGGAAGGTAATATCCCAGAAAATGTCATAGCGATCGGGCGTCCGCAACTTCAGCTGCCGTAGCTCCCGGTCAGAAGGAAAATATTCTTGGTAGATCATGTTACCCATTGGGAGGCCTGACACTTTATGCATCTCATGCAACGCCAACCCTAACTCCCCATGTCTGGTCAAGAATGTGTTGGTGTCAGGGTTGTAAATCTCCAGTAATGTCAAGAAGTGGGGAACACTTATTGTCAATCCATAAGTAGTAGCGTGGACTGCCTCATACAAACCACTCCCCTTTAACTCAACCTCAAACCGGTTTAAGATATAATAGCTTAAGCGGGTCCACCAAATCTTATCAGACGAGTGCACCCAAGCAAAACACCGATGACCAGTTGCTGGCATTTCTCGACCTAAATTCATAAGCTGGTTCTTCACAGTGTTGGCAACGGTGAAGACTTTACCTCTGGGTGGGTCATTCAATCCCAAGACCCTCGGATGTAACCTGATTATTTGATTCCGATCACTTGACCTAGGAATCGTGCCGTGGGTGATATATCCGCAATGAACGCGATCATGCTCCTTTGTTAACCACCATGACATTTTCCAAGAGATAGCCTGGCATCGAAGTTCTGTGAGTGAACGGTGACGAGGAATTGGAGGAAGATATAAATGCCCCCAATCATCATGATGCAGCCATTGTTCGGCTTCTAAAGACACAGTAGCTGGATCTTTAGTAGAATCGCCAAGCAGATACTCCGGCTTCCTTAACGGATGTGTGGAACTTGGGTCCTTCACTAAAGACACATCCATAATCAGTTGTCTTAAGGAACGACGCTCTCCCTTCCATATTAATTGCTGAAGTTCGTCCGGTGCATCCGAAGCAAATTAAGGGACCGTTGGTACAGGGATAGGTTCGTCAGCGATAGCGTAAGCCTCACTAGAGCGACCTTCCACTCCGAGAGTGTTGAGTGCCCTCGAGGGAAAATTAACTGAGGTAAAATAATAAACGATTATCGACACGGTTATAAATACCTATGTTAAGATAGTATAAGCGTTGAACTCATCTCACGAGTTATAAGATAGAGTCATGACCTTATAAAGGGCGAGACGAGCTCAATCACATCGCACACGTAAAGGACAAGGTATGTTACCGTGCGAATAACGCTATAACATACCCTGGCCCACGTAACGTGATACAACATGAGATCGCCCCAAGTTAATTAAGACGTGCCTTGAACAAGCAAAACAAGTCTTGTGAAGCGTCCACTCTCACGAAGGAGAGTGGCGGCTCTTCCCAATTGCCTCACCAAGGAGAATAAAGTGGGGATGCAATATGCAGAATGATATATTAAGTTCATGAATAAAAAGAAATGATGAAGTTATACCTGTGCAAGTAAAGGGCGTCGCCTCAGGCGACTGAGTCACCGAACGACCTCTAGGAACACAGGATCTCTTGGGCGACATATCTGCAAAGAGAGCTAACAGTTCGATTACGTCAGAGGTTGAGGAATAGCAAGCTAATACAAATGAAAAATGGCATTGTCCTATGAAATGAGATTTATCATTAAAAATGCGATTAAACCTACATAGTAGGCCTAATATAGAGTCAGTTTCAACCCACGATAGCTCGTGCAATAGATTATACCAGAATTTCGAAATTCTAGCCAAATATCTCGGAGTTTCGGTTCAAGATATGCACATGGCCAAACAAGAAAACTTGATGTGCCTAAGAATCTGATTTCCGTGCACAACTAAAAGCCCAAAGATCACTAGCCTAAATTAGACTAAATTCGTGCATACGAGGGTTAGTCATGATTACAGGTCTCAAAAGGTTTTTCAAACAGCCATAAATTCAGGAGTTGAGAACCTTGATGTTTCTCGCAAACTGAGAACTCAATCTCCACTGAATCCTTCCTTACGAGAATTTGTGATGAAGACTAAACCAAAGGAAAGAAGAACCACACTGAAATCAAGAATACAAAGCTCAGTTCATACCTGAGACGTGGCGAAGAAACAAAGCTCGGATCCAGGGGGAGGAAGAAGCCGACTCAAGAACCTCAGGTATCTGTCAAAGAGGAAAGAAAAGGTGGTTTAAGGGTGTGCACAAAGAGAACTGACGAACAACCCAAAACCAAGTTGAGGCTGCAATTTCCTTTGAAAACTAGGGTTTCCAATATACCCCAAGAACAGAAATCATTAAAGAAGAATTGAATGAAATTAGAGCAAAGAGACTGGGACTTAGAATCTTTAAGAAACAGAGCTTGGCCAAAAGAACCCACAAGCGCACGAGCCCAAATCAAAATCGAAATGAAACCCTAAATCCCAAATTGAAGCCTCAAAGCCTCAAAGTCTGAGAGGAAATCCTAACTCTCGAAACAAAAAGAATTTGAAGAAGTTGAGAGGTTTAAAGAGAAAGGAGGAGGGAAGAAACGAATTTCTGAATTGAAGAAAAGATTCCGAAATAAGGAAGAAGAAGAGATCGGGCTTATTAAAAGAGCCTTGAACCAATCCAAACCCAGTTCAAACTACCCGAACCAAGCCAAGCCAGACCAAACCAAATCAAGAAATCAACCCAAGACCTCCTCCGCTGACTCGCACACATGCGAGTCACCAAATGGTGACTCGCACAGCTCTGAGTCACCAAATGGTGACTCGCACAGCTCCGAGTCACTAAATGATGACTCTCACAGCTTCGAGTCACCAAATGGTGACTCACACTTAGGACAAGCTGTTTGGCCATTTTTTGAGTATTTTGACTCGTTTTTAGGAAGTTCCTGGAGAATATCATTCAGAATATTCTTAAGGATAACCCGACAAACCTCCCATGAGTATACAAGTATAAACTAGTCCTCCTAACTCCAACACCTTAGGAGTTTAATATGTGTAGACTCCAGTTAACGTACGAGTATAAACTGTGTTAACACAGGTTAACGCACTGATGGCTTCACTAAAACAAAACTACGGATATGAACTCTGACGAAGATGATCAGTTTAAAGTCAACTCGATGGCACAAGCTAAGTTCAGAAATTTACGCATCAACTTCAGTTCAAGACTTCAACAGCGGTCAGACGATAAACATAGTACCGAAAGAACTTCATCTAGTTGACAAAATACTGAATAAGATCGAAGACTAAAGAAACTAAGAGCAGAAACCAATTACAGGTCTTATCACACCAATTGAAGGTTTGGCCTATCATGTCCAAAGTATTTCAGGCTCTTCTATAAAAGAAACGAGACTGAAACACTTTGGAGGGGGTATTTGTAGGTGTTAAAAATTACCTATGGGTTCCCACATGTAGTTCAAGACAAAGAGAAGAAGATGAATGATATCATCCAAGTCAAAGAAGTTTTTCTGACGACGATGAAAAGCATTAAGAGAATCGGTAAAAGCGCACAACTCAACAAATTGACGAGACACGTGTAAAGGAGAGAGCAAGCGAACCGAAGGAATTGCAAATAGCCAAAAAAGTCAAAAAATAATAATAATTGGCTAAGTGACTCGCATAGCGCCGAGTCACCAAATGGTAACTCGCATAGTGCCGAGTCACCAAATGGTGACTCGCACAGCTCCGAGTCACCACGACTATCTGGGCCTCCCAAACCTCCTAAAACACGGATTTTGATGTTTTATTAGAATTCTTACGTCCCAGGACCTCCCCAACTATTCTGAAGTGATCCTTAAGTGTGCCTAGGTGGTTATCAACTGCAGATGATGTCAAAACACTTGATCTTATCAGAAAACACGATGAAAAAAAGCCTATAAATAGAAGCCCATGGTCTTCAATTGAAAGGATCTGAAATCTGAGGGTGAGGTGCTGTCCAATTGAACAGTAGACCACGAATTTCAAAGGAGAACTAGCAGATCTTGGCGAACTTTCTCTTAAAGAGAAAGCCTTCGAAAGATTTTAGATTCTCTACCCCTCTTTCCTCTGGATCAAATCTTGTTTTGATCTCGAGAAGAGCCACAATCTCGCTTGGTCGTGATTGTCGCCGCTGCAATTGTTTCCTTCGTGAAACAAGAGCATAATTACACTTGTCAACCGGATCGGATACGTGATGGTCCACGGACTAACGCGTCCCCGATATAGGCAAAGATCCCACGCAAAGCAGCCGGTGATAAACGTCCTCTGCGTTTTGTTTGATAAAGTTGTAATCTTATTTTTCATTGTAAGAAGATCTTATAAAAAGATCAACTTTTTTTTTGTTTTCTTCTAACTTGTAATTGATAAACGGTGCAATAGGTTTGATGACAATGAAAGCAACTTTTGACAGAAACACAACTGTGCATAGTGTATAGGTGATTTATAAGTTATAGCACTAGATTTAGCACACTTGTCCATAAGTTTCTTTTGATTATCAATGCATGTGTTAAAAGTTGAATCTAAGCATGATATGTAGTTTTTCACAAGATTTAATTTATTATTGGTCACAACATCATTGATAATAGAAGTAGAGCCTGTATGGTTATTCTTAAAAGAATCAAATTCATTTCTAATGCATTCTACTTCTAGCATGACATCTTTATTAGCATGAGTTAAGCTAGAAATGGATGAAGTTAATTTTTTATTTTCCAATTTTAACATATCATTAATTTCTTTAAGAGCAACATTCTCTTGAGAAATAATATCAAAATTGGAGGCTAGCTTCTCATGATTGGATTTTAAACTAACATGCTTGCTTTTGAGATCAATAAAATAATTTTGCAATGCATGCGATAATTTCTCATATGCACAAGCGAGTTCATCAATAGATAAATCATTATCGAAATCGGAATCGCTTACTACACAAGAATTATCCTCTTGTGGCCGTGTGCATGATGCTCCACATGAACTTGAAAAAGAAACCTCCAAAGCTTGTCGGATTGCCTCCAAGTCCCCTTGATGTGCTTCAATAAATTTCCAAAGTTTGTAAGCACTATCAAAATGAAAAAAATTTGTTAGAAAAGGATGAGTCAAAAGCATTAAGCAAAAAGTCTAACAAAAGCTTGTTCATTGTAAACATTTTATGATCATGTTTGCTCCACTTGGATTTCTCCAAAGTGGACACAATATAAGCACAATCAATAACTTCCCATAAGTCGATATTTCTAGATTTAACAAATATTTTAAATTTAGAGTACCATTGAGCATAAGGAAATTTTTTATATTTTGGAGTAATATTTGGATCGTAGCCTAAACGAAATGCACCCATATTCATGATATATATGTGAATATATGCAAGCAAGACAAATATAATCATAACTAGATTAGCACAAATAAGATAACTTGGATCTTTAACTCAAGGTGATTAGACCTTAAATCAAAGAGCACCAAGCTCTGATACCAATTGTTAGACCTTAGAGGGTGGGAGGGGGGGGGGGTGATTAGGGTCTTATGCTAATCTAATCCGATTTTATGCCAATTAAAACTAATAACAAGTTATCCTAGCAAGTATGAAATACAACAAGATATATGAGCTAGGATAAGCAATATGAATAAGAAATATATCCTAGCAATGAGATATACTATAAGATATTATGCAAGGATATACAACTTAACACAAGGGTGAAATAAACATAAACAAAACAAGTGTGATAGTGTGTAAATAAACAATGCAATGGAGTTTGGACCTTCCGTCCTACATCTCCGCTTCCTACTCCCGGGGAGAAATCCACTATCATAACCGGGTTTTCTACGCTTACCCGAACAACGTTTACACCTCACACTCAGTTTTCTAGTTTACCGAAAACTTTACAATCAACACTATTGCAATCCCACTCTACACCCTCTCAAGTGTTGGAACTAGATGTGTCTCTCTCAATTGCTCGGATACAACATCTCCCTAGGTTTGTCAACCGACACCACTCCTCTTGGAACGATCCCAGACTCTCGCCACACACTTCTCTCGGTGTACAAGTGTATTATAAAGTGATTCTCACAATAAGCACAATTATAATAAATGATTGTTCTCTAATATGGATGAGAACACAATGAAAGCTCACACTTAATTGTTACAACTCTCACCAATCCAAATATACAATATAAGCTCAAGTGGGTGTGTGTAAACAATGAGTAAAATCAAATCAAATAAACTCAATATAAAACTAGCTTTAATAAAATGATAATCCAACAAATAGATGTAAAGCTAGAAATAGAGTTTAAAAAACTTCTCAATAGATCAAGAGGTAGAGGGAGAATAGTTGGATGCCCAAACATTAATAGATGATCTCCTCAAGCTCTTGTGAAATTGATTTTACAAACTCAAACTTTCAAATGCTTAAAAGCTTCTTAAACAAACTTAAACCAAACTTAAACCCTTGTTTAAAACTCTTTAAACTTGTTTTAAAATACTCTCTTGGTTATCTTGAGAACTGTGATCAATGGGGTATTTATAGCCTCCCAAAACCTCAACCAAAAAAACCCCAAACAAAAGACCAAAAAGCCCCAAACAACAGCTACAGGAAATAGCCGTTGGGGAATGAAAAGATGGTGCGGCGGTCGACCGTGAAATTCTCGCGGTCGACCACGAGCCACTTTCGAGCCTGAGAAAAATCCAGAAACTTTTACGGTCGACCATGGCAGTCGACCGTGGGATTTTTAAGACTGATGGTCGACCGTCACGGTCGACCGCGAAAGTCTCTGCTGGCTACTAAGGGAAAATAGTTTGAAAGTTGTTTATCTAATTTTGAAACCCTGTTTAAAAATATCAAATAAATTCCAAAAAATATAAAACTTTGGAGAATGATTGTAGACAAGATAATAAACATGCTACAAAATAATTTTTTATAAAGGACCTCCCAAATGAGAAATATCATTATTTTATAAAATAGTCCAAAACATAAAAATGTAAACATATGAATTTTGACATTTTGGCTAAACCATATTTTGAAACTTTACAAAATAATTTTATAGACTTGAAAAAAGATGTAAACTATTGTTATGAAGTCTATAAACAATGAATATAGTATTTTATCAAAATACACATATAATGCACTAAAGCATGATTTCAATGAACTAAATAAAATTGATATTGATGAAATCATATATATGCATATAAATATGAATTAAAAATATGTATTTTCAATTGTATTCAATTGTTTCATATTAAAACTTGGAAACTCAAAAACCATGTATGTATATATATAACTAAATATATATAGAAACCAAAACTTAGCTTATGTATATATATAACTGTATATATATACAAAGAAACCAATAAAATGTGTGTGTGTGTATTATATTGAGCTTAAGGTACTAACATACATAATATAAACTCCTAAACTAAATTACCCATGCTTGATCTTGATCTTCAATAGCTTGAATTGGTAATCTTGCGGATGAATCTTGAACTTGGATCTTCAACTTGAATTGTACATAGCTTCACCTACTATTCCGCCAACCTCCTTGGATATGATCGTTAAGGCTCGATTCCATCCATCCTCCAACACGTTGTTTATCTACAACAAATAGAAATATGTAAACACTAGACAAACAATATTAGTGATAAATTGTTTTTTAAACATCATCAAAACAAAGAGGCCAACATTTTTATCCTCTCCTTTGGGTGTAACGACATTCTAAAACTAGGAACAAAAAATATCATTAAATTCATCATTTTAAATTGTAGATTATTTCCAGACAGCTATACGATCAGAGCGTGGGTAGAGGTTAATAGTGTTATTTAAAAAAATTTGTAAAGTGAATTATAAATTATAAGAACAATAATAACAATCACAGAGATTTTGCTATCACAAACATGAGATTTATACTGGTTCCACCACTCCGGGTGTACATCCAGTCCCCAAGCAAATCTCGCTTGAGATTTTCACTATGACATTGAACTAATTAAAAAATTAAAAACCAAACCTGACCAATATGCAAGACCATGCAAATTGCAACCATGCAATCTCTACATCAAGAGATCTTCTCTCACACTCGAGAAAAACCTTCTTTGAAATAAAATCACAAATTCCTATAAGTCTTGAATGTGTAGTGAAGTGTCGTAGTGGCTTAGGAACCTCTTTTTAAGACTCTAAAAATTACCTAATTAATCTTTAATAATCATGGGAACAAAGGCAGTTTCAGAACTTTTCAACTCTTGACTTTTGGAATGCAATTTTGAATCAAGAGAGAGAGGGAGAGAGAATTTGCTCAAAGTTTGAATCTTAAAAGTATGAAAGATGGATGGAAAATTTTGAACTCAATACCTATTTATAACCCTTGAAAAACTTGAATTTTAAATCAAATAAACTTATTAAAATGGCTATAAACAGTCATATATTCAAATTCTAAAAAGCTGGAAAAACTGTATTTGTAGTCGACTATAATGCTTTGTAGTCGACTAATCTGAGTTAATTCAGATTCTGTAAAGTCCGGACATAGGCTTAGTAGTCAACTATAAATGTCATTGGTCAACAAATCTGTAAGACTAAAGTTTCTGTAATTTTGAACTGAGCCTTAGTAGTCGACTAATCTTTAATTTCACAGTTTCTGGAATTATGACTAAGGCTTGAGTAGTCGACTGCTAAGGGTATTAGTCGACTACTAACACATAGATATGAGATATATGATATGTTTTGAGACTCACTCTATATCTATAAACTCTAATGGTTAACTTAGGGGATTTCTATAGTTAACTACACACTAAGCATGTGTTAGTATGTTCTAAATACTATGTGCATGTATGTGTTGTGTGTGATCAAGGCTTGTACAAAAGTTCTAAGCAAAGAAAATGTAAAATTACAAATTTACATAGCACATCTTCCTCTTTGCTTGTCTTGTTGCCTTGAACTCATCCTACACTTAGTTCACATATCTTGAGCATATTGGATGTTGTTATATGCATTGATATGTTAGTGCATATATAAATACATATAGTAAATAAATTATTATCATTAAAATTATATATTGGGGACAAGATATCCAACATTCTTCCCCTTTTTGATGATGACAAACAATTTAAGCACTAGTAAGTATATCACAAAAAATTAAAAACTTATGAACATTATATACTTATTCCCCCCTGTATTAAAGCATATTAGAATCCTTAAAAATCATATGTATCATAGTATAGCATATAGTATATCTCTCCCTTTGTCATTAACAAAAAGAATTAAATATTATTCTAAACATGCAAGAATTTCATCTTCATGAGCTAAGACTTCAAATAAGTCATCCAAATTGTGAACATAGTCCATAACTTCACCCATCCAAATAGATAAGCAAAGACTTGAAATAAAGGTTAATATTTCGATTACTTTCATCGTCACAATCTTCATTTTAAAGATATAATATTGTAGATAAACATGACATGTAAAACATAATGCATTAAGCACACATAGTACTAATATTAAACAAACATAGTACGAGATTACATAATTCAATTTTTCAAAAACAAATTAATACATAAGTCTTAAAGAAACAAAGCAACTTATGACATAGTTTTTTTTTATACAAATATTAACTAGTACATAATGAGATAAAATTCATGCTTCTCTAAAATGAAGGGCCTGGAGGAGGTGGAGGTCCTTGAAAATACGAATCAAACTTGATATTCTAGCCTTGCAACATCTTCTTTATCTCTTCTTGATTGCTCACAATGAATGAATTCTAATCATAAATTGCTTGTTGACCAGTCTCTAGATTGAGGATGCGTGTAGAAAGTGTGTTGTATTATGCATCCGAGAAACAAGATGGGTCTGTTTGCATTGGAGGAGCTGTTTGGCTAGTGGAAGGAGGTGCTTGATGTGAGGAATATCTTGAGGGGTTGGTGCATGAGGTGAGTGTGGTTCATCTTGAGGATTAGTTTCAGGAAGTTGGAAGTTTGTATGTTTCTTCCTAACAAGAGCATTGGAATCAAATAATTCAATGGAACAAATGACGGAATTTTTAGACTTGACATCCACATGGAATTTTTTAAAAATTTTAAGGAGGAAAGAACCATATGGAAGAAAGCCTCTTTCAATAACTAAAACATTATCGTATATAATTTGAGCCCAATTGACTTGAATCTTAGCCATGATAGCATATACTGCCAAAGCAAGATCATGTGATATGAAATGAAAACTCCTAGTTTTTGGAAAAATATTGTAAGCTAGGATGCGAGCAATAAACCTAGGAATAGGACGAAGTTTATTTGCTTGGTTGAGAGGAAAATCTTGCCCCGATAGAAAGATTTGATTTTTTAGAATATTTTGATCTGTTATTTTAATGGTACGAAGATCGACACCTTTGTAAGGGATGTTTAGAAATTTTCCAAGGATTTTTGGAGTTAAATCAATTTTAATACCTTTAACAAGTGTAGATATCTTTTCGGTATTGTTAATAGTTTGAACATGAGTTAGATCAGTGTAAAATAGTTGAACTTAGAACGGATAATAAGGTTTACGATTTTCAGAGGAAAATAACTCCAATAATCCAACATCTTCAAAGTAATAACTGAAGTTGTGAATGACAAAATGCTCAAATTAGAAAAAACAACCCAAAAGAATTTCATAATTTGAGTTAGTCTAAAATTCTTCAAGCAATTTCGGATCTTTCAAGTATATTAAGTAGTCCTCAACAATGGTTGATCGATTTGCTTAGATTTCTTTGATCGAGATGTAGTATCACAAACAAAATCAAAAAAGATCAAGTGATTAAAATCTTACGCAAATCTGGAAATAACTCTAAGAGAGGAATAGCCAACTGTTAGACGTTGTAGTCGACTACAGGAACTAAAACACCTTAGAAAATTTAAAACTTTAGAGAGATTTTGAAGAAAAATGAGAAAGATCAAGTGCCCTAGGTTGTGGGTTCAGAAGTTCTAAAGTAGGGAAGGTGCTGTCGATTTTGGGGAGAGAGAAATATGGGTGGGTGGGTAGATTTAAGGTGGTTGTCTTAAAGAAAATAAGTGGTTGGGATTAGATCTATAAAACAAATGAATGGTTAAGATTTATTCTAGAGAAATTTTGAATAAAGGCCTAGGATAGATCCAATCTAAAATGAATGGATGAGATGCATCTAACTTAAGTTAAATGAGTATTGGGTTTTAGGTATGATAGATAAAGATCCAATAAGAAACAAAACTGGGTATATAGTGAAAACTGCGTGCATGTAGTTGACTACTAAGCAAATTAGTCGACTACTCTGTATTTCACAGAGTTCTGGTTTTCAATTTTTACTCAGATTAGTCGACTACTAAGCCTATTAGTTGACTACTCTGTAAATGACAGTGTGTCTTATTTCTAATGAATGTCAGAGTAGTCGGCTACTAAGCTAATTAGTCGACTACACATACTGTGTATGCATATGTTATGAGCGTAAAAATTAATTTAAATCTAACATAGACAAATACTTAATTCCCTTCTTAAATAGCAAAAGTTTCTTCTTTTAAGGGTTTAGTTAGGATATCTGCAACTTGTTTATCACTTGATATAAAATCTAGTATAATGTCACCCTTAAGAACATGATCACGTAGAAAATAATATCTTATATCAATATGTTTTGTACGTGAATGTTGAATAGGATTATCAGATAAGTTAATAACACTAGTGTTCTCACACAATATATGTGAAGTGGAACACTTAATATTATAATCATACATAGTTTGTTTCAACCATAGGACTTGTGCACATGCTAAACTAACAGCAATATATTTTGTTTCTGTTGTAGATAATGATACATAATTTTAATTTTTGTTGAACCAAGATACTAGTGAATCTCCTAAGAATTGACAAGTACCACGAATACTTTTTCTATCAGATTTGCATCCGGCAAAATTAGCATCACTATATGATATTAAATCAAATGTGTAATCTTTTGGATAAAAAAAAATAAACCAAAATCTGATGTATGATTTAAATATCTAAAAATTCTTTTTACAGCTTAAGATGTGATTCTTTAGGATTTGATTAAAATCTAGCACATAAACATACACTAAACATTATATCATGGCTACTAGCAGTAAGATAAAGAAGTGATCCAATCATACCTCGATATAGTTTTTGATTAACATCCTTACCATTCTCATTATTGTCAAGTAATATAGTAGTACTCATTGGAGTCTTTTTGCTTGTAGTATTATCCATCCCAAAGCGTTTAAGTAACACCTTTCTATATTTGTTTTGATTGATGAATGTTCATTCCTTCAATTGTTTAATTTGAAGACCAAGGAAGAAATTGAGTTCACCCATGTGACTCATTTCAAATTCATTCTATATAGACTTAGAAAATTCTTGGCAAAGATCATTGTTAGTAGAACCAAATATAATATCATCAACATAAATTTGAATTAAAATAATATCTTTATCAATTTTCTTTATAAAAAGTGTAGAATCAACTTTTCTAATACTAAATCCAGAATTTAAAAGAAAACTCTTTAATCTATCATACCAAGCACGAGGTGCTTGTTTTAAACTCTATAAAGCTTTCTTAAGTTTGAAAACAAGATTTGGATAACTTTCATGTTCAAAACCTAGAGGTTGTTCTACATAAACTTCTTCTTTAATAAAACCATTCAAAAATGCACTTTTTTCATCCATTTGGTAAAGTTTAAAATTCATATAACTAGCAAATACAAGTAAAATTCATATGGATTCTAAACGTGTTACAGGTGCATAAGTTTCATCAAAATCTATTTCTTCTTCTTGATTATATCCTTGTGTAACTAATCTAGCTTTATTTCTTATTACTTGTCTTGATTTATCTAATTTATTCCTAAAAAATCTATTTAGTTCCTATTATAGAATGATTTTTTGGTCTAGGAACAAGATCCCATGCATTATTTCTAACAAATTGATTTAGTTCTACTTGCATAGCAATTAACCCAAAATCATTTTTACATGCTTCATCTATATTTTTGAGTTCAAAAGTAGAAACAAATGCTACACAAGAGAACAAACTTAATTGACTTCTAGTTCTAATATTATCTAAAATATTATATAATGTTTTCATGAGGATGATCTCTAATTTCAACATATGCTTTAGGTAAAACATGTTTGTTATCTTTAATAGAAATATCATCAATATTATTAGTAACAGACTCCATAAAATCATCATCATCATTAGATAAATTAGGAGATTTTGAAATAGACTCATCAAAAGAAACATTCATAGATTCTTCTATTGTAGAGGTCTTTTTGTTGAAAATTCTATATGCTTTACTACGCATAGAATAATCAACAAATATACCTTCATCAGATTTAGAATTAAATTTATCTAAGTTTTCTTTTGTATTTAATATATAATAGTTACATCTAGAAACTTTAAAATATGAAATCTTAGGAATATGATCATAAAATAATTCATATGAAGTTTTATTCAAAATAGGTCTTAACAAAATTCTATTTAGAACATAACATGCGGTAGAAATCGCTCCAGCCCAAAAATATTTAGGAAGATTAGATTCACACAACATTATATTCTGGCACATTCTTGTAGTGTTCTATTCTTCCTTTCACCAACTCCATTTTGTTATGGAGTGTAAGGAAAAAATTTCATGTGAAATTCCACTTTTATTACAAAAATCTGAAAATAGTTCATCTTCAAACTCACCACCATGATCACTTCAAATTGCAACAATGGTAGTGGATTTTTGATTTTGAATCTTTTTACAAAATTCAGAAAATTCATCAAAAACATTATTTTTATATTTTAAGAAAATAGTCCAAGTAAATCTTAAAAAATCATCAACAATTACAAATGCATATCTACTTCTATTTAAAGAAGTTATCCTAGAAGGACCAAATAAATCCGTATGTAATAATTCTAATGGTCTACTTGTAGGAACAACACATTTAGATTTCAAAGATGATTTATGCATCTTTCCTTGTTGACATGCATCACAAAAATAAGCTTTCTTATTTATAATTTTAGGCAAATCATTTACTAACTTATTTTTAGAAATTACGAGAAATATTTTTCATATTAACATGTCCACACCTTCTATGCCATAATAATGAATCATCAATTGATGCAACTAAGCAATGATCATTTGAATAAAAATTCATAGATAAAACATATATATCTTTCTTTCTAATTCTTTTAAACAAGATATTAGTCAAATTATTATCAAAAATAAGACATGAATCTTTTTTAAAAATAATTTTAAAATTCTTATCACAAAGTTGACTAATGCTTAGAAGATTATATTTTAAGCCATCTACTAATAAAACATTATCAATTAATAGTTTGTCAACGTTACTTACTATTCCTACACTAATTACTTGACCTTTGTTCTTATCTCCAAAAGTGACAGTTCCTCCCTTTTTGTGTGGAACTGATGACGACATTTGAATACTACCGGTCATGTATTTGGAACATACACTATCTAGTATCCATTTCTCTTTATAAGGTACCTGAAAAATAGACAATTAAGCATTGATTCCCTTTTATGTTGGGTCCTTTAAATTAGTTCTTAAGTGTCCAAATCCACTTGGAATTTGGTTTTCCCTGATTAACATAAACATAATTAATAGAATTATATATGATTTTCTTAAAATCTGAAATATAAGCATTTCTATCATACAAGCAAGTATCTTTAGGTACCTAAATAAACATAGATGATACATGAGAATTATTTCTAGAATGTGAATATCCATGAATATGAGTATTCATTGATAAGGGTGCATGGAATTTTCTAACTTCTTTAGTCATAGAAGATGATGCATGATTTATCTTAGATACATAATCATTCTTCTTATGAACATATCCTAAACCAAACCTTTGATTTGATTAGAAGACTTTTGAAAAGATAATAAATCAGTCAAGTCTTCCTTTCCTTTGTTAAATTTGTTAACATTTAAAAATAACTCTTCATATTTAAGTTTAAGTGAAGTCATGTTTTTATTTAAATCTGAAATATTAGTTTTCATGATATCACATTCAGATTTAAGATAAATATCATTATCAGTCAATAATTTATTTTTAAAAAGTAACTTGTCATTTAATTCCTTTCATTCTTTAACTTGTGAGGAATTTGAAGAAATTAATTCTAAGTTTAATTTCTTATTTTTATTTTTCAAAATTTTATAATTAGAATTTAAATCCTTAAATTTAACATAAAGTTCATTGAAAGCATCTAATAAACCTTTATTGTCTAAGGATTCATTTACTTTGTTTTCGAGTGCCATGAAGCACATATGTACAGATTCTTCTTTTTCTCCTTCTTCATCATCGGATGATGAGTCATCGCTATCATCCCAAGTCATAACCATAGCCTTCTTCTTCTTCTTCTTCTTCTTGAAGTTGTTAAAGTTGTTGGACTTCGACTTTGACTTAAGAAGTGGACAATCCTTCTTTATATGTCCTGGTTCATTACAATTAAAATATAAGGAAGAATCATTATTACTCTTAAATTTATTTGACTTATACTTATCTTTCTTTAGAAATCGCTTGAATTTCTTTATGATGAATACAATAACCTCATCATCTTCTTTGATGTTAGAAGATGCATGGAAGGCAAGAACTTTCTTGTTCTTCAGTTCTTCGTCCTTCTTTCTATCTTCAAGTTAAACTTCATAGGCTATGAGACTCCCGATAAGGTTTTCTATGGTGAGAGTGGAATGATCGTTGGCCTCTTTAATTGCTGTAGTCTTTTTTTCCCACTCTATAGTGAGTGCTCTTAGGATCTTTCTCACCATCTCAACTTGAGTGTAGACTTTGCTTAATGCAATCAAGGAGTTTTTGATATCTATAAATCTTATAAACATCTCCATGATGGTCTCCTTGTCTTTCATCTTGAATAGTTCAAACCTGTGAGCAAGAACATAAATTTTTGGCTCTTTAACTTTGTTAGTTCCTTCATTTGTTACCTCAAGAGTATGCCAAATCTAATATGCACAAGTAGAGATAGACATGCGATTGAATTTGTTCTTGTCCATGGCACAAAATAGTGGATTCATCACCTTGGAGTCCAGATTCACATTTGTTCTTTGAGCAAGTGTCCATTCAGTGTATGGAGTGGTTCGTTTTGTGAATTCAGTCTCAACAATATTCCAAATATCATATCCAAGTGATTGGAGATAGATCTTCATCTGAAATTTTTAGCAGTTGTAGTTTGTACCATCGAATAGTGGTGGTCATTGTGTGGAATGACCCTCTTTGAACTGTGACGTATTAGTTGTCATTGTTTTCCTTACTCTGATACTAAATGTAGGATTTGCGAAAGCTCACACTAAACACTAAGGGGGGGGGGGGGAGCGGAGGGGTGAATAGTGTTATTTAAAAAAATTTACAAAGTAAATTATAAATTGCAAGAATAATAACAACAATCACAAAAATTTTGCAATCACAAACACGAGATTTATACTGGTTCCATCACCCCGGGTGTACATCCAGTCCCCAAGCAAATCTCGCTTAAGATTTTCACTATGGTTTTGAACCAATTACAAAATTAAAAAATCAAATCTGACCAATTTGCAAGACCATGCAAATTGCAACTAATCTCTATACAAAGAAACCTTCTCTCACACCCGAGAGAAACCTTCTTTGAAATAAAATCACAAATTCCTATAAGCCTTGTGTGACGCCCCAGGGTTCATACAAAACATGTTTAAATCTCTTTAGAAACCTTTTAAAAACTGGGAGGGGGATTAACGGAGATGATACTCTCCTAAGGTTTGTCGAAAAACGTTTTGGAAGCAAGGTTGAAAGAGATCTCTACTCCAAATGCCAAAAAGCAACAAGAATCCCGCACGAAAGCCTCCAATCTTCTCCAAGAAATCAAACTAGGGTTTGGGGGTTTTGGTGGCTGTTAGGGTTCTTAGGAAAACTGAGAAAAATATGAAAAACTCATATATATATA